>OX104123.1:57945780-58324747 GCA_944474755.1 Limnoperna fortunei
ACCCCAAGAATACAAGATATAGGCTTTACAATTAACTAAGGTAGATATATGTACAAGAATACAAGATATAGGCTTTACAATTAACTAAGGTAGATATATCGTACAAGAATACAAGATATAGGCTTTACATTCAACTAAGGTAGACTATATCGTACAAGAATACAAGATATAGGCTTTACATTTAACTAAGGTAGATATATGTACAAGAATACAAGATATAGGCTTTACATTCAACTAAGGTAGATATATGTACAAGAATACAAGATATAGGCTTTACATTCAACTAAGGTAGATATATGTACAAGAATACAAGATATAGGCTTTACATTCAACTAAGGTAGATATATGTACAAGAATACAAGATATAGGCTTTACATTCAACTAAGGTAGATATATGTACAAGAATACAAGATATAGGCTTTACATTCAACTAAGGTAGATATATGTACAAGAATACAAGATATAGGCTTTACATTCAACTAAGGTAGATATATGTACAAGAATACAAGATATAGGCTTTACATTAACTAAGTGTAGATATATGTACAAGAATACAAGATATAGGCTTTACATTCAACTAAGGTAGATATATGTACAAGAATACAAGATATAGGCTTAACATTTCAACTAAGGTAGATATATGTACAAGAATACAAGATATAGGCTTAACATTTAACTAAGGTAGATATATGTACAAGAATACAAGATATAGGCTTTACAACTAAGGTTAGATATATGTACAAGAATACAAGATATAGGCTTTACATTTAACTAAGGTAGATATATGTACAAGAATACAAGATATAGGCTTTACATTCAACTAAGGTAGATATATGTACAAGAATACAAGATATAGGCTTAACATTCAACTAAGGTAGATATATGTACAAGAATTACAAGATATAGGCTTAACATTCAACTAATGTAGATATATGTACAAGAATTACAAGATATAGGCTTAACATTCAACTAAGGTATATATATATGTACAAGAATACAAGATATAGGCTTAACATTCAACTAAGGTAGATATATGTACAAGAATACAAGATATAGGCTTAACATTCAACTAAGGTAGATATATGTACAAGAATACAAGATATAGGCTTAACATTCAACTAAGGTAGATATATGTACAAGAATACAAGATATAGGCTTAACATTCAACTAAGGTAGATATATGTACAAGAATACAAGATATAGGCTTAACATTCAACTAAGGTAGATATATGTACAAGAATACAAGATATAGGCTTTACATTCAACTAAGGTAGATATATGTACAAGAATACAAGATATAGGCTTAACATTCAACTAAGGTAGATATATGTACAAGAATACAAGATATAGGCTTAACATTCAACTAAGGTAGATATATGTACAAGAATACAAGATATAGGCTTTACATTCAACTAAGGTAGATATATGTACAAGAATACAAGATATAGGCTTAACATTCAACTAAGGTAGATATATGTACAAGAATACAAGATATAGGCTTAACATTCAACTAAGGTAGATATATGTACAAGAATACAAGATATAGGCTTTACATTCAACTAAGGTAGATATATGTACAAGAATACAAGATATAGGCTTAACATTCAACTAAGGTAGATATATGTACAAGAATACAAGATATAGGCTTAACATTTAACTAAGGTAGATATATGTACAAGAATACAAGATATAGGCTTAACATTTAACTAAGGTATATATATGTACAAGAATACAAGATATAGGCTTAACATTCAACTAAGGTAGATATATGTACAAGAATACAAGATATAGGCTTAACATTCAACTAAGGTAGATATATGTACAAGAATACAAGATATAGGCTTAACATTCAACTAAGGTAGATATATGTACAAGAATACAAGATATAGGCTTAACATTCAACTAAGGTAGATATATGTACAAGAAAACAAGATATAGGCTTAACATTCAACTAAGGTAGATATATGTACAAGAATACAAGATATAGGCTTTACATTCAACTAAGGTAGATATATGTACAAGAATACAAGATATAGGCTTAACATTCAACTAAGGTAGACATATGTACAAGAATACAAGATATAGGCTTAACATTCAACTAAGGTAGATATATGTACAAGAATACAAGATATAGGCTTAACATTCAACTAAGGTAGATATATGTACAAGAATACAAGATATAGGCTTAACATTCAACTAAGGTAGATATATGTACAAGAATACAAGATATAGGCTTAACATTCAACTAAGGTAGATATATGTACAAGAATACAAGATATAGGCTTAACATTCAACTAAGGTAGATATATGTACAAGAATACAAGATATAGGCTTTACATTCAACTAAGGTAGATATATGTACAAGAATACAAGATATAGGCTTTACATTCAACTAAGGTAGATATATGTACAAGAATACAAGATATAGGCTTTACATTCAACTAAGGTAGATATATGTACAAGAATACAAGATATAGGCTTTACATTCAACTAAGGTAGATATATGTACAAGAATACAAGATATAGGCTTTACATTTAACTAAGGTAGATATATGTACAAGAATACAAGATATAGGCTTTACATTCAACTAAGGTAGATATATGTACAAGAATACAAGATATAGGCTTAACATTCAACTAAGGTAGATATATGTACCAGAATACAAGATATAGGCTTTACATTCAACTAAGGTAGATATATGTACAAGAATACAAGATATAGGCTTAACATTCAACTAAGGTAGATATATGTACAAGAATACAAGATATAGGCTTTACATTCAACTAAGGTAGATATATGTACAAGAATACAAGATATAGGCTTTACATTTAACTAAGGTAGATATATGTACAAGAATACAAGATATAGGCTTTACATTCAACTAAGGTAGATATATGTACAAGAATACAAGATATAGGCTTAACATTCAACTAAGGTAGATATATGTACAAGAATACAAGATATAGGCTTTACATTCAACTAAGGTAGATATATGTACAAGAATACAAGATATAGGCTTTACATTCAACTAAGGTAGATATATGTACATAATTGTATGTGGCATGCTCAAAAATCAATTTCAGATAGGGAACTAATAGTGTAGACTTGTTTAAAGATAGCCTATTGTTTGTGAAGGACAAATAGGTCAGACACAAGTACAACTTGTCAACTTTAAGGAAGTGTAATTTAATTCTTTCGTTAACTGTTACTAAAAATTCTCCAATGCCGATATTATATTTTTCAGCCACATGGTTCTATTGAGTCCGTGCCTGGTATCTTAATTTCTGAGAAGTGTGAAATCAAACCAAGTATCTCAAGCGTCTTGAGGATCTGTTTAGTCCGCGATCTAGTTTTAGCTCTATTTCCTGTAGGTACGAGATTACGTCAAGAGTTATGGCGAGTCAGAGATCAAGACCAGTATGTCAAGTTTCTGTTAAATCCTAGATCAAACCAAGCATTTCTAGGTTCTGTTGTTTAAGATCAGCTAAAATATTCTAATATAATTTGGCGAGTCATATCAAGTCAAGAATCTCAAGGTTCTGTTAAGTCAGAGTTACAGTAAAGTATCTTATGATTTGGTGACTAATAAATCAGGTCAGACTATCAATGTTCTGGTGAGTCTGAGATCAAGTCAAGTACCTCATGGTTCTGGTGAGTCTGAGATCAAGTCAAGTACCTCAAGGTTCTGGTGAGTCTGAGATCAAGTCAAGTACCTCAAGGTTCTGGTGAGTCTGAGATCAAGTCAAGTACCTCAAGGTTCTGGTGAGTCTGAGATCAAGTCAAGTACCTCAAGGTTCTGGTGAGTCTGAGATCAAGTCAAGTACCTCATCGTTCTGGTGAGTCCCAGGTCATGTCATAAATATTAATGCTCTGGTGAGTACGAGAGCAAACTCAGTATTTTAAGTTTACAGTGATTCTGAGATCATGTAACTCTATGTTCTTTTGACTGCGATCAATTTAAGCATCTCTTGGTTCTGGTCTCAGATCGAGTCACGTGTTTATTTAACTCCTGTAACTTAAAGCTCTGGTGAGTCCTTGATCCAGTCAAGTAACTCAAAGTTCTATGAGTTTGAGATCAAATAAAGTATTCCAAAATTCTTGCGAGTCCGAGGTTGAGTCCGAGGTTGAGTCCGAGGTAAAATCAATTATCTGCCAGTTTTAAGTCATACTGAGAATTACTATTGGTAAACCTAGCGGACACAAACGACGAAGGGAACAGTGCGACATTTAACTTCAAGTAAATAACAATTAAAAGTAAAACGGAAACAACATCATATAACTAACTTAACCACATAAAATAGCTATGTCGTTCTATATTATACTACTAGAGCTGACATAATCAAGATCAATGTGTTGGTCTACCACACAGTAGGTGTCCACACACGTCAACATTTTTTGGCACAATATGGCTGAAGCTTGGATAGACCCAAAGGTTGAAAAAAACATAAAAAACGAAGACATGTTTTCAAAGTTCACAGAATAGAAACGCGGACAACAACAACAAACATAACACAGAAAGAATCGAATGAAAGAAATGCCGAAGGGGAAATGAATTGTCGTAGGTATTCTAAAACACTATGGGACACACAAAAGTTAGCGTCATTTAACACTCATGAAAATAAGAAGGAACTCAGACCCCTGTAAAACCCAGAGGATAAATACAGGTGTTTAAGGGAAGTTCCTGTAAATCGTCCGTATTATATGACAACAGTCCGTTCTCATGTTAAACTGTCACAATCGAATGAAAACTGTCGGCTTCCATGTTAAACCATCCACTCCCATGTAAAACCTTCCCTAACATATGATAACGGTCCGTTCTCATGTAAAACTGTCACTGCCGAATGAAAAATGTCGGCTTTCATGTAAAACCATCCCCTCCCACCTAAAACCGTCCATTCCATATGACAACTGTCCGTTCTCATGTTATACTGTCGCTACAGAATGAAAACTGTCGGCTTCCATATAAAATCATCCACTCCCATGTAAAACCTTCCCTGAGTTATGATAACGGTCTGTTCTCATGTAAAACTGTCACTACCGAATGAAAACTGTCGTCTTCTATGTTAAACCATCTCTTCTTATGTAAAACCTTCCCTAACTTATGATAACGGTCTGTTCTCATGTAAAACTGTCACTACCGAATGAAAACTGTCGTCTTCTATGTTAAACCATCTCTTCTTATGTAAAACCTTCCCTAACTTATGATAACGGTCTGTTCTCATGTAAAACTGTCACTACCGAAAGAAAACTGTCGGCTTTTATCTAAAAGCATCCACTCCAACTTCCCATGCAAAACCGCACCTACTATATTCCGACTGTCCGTTCTCGTGTAAAACTGTCGCTACCAAATGAAAACTATCGGCTTGCATGTAAAACCATCCACTCCAACTTCCCATGCAAAACAGTCTCTACTATATGCCGACTGTCCGTTCTTATGTAAAACTGTCACTACTATATGACAACTGTCCGTTCTCACGTAAAACTGTCACTACCGAATGCAAACTGTCGGCTTGCATGTAAAACCATCCACCCCAGTGTAAAACTGTCCCTACTATATGACAACGGTCCGTTCTCCTGGGGGGAGGGGGCTCGTAGAAAAGTCATCGAATTTTTTCAGCTTTTGTTGACGGTGATCATTAAATACTGATTTTCAATCTTTTTTTACAACCTTTGAATCATGTTCGAAATATGATAACTATTCATATAAGTAACAAATTACGGTAAGACATTTTTAGACATTTTTTATATAAGCTCATTCGAAACTTTAACAATAAAGTAGAGTTATCTCTCTTTATATAATGTCGCTATAAGGAAAACAGATCTGGTGCAAGAAAGAAACAACCACCCGCAATGACTTACCTCGACGCATGAAAACAATTTATGGCCGAAGTGTAAGCAAATGTTTCGCAGAACGCAGGTCTACAACAGGAAGTGGTAAGAATTCCAATTGAACCCCCAATAAAAAATACGCCGTGCATTATGTCACGGGAAGCTAATTGAGCTAATTGTTTTATTTAAATTGAAAGCTTTCCGATTGGTGTGTTCAGATATTTTATTCGTTTCATTATCATATATCATTCATATATATTCATCATTTCACATTAATGCTTGACTGATCAACCGTATATTCAAGTCAAACACACCTTTGCATGTTTTTCATACAAGCCTAAAGTTAAACACACCTTTGCATGCTTTTCGCACCTGTCTAATTCTAATTAGAACACCTGTAGTCATTCCAACACTGTACGTGGGTCTGAGTGGACTATTTTGAAATAGTTCCCTGTTTATTTACAGGTCAGTTTATATGTTATTAGATTGCTCAAATGAGATTTGAATGTTTATATTGAATTAAATTATAATGTAAATATATTATAATTGTTGTAATATTGTTTATTTACAGACAAATAAAATATTTGGGTAACAACATATTCTTTACGCCATACAAGGGAAATAACCCGGCGACAAAAATGGAGGCTCCGGCGAGATTACCCATTGTCTGTTTGTCAATTTAGATGAAAATTCATTTCCACGGTTTTGATAATTCCCGTTCTTCAAATGTTTGGCTCAACGACGATGTTCATTCAACGACTTGTCCAATTTTGACAACATAGTTTTGGCTCGACGACTTTTGGTCAACGACACTTCGAATGATTTACTCGTCCGAACCTACTTCAAGGCCATCGCTATATGTATGGTTTTATATAATAATTATTTGAATTATCTGCATAACCACAGTTCAGCGTTGAATTTGATCTGATATGGTTTTCATCTTAATATTTATACAGAGTCGTAATTTACGAGTTTCGCTACTTCAGATTGTGCGATAGCGTAAAGGAAGCTCCGTTAATCACAATGTTGTGTGTATCAGGATGTCATATTAAAATTGTATATTTAACTGTATAAAGGTGGGATTGATTCACGTCGACAGAACAAGAACTGTTTCTTGAAGCGCATTCTGTTAATTTTTTTTATTGTATGAATACTCATCGTAGTGGACCGAACTTTCATTTCGAGTTTGAGCTATTTCATGAACATACCGGCGAAGGAAATATTTGCTGTTACCTGTATCCACGTTTAATTATTAAAACGCTGACAATGAACAATTTTTGAAATATAATTGCATTGTGTTTTATTTATTTTTACTTCAATTTATTTATATTTATTTATCTGTATTTTGCAGTGCATGGTATTTTTATATGTATAGACTACAGATTGCATGTTGTCACATTTAACAAGCTATAGCATGTGAGCACTTGCCTGCATATATGGTAAGTTCATCATTTCATTCATTCATTTTTCATTCATTATCATTTTTGATAGAATTTTGAAAATTTGACATTTTGTTTAAGATGGCGACAGGGCAGGATAGAATTGTTGAAAAACAGAGTTTAGATTTTGAACTTTTAGATCAAAATGATATTAAGAGAATGATCAGTTATTTAAATGATCATACAGAATATAAGGTTGTCACCAGGGAAGAGTATGACCGATTCCAATTTAGTACTCCAAAGCCTAGGGTTAAAACCGAGAACGATCAGGCACCGCCTAGACCACCCCCGCCCACTCCTAAGAGACAATATTCTTTGATCCCTGCGGATCAGAGTGGGAACAACTCCAACACTAACTGGCAAAGACCAAGAATTCCTACTTTTTCGGGTGATCATAAAGGGGAGGCTACTTTTGACGTCTGGAAATACGAGGTTAAGTGTATACTCAGAGAAGGGAATTTTGATGAAACTATAATAGTTCAATCGCTCCGAAGTTCATTAAAAGGTCAAGCTAGAAGCCTTTTATTAACTTTACCTGAAGATGTGGGTCCTGAGCAGATTCTAGAAAAGTTGGAGGGTGTTTATGGAAATGTTTACACTAGCGAAGCGTTACTACAAAAATTTTACACTGAGAAACAGCAGCCTAATCAAACTGTGGCTGACTATGGTATGAAACTTGAGTCACTATTACAATCCGCTATTGAGCGAGGTCATGTAAACCCTGCATCTAAAGATGATATGCTTAGGTCAAAGTTTTGGTCTGGTCTTAGCGATCCCTTATTACGAAACGCAAGCAGGCATAAGTACGACTCAATTTCTAATTTTGATAAACTCATGCGCGAGATTCGTGCCATTGAGCTTGAACTAGCAAATTCAAATTCAAATGTTAAAACTAGCAATTTACAGCAAAGTTCTATTTCTGTCGAACTCCAAAAAATTACCGAGGTGTTAAAAAAATTAGACACTTTCAGCCAAAGAATGGATTCTTTGGAATCGGAGTTAAAAAGCTTAAAAATCGAAAAACCCAAAAATCCGTCGAATCGGGGTAATTATCGGGGAAACCAAAATAACCGGGGTTCAAATCGATTCCAAAGAGGTCGTGGAAATAATCAAAACCGTGTTCGAGACTCAAACGGCAGTAATTTAAACGAATAGGAGTCTCTAACGCAGGGCAGGTTGGAGACTCGTGCAGAGAAAATGATAGCCCAATTGATAATAAATTACTTTCAAGGCTGGTTGGTTCCTCGAATGAGACTGACGTCACCATAAATGGTAAATCTTGCAAAGCACTTTTAGACTGTGGTTCAATGGTATCGACGATTTCTGAATCGATGGTTAAACAAATGAAATCAATTACAGAGATTAAAGAAATAGGCGATCTCATTACAATAAGTGTAGCTTCCGGTGATAAACTACCATATTTAGGTTATGTTGAAGTTCATTTGAGAATACCTTTCATGAATAACGAAACTTTACCTGTACTCATGTTGGTAGTTCCAAAAACTGAATATAATCAAAAGGTTCCTGTGATTATTGGTACAAATGTACTAAATGTTTTAAGATCTTATACAGAAGAGAATAATAGCATTCCTCCTGAATGGAATGTAGCCTTTCAGTCACTAACAAACTCAATTCTTGTCCGTTCAACCAACAAAAAGCCTATAACTCTTAAGCCAATGTCAAGTAAAACTATGTCAGGTATAGTACGTAACGTCAACGGTGCAGCTGTTACTGTCGTTACGGAAAGAGTCGATAGTCAGTTTTTAGATGGTGTAATGGTGTGTCCAAGGGTTGTTCGAATGAATAAAGAGGGAAAATGTCGAATTCCTGTAAGGTTGTGTAACATGACGGCAAGGGTAGTTAGTTAAGATAAAACCAAAATCAATACTGTGCGGTGTTAGTGAAGTCAGGGTGTTACGCCACGTTGATCCTTTCAACGAGGACATCAAGGTTAAACCGGATCGCGAAGTTGATACCAACATACATATTCTCCGTGACGATTTAGAGACGCTTGGTTTTAAGTTAAACGCAGACTTATCGGAAGAAGTCAAGCAGCAGTTTTATAAACTTATCGGTAAGTGGAAGTCTATTTTTTCAACGGGACCTACCGATCTAGGTTTTACGACACTTGTGGAACACGAGATAAAGTTGAGCGATGAAACTCCGTTTAAAGAACCGTATAGACGCATACCTCCGTCAATGTTTGACGAAGTCCGTGAACATTTGAAAGAGATGTTAGATGCGGGTGCAATTCGGGAGTCAAATAGTCCGTTTTCGAGCAACATCGTTCTCGTTCGGAAGAAAGATAACTCTTTACGATTTTGCATCGATTACCGAAAATTAAATTCTCGTACTATTAAGGATGCCTATCCGACCCCTAGAGTCGAAGAGACAATCGATTGTTTGGCTGGCTCTCAGTTCTTTTCCAAAATCGACCTTAGATCGGCCTACTGGCAGTGTGGAATAAAAGAGTCTGATAAATACAAGACCGCCTTTTCAGCTAGTCCTTTGGGATTTTACGAGTGTAACCGGCTTCCTTTCGGTTTAACCAACGCGGTTGCATGTTTCCAGAGATTAATGGAGAAATGCATGGGTGAAATGCATTTAAGAGAATGTCTTGTATTTCTCGATGACATCATTATATTTTCAAAAACCGCTGCTGAACATTTAGAACGTTTAGATGCCGTATTCCGTCGTTTAAAAGAAAACGGTCTCAAGTTGAAAGGGAGCAAGTGTGAATTTTTCAAAACTGAAATTAAATATTTAGGATTCATTGTATCCGCGGACGGAATTAAACCGGACGACGAGAAGATCAAAACCGTCAAAAATTGGCCCGAAATAAAAAATGTGAAGGATTTGCGGAAGTTTCTAGGTTTTACGTCATATTATCGAAAGTTCATTAAAGACTTCGGCAAAATAGCTAAGCCGTTAAACGATCTCCTTGTCGGACACCCAACGAATAAATCAGGTGCTAAAAAGTCCAAGTTAAAACCTAAGAACCCATGGCGTTGGACAAGTATTGAACAACAAGCGAGAGATACTCTTATTGAAAAACTAACCACTCCTCCTATTTTAGCGTATGCGGATTATAGTCTTCCTTTTGAAGTACACACTGACGCTAGTTCAGAAGCACTAGGGGCAATATTATATCAGCGTCAAGACGGTGTTGATAGGGTGGTAGCTTACGCAAGTCGTGGTTTGCGCGGATCAGAAAAACTTTACCCTACACATAAAAGGGAATTTCTAGCTTTAAAATGGGCTGTAACAGACAAATTTCATGATTATTTGTTTGGTAGCCGTTTTGAAGTCAAGACTGACAATAACCCGTTAACTTATGTGTTGGATAAAGCAAAACTAGACGCGACTACTCAACGATGGGTAGCTTCGTTGGCTGACTATGACTTCATTATCACATACAGGAGTGGTAAAACTAACGTTGATGCTGATATTTTATCAAGATTGTCTCAACCAACTAAGTCAGTTGATAGAAACGTTATAAAAGCACTTTGCACTTCGGCACTAGTTTCAGACAGTCCGAGGGTAGAATCTGTATTTTTAGCTAAAGATACCGAAGGATTGGAGTCGTTTTCACCTTCAGATCATGCTATTAGTGATATAGTTTGGGCAGATGAACAGAACTCTGATTTAAACATTTCCCAAGTTATTGATATATTTTTGTCTGGTCGAAAACCCTCGAAGAAGATTTTAGCAAGAAAATCTAAAGAGGTTCGAAGGATTTTGAACGAGTGGGAAAAATTGTCAGTGAGAGAAGGAGTCTTGTATAGATCTTGTGATTTGAATGGCGAGAAGGTACAACAGTTGGTATTACCTGAGGTGTACCGAGATGTAGCCCTTACAGGCTTGCATGATGATGTCGGCCACCAGGGTCGTGACCGTACGTTGTATTTGGTCAAATCTCGATTTTATTGGCCAGGTTTGGATAAAGATGTTGAGAGGAAGGTATCCACGTGTACTAATTGTATTATGAGGAAGTCGAAGGTTCAAAGGTCAGCTTGTTTAGTGAACATACAATCCAGCCAACCTCTCGAGTTGGTTTGCTTAGACTTTTTAGGACTAGAGAGATCAAAGGGAGGCTATGAAAACATACTCGTTATTACCGATCATTTTACCCGATTTGCTCACGCTATTCCGACAAAAAACCAGTCCGCTCACACAACAGCAAGGGTTTTATGGGAGAATTTTATACAATACTATTCTTTTCCCGCTCGATTGCACAGCGATCAAGGAAGAAACTTTGAATCCAAAGTTATTAGGGAACTGTGCAACCTAGCTGGAATAAAGAAATCTCGTACAACCCCATATCATCCTCAAGGGAATGGGCAGTGTGAGAGGTTCAATCAAACGCTTCTTAATATGCTTGGTACATTGAACGATGACCAAAAAGCAGATTGGAAGAGTTTTGTTTCGCCTCTTGTACATGCCTACAACGCAACACGTCATGAGAGTACGGGTTATAGTCCTCATTTCTTGCTGTTTGGGTGGCATCCGCGGTTAGCGATTGACGCGTTTTTCGGTACTCAGACGGACTCATTAGCCGATAGATCGAAAGATTCGTATGTTCAGAAACTGGGACGAAGACTTCAGTTTGCATATAAAGCGGCCGAGAAAGAAGCAGAGAAGTCGAGTAAGCGACACAAAGCTAGATATGATTTGAGAGTCCGTAGTTCCTTTCTCAGTCCTGGTGATCGAGTTTTACTTAAAAACGTAGGCCTGAGAGGGAAACACAAACTCGCAAATAAATGGGAACGTATCCCATATACAGTTAAATCGCAACCCGATTCAAGTATTCCAGTCTATGTAGTGAAACGTGAATATGGCCGAGGCAGTACAAAGACCGTGCATAGAAATTTGTTACTTCCGATCGGTTCTCTACCCCTGTATGAGAAAATTGCTAACAAATCACGTTCCAAAGATCATTCATCATCAAACATGACTACACCGGAAAAACCGTTGGAAAAACATGGATGTTCTAACTTTTCCGACGATTCCAATTTACAGTTTCATGAAGAACCTGACTTATCAGAGGACGAAGAATGTTTCGTTCCGTATAGGAATACCGTAAGATACGTGGTAACAAGAAAAGAACTTAATCCTTTTGCAGCTGAATTTACGCCTTCTCGAAATGCGGAAAACTTTATCAATGAGGAAAATACACGTTCCGACGCTACTGGTTCCCAACGTGGGGCCCGACATGAATTACCGCAGTCTCGGTTATCGCCGTCAAGTTCACGCAGTAAAAGTCCGTCCTTTGATCTCTCTGGGCCCCAGAGTCCAGATATTGAGGGGTTAAATCAGTCGAGTGTTGAAGATAATACTAGTTCAGGTTCTGTTCCAAGTAATTCTGGTAGGTTAGTCAGGAGAAGTGGCAGAAATATAAAACCTCCGGACAGATATGGAGATTTTATTTTTTACTGATTCATAATTTTTCATGTTGGATTGACTACTGCGAGACAATTGTCACCAGCTAGTTCAATTTAACACTTTCCTTTTCCTTAAAGAGTTGAGCATTTTTCTGTTGTTTCTATTCTTCAGATCATGAATTCTTATGCATATTGTTCCAGTAGAGGCAGATGTTTACAGGACTTGCAGTGTGCGGGAGTTGTTGTAAAACCTGGTGTCAAGTTATTAAAATTATTTGACATTGCTAAAAGGGACTTGCGTTTGGTTGAGGGGACAAGGATTGTGTATTTTGTTTGTGGTATTCCCGATATTTGTACTCTTCTTAGGGAAGAACATCCTTTATACGAGGAATCAATTATTAATATGAATATAAGTACAGATTCTATTGTTGACACCTATAAAACTAATATTGAAACTGTATATAAGGGTTTACGGGATATAGGTTGCCAAGCTGTATTTTCTACTATTTGTACCATGAATTTTGAAAATTGGAACCATCACAGATTGGCTAAGCGTAAAACCACATTCCTCAGGCACGAGTCCCAGTACCTGTTCATGCAGGATAGATTAAATTCTGTCCTTTTAATTCTAAATAGATTCATAACTAAATTTAATAGTCAGCATGATATATGTACACCATTTCTACATAGTTATGTACATCAGAAATGTACATAAATATACAAAACTTGTAGATGGAGTACATCCGGCACCAGATCTGGGAGAGAGATGGGCTTCACATCTATGGAAAGTCATACTGGACAATGAATCTCGAGTTAAAAATTGATTTTGTATTTTTAGTTAAATGTGTGTATATTTTCATAGTATCGAGGCATTTGCCACATACTTATGGTGCACATACAGTTTGTCTTTAATTTGTTTTTATATACATCAAAATTCGGGACGAATTTTTGTCCTGAGGGGGGACTATGTCACGGGAAGCTAATTGAGCTAATTGTTTTATTTAAATTGAAAGCTTTCCGATTGGTGTGTTCAGATATTTTATTCGTTTCATTATCATATATCATTCATATATATTCATCATTTCACATTAATGCTTGACTGATCAACCGTATATTCAAGTCAAACACACCTTTGCATGTTTTTCATACAAGCCTAAAGTTAAACACACCTTTGCATGCTTTTCGCACCTGTCTAATTCTAATTAGAACACCTGTAGTCATTCCAACACTGTACGTGGGTCTGAGTGGACTATTTTGAAATAGTTCCCTGTTTATTTACAGGTCAGTTTATATGTTATTAGATTGCTCAAATGAGATTTGAATGTTTATATTGAATTAAATTATAATGTAAATATATTATAATTGTTGTAATATTGTTTATTTACAGACAAATAAAATATTTGGGTAACAACATATTCTTTACGCCATACAAGGGAAATAACCCGGCGACAATTAGACTATCACAAGATACATGGAGCTCACAAGGCTCGCACCTGCCCAATTGGCAATGCATGACTGTGTCCACTATGGGGTTCACCAGTGGCTGCCACCCAGTGCCAAATTCTTTTATTTACGTTCGAAATAATGCATTTTTAGTGGGGGGGGGTTTCAAATGGAAGTCTTTCCCAGGAAATGTTTACAGAGGAGGATTTATCAAATTATAAAACTCCTGATTAGCAACTTCTTTAATGCGTAATTATGCCTGTAAATTTCTTAATAAAGGAACAGGATGCCATTTTCATCATATCATTTAATCTAGTTCTTATTAGTGAGTACCATTTCTTGCCCTACATTAGATGTCGCGTTTATTATAACGCCATCTGGAAGTAGTTCATATAAAATTTCTTGATAATTTCAATATTAGTTTGTGAACAATGTAATGCTGATAATCAGGTATAAAAGATTCCTGCAAACTGTGCGGAATCGACCCGAAAAGGAAAAAAATCGTATCCACAAAAGTCCGTTTGTTCAAGGCCGGTAAACGTTGCGGAAAGACTTCGGTAAAATTGGCCTATTATCGACAGTAGAGATTGCGGCACTTTGACGTTAATTAACCTTCTATATACATACTTGTGGCTTTCCCGATACAAGTAATAAATATACGGTATTATAATTCAGTCAGCTTGTATTCCAATACATTTTTTGTTGTTTATTTTAATGGTGTTTTACGCCACTTTCTTTCTGTGTTATGCCCAGTGTTTACAGGCATAATCACTACCTTACCCACGGCAAGAAATGAGGGATCAGTCATTGTTTATTGGGGTCCAATCTGCAATAGGACACATACTGCTGGCATAACTGTGGGACTCCCAAGTTTTGTTATTTTCATCACTGATAGGATAGCAAGTTTTTTTATAACAATACCATCAATGAAAAAAAAATTGACGTTTCAATTCAAAACCAATATACCGTAATCACAAAATTTGTTTTTACAAACATAAATACTGAATTGTAACCATAAAATTATTCGCTAGATAGGACACACACCTTTTTATAACACATCTGATGTAGGAAAGAAACTTTTGTGTATTTTAATGATATATGACATAACCTTTTTTAAACCTGATAATTTGAAATGCACCACCCCCCCACCCCCCAATTAATATTGACCGGTCCCTTAGATCAAGATGTCTTTCCTTTTAATTTATAGCGTCTGGTTTTGTTGCTATGAGGCTAGGCTCGATTAAATTTCTATCAGTTATGACTGGTCAATATTTATTTCGGGGTTGGGACCGGTGCAAAATGCAATTGGACACAAACTTTTTGTGCCTGCATTTACATGTGACTCTGTTTTGTTATTTTTAGCACTGATAATAAGAATAAGAATAATTTTATTGACCAGTGACTGGGCCCATTTCTGGGCAAATGTTACATTGGTTTATAACAATATACATAAAACAGTTACAAAAACATTACAACGATAATGATGTTCTTTGATTTGCTGTCACAGAATCAGAGCCTGTACAAAAACTTATAAATATTAATATATAAAGTATAAAACATTCATAACAATTATGTTGGTATTTCCCTCGGCAGATGATCAGTTTTGTCTTAATTCAAACCCTTTAATTATGAATTTACCCAAGCTTTTTAATATAAACAAATCTTCATTGCTAGTTAACCATATAAATTTATCATTAGTGGAGAGATTAATAAAATTTGGGCACAGTGCGGAAATGTCTTTAAATAAAATATCCCTCTGCTCTTTATATTTTGGACATTCAATTAGAAAATGAATTTCATCTTCTACTTTATCTAATGAACAATTTAAGCACTTTCTTTCAGACCTCTCTGTTTTATTTTTATCATATCTTTTTCTTTCGATTTGAAGATCATGAGCACTAATTCTAAGTTTACATATTGTGCGTCTAATGTTAAAATTTTCAATCAAAAGGTAGGTCTCAAAACAGTAGTTTACTTTAAATTTAAAATATGTATCCAATTTACTTTGTGAGATGGATGATCTTTTCTTGTTCCAAAAATTGATGTAACTATCACAAAGTTTCTTTTTTACATTGTTAATTAGAGTGGTATATTCAACATCATGTGACTGTATGCCTAATTTCTCTAGAATATAAACAATAGAGCTATACCAACAATCAGTGTGATTTTGATACATGGTTTTGTTACATATATATGCATCATATAGTAGTCCCTCATTCAGTTTTTCAAGTCTAAACCAATATTTGATTAAAGTTATAACTATAGAAAAGAACAGAGGATATCTTCCAACCTCAGCCATTACAGCTAAGTTTGTGGCTTTTTTGTTTACCCCAAGAGTGTATTTTAAATATTTTATATGGGATCTGTCTAAATAATTATTCAAATAGTTCAACTGCAGAAGGAAATCACTTTCTCTGCTACATGCAACAGTGTTGGTTTTGAACATACCAGTAACCTCACTACCATACATACTAATAGGTTTTATGGTGTGGTCATACAAATGGAGAGATGTCAAGACACTTGGATTACTTGAGGATAATGATCTTTGAAGTTTAAAAATGGCCTTAAGTGATTTTTTGTAAAGTTCTTCCTTTGCAACATTAAAAAGGCCACTGGCAGAAAAGGGTATACCAAGATATTTGTAGGTATTGACACATTCAATTTCATCTTTATTAAAAAGAAACCTTTCTTTGATATGTTTGCCACTTTTGTTAAATATAAGAATTTTTGTTTTACTTAAATTAACTTCCATACACCATTGTGTACAGAAATATGACAATTGATCCAATCTTGATTGAAGACCTTTTTTAGAATTTGATAAAATAACAATGTCATCTGCATACATCAGACAGTCACATCTTCTATTATTAACATTTACAGCATCTTGGCAGTTTTCAAATAGCACTGGCAAATCATGTATAAACATTTTAAACAAATTAGGGCTCAGAGCATCACCCTGTCTGACTCCTATATTAGAGCTGAACTTTGGCGTCAGAATACTGTCAATTTTAACACAAAGCTCTGATTTTGAGTACATATCTTTCAAAATTGAATAGAATTTCCCAGAAATGTTATTTTTAAGTAATTTAAATTGAATACCAGCATGTACAACCTTATCAAATGCTTTACGGAAGTCAACAAAACATGCATAAACTTTGCAATTTGTATATTTGTCAATAATGGTTTTTATATGGTTTTCTGATATGACAACACGTTTTTCAACAACAATATCATAAATGATTTAAAAAAATGGATTCAAAACCAATATACTGTAATCGAACAATTTGTTGAACAAACATAAATACTGAATTGTTACTATATAATTATTAACCATATAGGACACCGACATCTTTATAAGACATGAGATGATAGTCCGAGAATCATCTGCCGTCCAACGCTTTTTTTTGCCATCCCACGCAAAAAAGCCTTGGACGGCATAGGATTCTCAGACTAATCTGATGAAGGACATCAATTTTTTTCTTTATTTTAAGAAGAAAAGACGAAGTGTTTTGTAGCTCCAATTAATACTGACTAGCCCCTCACAACGGTACTAAAAGTACTAGTTTGATTCGCCATTAAAATCTATAATTGATAGCTCATAACAGACTTTACAAATTGAAACAAAATGCTGGAAATGACGTATTTATATTCACAATACCTAAGTACACATTTGTAAGCTAATGTTTGAAGAGTATATGTAATAAATTACATGAAATTGACAAATATATTATCAAATTAAATCGTGTGAAACGTGATGAATTAACGGTTTAAAAAATTGTACGTTTTACGTTGAAAATTTGTCAAAATAAGCAATAAATTGTGCAGTTTTCTTGTCAACTAAACCCTAAATTTATGTAAGTATATAATATAGCCGTTTACTTAACATTCACCCTTGTTTTTTTAATTTGTTTTACGGCAAGGTGCAACGCTCCCAAATGCTAAAATGCTAACATTTTACAAAGAGATTATGACGGCAAGTCGGAGTTTCGGAGTTACGTTCATTTTGATAATTATTTAACGCAACTTTCAGCAATTTTTCAGCTTTATCATGGCGTCCAGTTTTTATTGTGGGACGAAGCTGGAGTACCCGGAGAAAGCCCCAACCTTCAAAAACTGGCAATCCATGTAAATTAAGATTGGAGTCGAGTGCACCCTGCCCACAATGACACTCGAACACGCAATCTCAGTGATGACAGACCACGTGATTAATAGAAGACGAACTTCTTAAGCACACAGCCACTGATCCCCCAGCGTGATATATACTATCAACTATTGGTGCATAAGCATTGACGAAGCTACCATTTACGTTACTACGCACCTGCGTGCACAAACGAAACGGCAATTTATATAAAAAAGAGAGGACAAGGGCAGACAAGAAAACTTTTGATGCAAAGCATCAGTTCGCCGCCGATTTGTTCTGTATTCTGCACGCGTTTGTCAAAATGATTTGAAAAAAATTACGGGATGCATTTTAAAGCATGTTTATACCTACGTCGTTACAGAGGTTATTTTTATGTTCTTTGCAATTATATTGGAATGTGTCAAAGCTTTAAGTTAATATTTTGTTCAAATTATACATTAACAGCATATACTTTAGACCCAATAGTGTGTTTTTTCTTAGAGGCTGTATTATGTATAATCAAACGTTTCGAACCTTGAATACGTGTTTTTCTGTTTGCATTCGCTTAAATGCAAAATACATATCATCTCGACAATATGGCAATTAGAGAAAATAATCTCAATTTTTAGATTGGATTAAAAAATTGTGCGTGTAGAGGACCAGAAGAATAAATAATCACAGTCAAGTTGTTTTTATATAATATAAAAGCTTGTGTAGCAGACATCTAAGATTTTCAATCGAACTAAAAACACACAATTTGTAAGGACTATCTAATGAACATTCGCTTAGAAAGAATTGCAATTTCTAAACAGAAGGCATTTTAACTTTTTCCCCCATAAGGTTCTATGTAAAGCTAAGTTCTTCTGTTGTGGCTACTTTTGAATTGCCGATTTCTAAATTTCTACATTTAATCTTTTGTCATATATTAAATCACAAATATACTTGATTTAAAACTGATGTTTAAGTTGTTCAATTAAATTATTGACATAACATTTATATATTGAATCTTACAAATGCGGCATACTCTGGATTTGTATAAACAAAATTGCCTTTTATTCTTGTTTCTGATTTTTCAAACCTACGCTCTTCTATAGAACTATCACCGAACTATATAGTCTCGATCATCCAGACGCTTAATTACATTTGTGCGTCTGGATTTAGTCTCGATCACCCAGACGCATATATAATAGCGTCTGGGATCAGGAACAAAAACACAATTGTTGAAGACCTCTTTTTCCCTCTTTGTTTATATTAACATAAAGTCAATTAAAAAAAATTCCACCTTCGTTTCTGGAACGCCATTTGGGGGTCTGAAAGTTCCATACCTCTTCTAAACTATATCCAAATTTCAGAAAACTGTAATACCTCAAACTTTTTTTAAAGCTCTGGAAGCATCCCTCAGTCATTCTCAAAAATATGGCTCATTTCCGAAAAAAGGATGTCCTTTCCACTTTATTTTTTACCAAGTTCTTTTCATAGCGTATAGCAGCATAAAAAAGTGAAATTTATCAACACTATATACCCTTTTCGGAAATAACTAAATAAATACAATTATTTGTAGTATCCTAAACATTAATTTTAGCTCATCTTTTTAGCATTTTCAGAGAAATACCGTGTCAGTTTTAAATTGTTTTAATTACGACTGACAGTGTTTTGAAAATAAAGTGATTTCTGCTATAAAACGTTCACATTTAGATAGCCTTGGTGTAGATTTTTCACTAGAAGAATTATTTAAAAAATACAAAGAGGATGATTATGCTACATTTTTAGAGGAAGTGGTGTCCTCTTATTCTTTTAACATGCGTTACTGTAGATAAAATTTATTATTTGCAAATGACTACAATATCTTCTGTAGCTTATATGTGTGGTATTCCACCCACAAGATGTCACTATTTTGATAAATAAATAATTTTAAAAGACTTAGATAGTTTTATCGAAAACAAATATGTAAAATGAATTTAAAGCTCTTGTCGCCGTTAAGAATTTAACATCCGTGATCAATATTTTAACGGTTTTTAAAACAATTCTGCAGAATTTTCGAAACGCATTATATGAGTCGACACTATTTCTGTTAAAGAAAATACATGTTAGCAAAAAAATTAACGAAACTGTTCAATTATCAAAAATAAAGTACAAAAAAAGTTAACTTCCGTGGTCGTTAACAAGCGTTACAAAAAAGACGGAACATAAAGGCCAATACTGCATTGTTACCGGAATTTATTTTGACGTTTTATTATGACGTCACCAGCGACCATGAAGTTATGTTAAGACGACAAAGTGTATCATTAGAAAATTGATCGAAAATAAAGGTGAGTTATCTAAATTAGAACAGTTTGATTTTTTCCATTGTCCATTCTGTTGTTTACATCCTCCAAATAATGTTATACATTAAAATATGTAATTGCTCTTGTATTGTTTTGATTATTATAGAAAAATAATATGCTCCTGAGCGAGAGGAAAACAGTAACGGGTGTTAAAATGGTAACGGAAATTAAAACAAAATTTGACAAAGGCGTTTATGCATATAAATTACCATCCAGTTCACTTGAAACAAGACTGGCATAGGCCTATATTTTTGCAAAGCGCTTTCAATTCTTCCTGTCTTTCATTTGATCTTAGATTTCCTAAAATAATACATGATTTTTACTTTTTAAATTTAGCCCTCATTATTCAAATAGAAAACAAACAAAACAAATACACACAGAAACACACATCATTATTTTTAATACACATCGTATTATGTGAATGACATTGTTTTAGCAGTTGAACACACATGTAATTTTCGATGAATCTAGCATTACATTTGTATACTTCACTCGGTAACGGAAGTTAAAGCTATACTAAAACTAAGGGAATAAATTATATTATGTATTCACAAAAAATACTAATAAAAATATATATAAGCATTGCTTTATTGACAAATGAAACGAAAATTTACTAAATGAATATCCAAAAGGCAGATATTTAAAGCACCTGTATTCAAATATTTAAATTGATAACGGAAGTTATGTTTTTCAAATTAATGCTGATTAATAATGAATTGTACAAATTTTACATATTATTATTGTAAAATGGTGATGCATAAAATAAATCTTGTACTCTTTCGCAGCTGACAACCCTGATATTTTTGTTGTAGATACTTTAGAGACGGATAATTTAACTTTTTAAGGAAAGGGGGGCTATGGATTTTTACTGTGAATTATAATTTTATTCTTGCCAGTTTTGAAAAATAAAAAAAAAAAAAATTAATTGACGAACAATACATATTTATTTACATTTTTGGAATCATATTATTTATTTTCAAATTTTGAAATCAAATTATTCTTTCGAAACAATCCATAGCCCCTCCCCCTGGCCCCATAAAGTTATATTCGAGCCCAACATTAAAAATATAAAACCAATGGAAAAAACCTATTACATACAGATCAGGAGAATATTCATTTTTTTTCTTTATGTATTTCCAGATGCCGCTTAGTAGAGCTGAAATTCAAAAACGCTACAGAGAAAAGAAAAAACGTACAGAGGGAGAGAAGTATCTAAAAGCAGAACGGGAAAGAAAGAAAAAATACTACATCCCGGTAGAAAACCTGTCAAAGGATGAACTGGCTAAAAGACGATCGCAAACCCTGAATAGAGTGAAAAGGTTCCTGAAGAAAAAGAAAGAAATCCAGTCAACAGAACTAGATTCCCCAATTACCAACAACACAAGAAGCAAAGCAAGTAAATCTTCAACAACGTTCTCAGTAAGGTTAGACTTTGGAAGCCACAAGAAAGGTGCGTCTATAAGGAAAAGACATAAGACAGCTTTACGCCAGGCATATAGAAAAATAAAAGATCTCAAATTACAAAATGATACTCTTGTGAAACAAAAGAACAGGTATGCAAAAAGAATGCAGAGACTTCGTAAGACAAAGCTAAGAACGGAAGAGATACGAAATCCAAAATTGGCTCAAGCGAATGAACGATCAGTACCAGATACCCCAAAAACAAAGACCAATGAATTTATGAGGCGACATGGTTTAAATCCAGATGAACACAAAGAAGTTCGAAAAGAACTTTTATTTTCAAATGTTCTAGTAGAAGGCATAAGGGTCGGTATAAAAGATGGAACAAGAAAAAGACATAAGTTAGGTAAACAACACATCATATCAGGAAAAGTCATTAGATCTTACCGTTTTTCTAGTAAGTTGAGTCGCTCACTAGGAGTTACCAGAAAGTTGATAAGAAGGAGTGTTTCTAGGGGTATGAACGCTCAAGTCAATGCAAAGACAAACTTTGTTAGGTCAAAAGTAAGAAGTTTCCTTCTTCGTGAGGACAATTGCACTTTACTGCCGGGAAAAAAAGATGTCAAAAAAGTGGGAGATCAAACTGAGCAAAAGAGAGTTTTATCAGATTATTTACATAACTTGTTTATGAAATTCAAGCTAGAATATCCAGATTTAAAGATAAGTAGAGCTACATTTTGTCGTTTAAGGCCAGAGTACGTACTTACTGCAAATTTTTGCAGTAGAGCCACTTGCCTTTGTTCCCGACATCAGAACACCGCATTGAAACTGAAAGCACTAAAGAACTGTGGTGCTGCTGTCAATGTAAACCCTGATTGTTTTATAGAACAGTATCAAGACGAAGTTAAGATTGGAGAACTCTTTGATGGAATAAAAAAGTCTGAAATAACTTTCAGTGAATGGAAAAAAGTACAAGACAATGGCAAGTTTCGATGTCGACAGGTGCAAACAGTCGTTACAATGGAAATATTCAAAGATATTTTTCAGAAGGAAATAGCTGAATTCAGATCTCACGTTGAAAGAGTTAAGAATCAATACTCAGAGATGAAACACTTGAGGGAAAATTTAGCTGAAGGTCAAATTTTGGTTTGGATGGATTTCGCTGAAAACTTTTCGTGCACTTCTGTTGACGAAGTGCAATCTGCATATTGGAACAATTCGATGGTTACGTTACATACACACGTTGTTTACTTTCCCAAGTCATTTCAACAAACACATCAAAGTATTGTTGGTATTTCTGAAAGCCTTTCTCATAATGCTTCATCCGTATTTGCCATGTTGAGGAAACTTGTACCCTTACTCAAACAAATGTATCCGTCGTTAACAACAATACACTATTTAACCGATTCACCGACCTCTCAATATAGAAACAAAACCATGTTTTACTTACTTGCTCATCATCAGGAAATATTTAATGACACACGAGCGACATGGGATTTCTTAGAAGCTGGCCACGGGAAAGGCCCCTGTGATGGCCTGGGCGCAAGTGTTAAGAGGTCGGCAGACATGGACATCAAACAAGGCAAATGTGTTATCCAAACAGCAGAGGACTTTTATGCATGGACTGTAAACCTAACATCAAGCTGCGTTAAGTACTTCTATGTTTCAAATCAAGATGTTGAAGACTGTTCTCAATACATACAGTCTGTCTCATCAGAAATTCTAGCAGTGCCGGGAACTATGAAAATACATTCAGTTTGTCCGACAAGTCCTGAATTTGTGATGGTTAGACACATGTCTTGTCACTGTCAAGGGTGTAATAATATATCTCCAGAAAAGACATGCGAGGGGTGGAATACGTACAGGATTACCAAAGCCGCTGAACATCAAACTACCGAGTCAGATACAGATGTCGATAACAATATGACTGTTGAAAGTGACAATAATTATCAAAAGGCCACTTGGCAAAAAGTTGAAGTCGGTGAAGCTGACTTTGTAGCGGCAGTGTATGAAGGATCTTGGTACATAGGCAAAGTTACTTCTGTTGACGATGATGATGAAGTACAGATTACATTCATGGAACAATGCCCAGGGAAAATCTCTGGAATATATAGGTGGCCTAGTACGCCTGATGAAATCTGGGTATCAACCGCAGCTGTATTGAAATTAATACCTGAACCGTTGCCCAACGGAAGAAGTAAACGCATGTTTAGAGTAGCAGAAACAGAGCGTGATGCCATAGAATCAAAATTTAAAGAATGGAATAAACAATAATGCTTTAAAGTTAATATGTTAACATCCGTTACAGATACTTTGTGTACTTAAGACTGTTTACTGTTTGCTAGATTTTAAATTGTTTTGAATTCCACGTTTATTTTATGGAAATACATTAAATTTAAATTCATGTGTGTTCCAAAAATCTGTCTTTCATGCAAAATTTGGGCTTGTAATATAAATATTAACGGTTCCTTTATGAATATTAGGTAATTGGTTATATTAATAAATTTAAAAGATGACAGGAGCAGCTTTATTAAAAAATAAATGATAATTTTTTTAAATTAGGCGATACCCGTGGACATTGAAAGTTGTATTTTGATATAAAAATTTGGTTTGACGTTGAACATGGTTTCCCGTTAACACAGTTAACTTCCGTTACAAATAGTCTGTTGTCAAAATTAAATCATTTGTTTAATACAAAGTTACTAATGGTTTACTTTTCATGTGTTTCTAGTTTTGCAGATATGGTAGATAAGCTAGAGCAATCTATAGGATTACTGGTCTTGCTTGTTTCTTTTTGGAATAAAACTTAAGTGACAAATATTTTTATTTCTACTGAGCATTTTGTCATTTAGTTATTGAATATCAACGTCACGCACAGAAATTACTGTAGCAGTGTAATCCTGTGATTGGTCTGCCCATAATACATGTATGCATGAAATAAGCATAGATCGTTGGGATATTACAGAGTTAATACGCTAAAATTTACCAACTTAAAATGCTGATTGTGCGATTAACAGGCGTTACCATTTATTTTAGCTGTGTATTTCCAATTGGAGTTCACAAAAATTCAGAAGACATTTGTGGAGGACAATTTTTGAAAAATATTCCAGAAACTTCAAACTTTAAGACAACAGCAATTTCAGATGTTTCTTTGAAGTTCTATTTTTTTACATGTTTGTTTTGAGAATGGGTCGTTATTTTGAGAATGACTGTTCTATCTTCATCGATGAAGTCCGAGAGACCCCGAAAACAGGAAATTGGCAATTATTCCACTAGACTAAATTACTCCTAATCCATTATATTTCATCAAATGTTTAATTTTAAAATTTTTTTCAAAGATCCTTCTTTCCAATAAGCCCCAAAAGTAGAACCAAAACAAGAAAAAAGCCAAAGAAAAAAAATTACAAAGAAATACACTATTTAATGGGGAACTACATTCGTGGACAACGAGTTGCAAAGGTCATTAATTGTGTTGTCGTTCCTAAATATAAGCTGAAAATTGCTAGATTTTAATAAAACTTACCCTATGCCTTGTTTGATATAATACGAGTCATTCTTCCAAATTTTATGTCAGTCTGACCAATAGTTTTGGAGATATTTGGAATCAATTGCACCTACCGTAAGCCTGAAAAATAGCCCCATTTTCTCTTCATTATAACCAAATTTTCCAACAGTACCCCTCTCACTAAAATGGCTGTAACTTTCTTGCTTTTTAAGATATCTACAAAAAGTAAAATGTGTCAGAAAGTAGAAAGCTACATGTAATTAAGTCAATCTTTTTTTTTTGGCAATTTTGACTTTTAACTATCTAAAATGTTAAAGAAATTTAAATATTTGAAATAATTCAGAAAATAAATGAACAAAACATTCAAAATTCTATTTAAAATATAAAGATTGGCTTTAAAAATTCAACTTTTAGAGAAAAAAAGGCCAAAAACATTCTATTTAAAAAAAAAAAACTTTTTACATACCTGAGATGCACCAAAAAGGTGGCAAAAAATATTCAATACACATACCTTACACTTGCCTCAGGTCAAGGGGAGAGCAATAAAACTTAACAGGTTGTAAATTTCAAAGAAATTGCAAATAACTCATTAATTAATATTTCTATTGCTTAATTAATTGTAAATTGAAGATAAATTTCACAGAAATAAACATTTTAATGTTAACATGCGACTTTAACCAGCAAGTCTTTGGATGTAGTGCTAAATTTAAGATAAGAATTATTAAAAACCTAAAAATCATAAATCTAGCTTGAAAAATGAATATATTTGGATTTGAACGGGTAAAATAATGAAACATTTTTAATTTGAAATTAAATAGAAAAATAAGTTGTAACAAACCTGCAGTTCTGTGGTCCTGTCATCATTTTTGTGTTGATGCTGTAGGGCTACACTATACACCAGCAAGCTAAGTATTGAAGATGTTTACCAGTGGTTACAATCCTATCATGAAAGACTGTCTGACTGCAGAATAGGAAAGTTCTTCATGCTGGTAAATACAGGAAGGCTAATGAATTGTTCAGAAGAAATGATTATACATCTAAAGCTCATGATGAAGAAGCCAACACCTCATTCAATCACATGGACTCAAGTCAAGACTGGAGGTTCATTAACACAGTCTAGATGTACATGGAATGACAGAGATGACAGCAGTTCTAATCAATACCATCTCACATTTCACTCCTCAGATGGTAAATCCAGCAACTTGATAACAGAACAAGAAGAGAAGAGTGTACCTGGCACCTTGAGATTAGTTGACAGTTAATGTATGAGTGTACATGCTTCATACACTACTCTACAGTCTACAGACAAGTATTACAGAGAGATGTTAGCTAGGTGAAGATAGCACTAAATACCTACAAATAGCTAAATACAGAAAAAGAAGACCACTCCAGTAAAGTGTTGTCAGACTTCAAGAACACAAGACAAAAGATCTGCACAGTAAGAATCCAGAGTTAAAGAAAGGACAGCTAGATCTGAACTGTACACAACAGTGACTGCTGCAAGTAGAAACTACACAGAGATCCTGCTGATTATTGAAAAAAGGCCCTTTTAAGGGCCAACCAGATTTTCCAAAAAGAATCTATATTGTTGTTTCATTTTTAAAATGCAATAAACAAACACATGTATACAGATGAAAATAATTATAGGTCAACCTGCTCCTTTTTCACAGTAAACATAATTCAAAAGTCTCTACCCTCCCCCCCCCCTTTTCAGAAAAACAAAGAAAAAAAAAACTCTATCATTTAAAAGTAACCAGAATAGACTACCAATGTTGTTTTTTGCCATTTTTCAAGCAATTTTACAAGACCGCAAAGGTGCAGGGTGGCCTAATATACTGTTGTTGAAGCCCAGAGGCCGACACAAGATGGCCGACATTCACACTTTCCTGTTGTGGCACAGTTGCAAATCATCAGCATTAAAAAAAAATGAAGTATCCCTGCTGTATCCTGTATGCCAATCCGTGCACGCATGTGCATCTGTCTCCACCCCCTGGCTTCTGGCAGTTAACAATTCAAAGCTCCATAATTGCCATTGGGTTGGATGTTCAAGCTCCTTGCTAAATTAAGCCATCTCCTTAAAGCCCAATAGCACAGTTTTTCTCAATTTTATGGCTATATTTTTTAAAAACACCTCCATTTTTAAATCCTACAACTTGTTTTACCATGGAAATGGGTATTTATTATGTCAACAAAAAGAGGGGTGGCCAATAGGAAACCCTTAATAGAAAATCATATAGAAAAGTAATAATTTTGAACCAAATTTAAAAAAAGACCCTAAAAAACAATAAAACTGTTTAATTTTCTTGAATTCATATTGTTTTTCATTGAACTTAACAAAAATTTTGCCTTTAGTGCCAATGTAGAGTGAAAAATCTAACTTTTTTTACTCACCTCATTCTGGCTCCTAGGAACAAAAACACAATTGTTGAAGACCTCTTTTTCCCTCTTTGTTTATATTAACATAAAGTCAATTAAAAAAAATTCCACCTTCGTTTCTGGAACGCCATTTGGGGGTCTGAAAGTTCCATACCTCTTCTAAACTATATCCAAATTTCAGAAAACTGTAATACCTCAAACTTTTTTTAAAGCTCTGGAAGCATCCCTATCTTCATCGATGAAGTCCGAGAGACCCCGAAAACAGGAAATTGGCAATTATTCCACTAGACTAAATTACTCCTAATCCATTATATTTCATCAAATGTTTAATTTTAAAATTTTTTTCAAAGATCCTTCTTTCCAATAAGCCCCAAAAGTAGAACCAAAACAAGAAAAAAGCCAAAGAAAAAAAATTACAAAGAAATACACTATTTAATGGGGAACTACATTCGTGGACAACGAGTTGCAAAGGTCATTAATTGTGTTGTCGTTCTTCCTAGGAACAAAAACACAATTGTTGAAGACCTCTTTTTCCCTCTTTGTTTATATTAACATAAAGTCAATTAAAAAAAATTCCACCTTCGTTTCTGGAACGCCATTTGGGGGTCTGAAAGTTCCATACCTCTTCTAAACTATATCCAAATTTCAGAAAACTGTAATACCTCAAACTTTTTTTAAAGCTCTGGAAGCATCCCTATCTTCATCGATGAAGTCCGAGAGACCCCGAAAACAGGAAATTGGCAATTATTCCACTAGACTAAATTACTCCTAATCCATTATATTTCATCAAATGTTTAATTTTAAAATTTTTTTCAAAGATCCTTCTTTCCAATAAGCCCCAAAAGTAGAACCAAAACAAGAAAAAAGCCAAAGAAAAAAAATTACAAAGAAATACACTATTTAATGGGGAACTACATTCGTGGACAACGAGTTGCAAAGGTCATTAATTGTGTTGTCGTTCCTAAATATAAGCTGAAAATTGCTAGATTTTAATAAAACTTACCCTATGCCTTGTTTGATATAATACGAGTCATTCTTCCAAATTTTATGTCAGTCTGACCAATAGTTTTGGAGATATTTGGAATCAATTGCACCTACCGTAAGCCTGAAAAATAGCCCCATTTTCTCTTCATTATAACCAAATTTTCCAACTGTACCCCTCTCACTAAAATGGCTGTAACTTTCTTGCTTTTTAAGATATCTACAAAAAGTAAAATGTGTCAGAAAGTAGAAAGCTACATGTAATTAAGTCAATCTTTTTTTTTTGGCAATTTTGACTTTTAACTATCTAAAATGTTAAAGAAATTTAAATATTTGAAATAATTCAGAAAATAAATGAACAAAAACATTCAAAATTCTATTTAAAATATAAAGATTGGCTTTAAAAATTCAACTTTTAGAGAAAAAAAGGCCAAAAACATTCTATTTAAAAAAAAAAAACTTTTTACATACCTGAGATGCACCAAAAAGGTGGCAAAAAATATTCAATACACATACCTTACACTTGCCTCAGGTCAAGGGGAGAGCAATAAAACTTAACAGGTTGTAAATTTCAAAGAAATTGCAAATAACTCATTAATTAATATTTCTATTGCTTAATTAATTGTAAATTGAAGATAAATTTCACAGAAATAAACATTTTAATGTTAACATGCGACTTTAACCAGCAAGTCTTTGGATGTAGTGCTAAATTTAAGATAAGAATTATTAAAAACCTAAAAATCATAAATCTAGCTTGAAAAATGAATATATTTGGATTTGAACGGGTAAAATAATGAAACATTTTTAATTTGAAATTAAATAGAAAAATAAGTTGTAACAAACCTGCAGTTCTGTGGTCCTGTCATCATTTTTGTGTTGATGCTGTAGGGCTACACTATACACCAGCAAGCTAAGTATTGAAGATGTTTACCACTGGTTACAATCCTATCATGAAAGACTGTCTGACTGCAGAATAGGAAAGTTCTTCATGCTGGTAAATACAGGAAGGCTAATGAATTGTTCAGAAGAAATGATTATACATCTAAAGCTCATGATGAAGAAGCCAACACCTCATTCAATCACATGGACTCAAGTCAAGACTGGAGGTTCATTAACACAGTCTAGATGTACATGGAATGACAGAGATGACAGCAGTTCTAATCAATACCATCTCACATTTCACTCCTCAGATGGTAAATCCAGCAACTTGATAACAGAACAAGAAGAGAAGAGTGTACCTGGCACCTTGAGATTAGTTGACAGTTAATGTATGAGTGTACATGCTTCATACACTACTCTACAGTCTACAGACAAGTATTACAGAGAGATGTTAGCTAGGTGAAGATAGCACTAAATACCTACAAATAGCTAAATACAGAAAAAGAAGACCACTCCAGTAAAGTGTTGTCAGACTTCAAGAACACAAGACAAAAGATCTGCACAGTAAGAATCCAGAGTTCAAGAAAGGACAGCTAGATCTGAACTGTACACAACAGTGACTGCTGCAAGTAGAAACTACACAGAGATCCTGCTGATTATTGAAAAAAGGCCCTTTTAAGGGCCAACCAGATTTTCCAAAAAGAATCTATATTGTTGTTTCATTTTTAAAATGCAATAAACAAACACATGTATACAGATGAAAATAATTATAGGTCAACCTGCTCCTTTTTCACAGTAAACATAATTCAAAAGTCTCTACCCTCCCCCCCCCCCCCCCCTTTTCAGAAAAACAAAGAAAAAAAAAACTCTATCATTTAAAAGTAACCAGAATAGACTACCAATGTTGTTTTTTGCCATTTTTCAAGCAATTTTACAAGACCGCAAAGGTGCAGGGTGGCCTAATATACTGTTGTTGAAGCCCAGAGGCCGACACAAGATGGCCGACATTCACACTTTCCTGTTGTGGCACAGTTGCAAATCATCAGCATTAAAAAAAATGAAGTATCCCTGCTGTATCCTGTATGCCAATCCGTGCACGCATGTGCATCTGTCTCCACCCCCTGGCTTCTGGCAGTTAACAATTCAAAGCTCCATAATTGCCATTGGGTTGGATGTTCAAGCTCCTTGCTAAATTAAGCCATCTCCTTAAAGCCCAATAGCACAGTTTTTCTCAATTTTATGGCTATATTTTTTAAAAACACCTCCATTTTTAAATCCTACAACTTGTTTTACCATGGAAATGGGTATTTATTATGTCAACAAAAAGAGGGGTGGCCAATAGGAAACCCTTAATAGAAAATCATATAGAAAAGTAATAATTTTGAACCAAATTTAAAAAAAGACCCTAAAAAACAATAAAACTGTTTAATTTTCTTGAATTCATATTGTTTTTCATTGAACTTAACAAAAATTTTGCCTTTAGTGCCAATGTAGAGTGAAAAATCTAACTTTTTTTACTCACCTCATTCTGGCTCCTAGGAACAAAAACACAATTGTTGAAGACCTCTTTTTCCCTCTTTGTTTATATTAACATAAAGTCAATTAAAAAAAATTCCACCTTCGTTTCTGGAACGCCATTTGGGGGTCTGAAAGTTCCATACCTCTTCTAAACTATATCCAAATTTCAGAAAACTGTAATACCTCAAACTTTTTTTAAAGCTCTGGAAGCATCCCTATCTTCATCGATGAAGTCCGAGAGACCCCGAAAACAGGAAATTGGCAATTATTCCACTAGACTAAATTACTCCTAATCCATTATATTTCATCAAATGTTTAATTTTAAAATTTTTTTCAAAGATCCTTCTTTCCAATAAGCCCCAAAAGTAGAACCAAAACAAGAAAAAAGCCAAAGAAAAAAAATTACAAAGAAATACACTATTTAATGGGGAACTACATTCGTGGACAACGAGTTGCAAAGGTCATTAATTGTGTTGTCGTTCCTAAATATAAGCTGAAAATTGCTAGATTTTAATAAAACTTACCCTATGCCTTGTTTGATATAATACGAGTCATTCTTCCAAATTTTATGTCAGTCTGACCAATAGTTTTGGAGATATTTGGAATCAATTGCACCTACCGTAAGCCTGAAAAATAGCCCCATTTTCTCTTCATTATAACCAAATTTTCCAACTGTACCCCTCTCACTAAAATGGCTGTAACTTTCTTGCTTTTTAAGATATCTACAAAAAGTAAAATGTGTCAGAAAGTAGAAAGCTACATGTAATTAAGTCAATCTTTTTTTTTGGCAATTTTGACTTTTAACTATCTAAAATGTTAAAGAAATTTAAATATTTGAAATAATTCAGAAAATAAATGAACAAAAACATTCAAAATTCTATTTAAAATATAAAGATTGGCTTTAAAAATTCAACTTTTAGAGAAAAAAAGGCCAAAAACATTCTATTTAAAAAAAAAAAACTTTTTACATACCTGAGATGCACCAAAAAGGTGGCAAAAAATATTCAATACACATACCTTACACTTGCCTCAGGTCAAGGGGAGAGCAATAAAACTTAACAGGTTGTAAATTTCAAAGAAATTGCAAATAACTCATTAATTAATATTTCTATTGCTTAATTAATTGTAAATTGAAGATAAATTTCACAGAAATAAACATTTTAATGTTAACATGCGACTTTAACCAGCAAGTCTTTGGATGTAGTGCTAAATTTAAGATAAGAATTATTAAAAACCTAAAAATCATAAATCTAGCTTGAAAAATGAATATATTTGGATTTGAACGGGTAAAATAATGAAACATTTTTAATTTGAAATTAAATAGAAAAATAAGTTGTAACAAACCTGCAGTTCTGTGGTCCTGTCATCATTTTTGTGTTGATGCTGTAGGGCTACACTATACACCAGCAAGCTAAGTATTGAAGATGTTTACCACTGGTTACAATCCTATCATGAAAGACTGTCTGACTGCAGAATAGGAAAGTTCTTCATGCTGGTAAATACAGGAAGGCTAATGAATTGTTCAGAAGAAATGATTATACATCTAAAGCTCATGATGAAGAAGCCAACACCTCATTCAATCACATGGACTCAAGTCAAGACTGGAGGTTCATTAACACAGTCTAGATGTACATGGAATGACAGAGATGACAGCAGTTCTAATCAATACCATCTCACATTTCACTCCTCAGATGGTAAATCCAGCAACTTGATAACAGAACAAGAAGAGAAGAGTGTACCTGGCACCTTGAGATTAGTTGACAGTTAATGTATGAGTGTACATGCTTCATACACTACTCTACAGTCTACAGACAAGTATTACAGAGAGATGTTAGCTAGGTGAAGATAGCACTAAATACCTACAAATAGCTAAATACAGAAAAAGAAGACCACTCCAGTAAAGTGTTGTCAGACTTCAAGAACACAAGACAAAAGATCTGCACAGTAAGAATCCAGAGTTCAAGAAAGGACAGCTAGATCTGAACTGTACACAACAGTGACTGCTGCAAGTAGAAACTACACAGAGATCCTGCTGATTATTGAAAAAAGGCCCTTTTAAGGGCCAACCAGATTTTCCAAAAAGAATCTATATTGTTGTTTCATTTTTAAAATGCAATAAACAAACACATGTATACAGATGAAAATAATTATAGGTCAACCTGCTCCTTTTTCACAGTAAACATAATTCAAAAGTCTCTACCCTCCCCCCCCCCCCTTTTCAGAAAAACAAAGAAAAAAAAACTCTATCATTTAAAAGTAACCAGAATAGACTACCAATGTTGTTTTTTGCCATTTTTCAAGCAATTTTACAAGACCGCAAAGGTGCAGGGTGGCCTAATATACTGTTGTTGAAGCCCAGAGGCCGACACAAGATGGCCGACATTCACACTTTCCTGTTGTGGCACAGTTGCAAATCATCAGCATTAAAAAAAATGAAGTATCCCTGCTGTATCCTGTATGCCAATCCGTGCACGCATGTGCATCTGTCTCCACCCCCTGGCTTCTGGCAGTTAACAATTCAAAGCTCCATAATTGCCATTGGGTTGGATGTTCAAGCTCCTTGCTAAATTAAGCCATCTCCTTAAAGCCCAATAGCACAGTTTTTCTCAATTTTATGGCTATATTTTTTAAAAACACCTCCATTTTTAAATCCTACAACTTGTTTTACCATGGAAATGGGTATTTATTATGTCAACAAAAAGAGGGGTGGCCAATAGGAAACCCTTAATAGAAAATCATAATAATAATAATAATAATAATAATAATAATATTTATTAGTGTAAACACATTTACAATAAATGGTTATAACTCAAATAACAAACAAATAAAAAAAAAAAAAAACTATCCAATAAACCAAATCTAGTCTTCTGGAGTGACGGTGATATTTTTAATTGATTCACACTTATCAATATATTCAATTAAAGCTTTAAGTAATATTAATGAGCTACTGTTTAAAATATGACGCAACTTATTAATTGTAATGGAAGTTATATTTATTTTTGTTATAAGTTCTTGTCTGTAACTGGTATAGGTTGGACAATAAATAAAAAAGTGTTCCTCATTTTCAATTTGAGAAGTAGTACATTTAGTACAAGTTCTATGATTTTGGGGTATATTTTTGTATCGTCCTCTCTCAATTGCAAGAGAATGGGCACTTATCCTATATTTACATATTTTAGATCTATCTGCTTTATATTTACAGATGTCTACATAAGGTGGTCTAACATTAAAATTTAGAATATAATTGTAAAACTTTAATTTTTTATTTTCTCTTAGAATGCTTTGTTGATTTTGGATGGCTTGGTCATGGATTCTTTGCTTAATCAAAGTCAAATTTTGTTTTATATTTTTAGGGGAAGAATTTAAATAGTTCAAACCTAGGTTCTGAGTGTTTTTCGTTACCAAGGAAATCCATTTGTTGTTTTGTGGAGTATTATTATAGATTTTATTGACAAGACTATTCTTTGAGTTAGATATATGATCTAGGAATTTGAAAGTTAAGGTTAAGATCTTTGCCTTTAGTGGATATCTATTAAGTTCCGACAGGCAAGCTGCATTAGTTGCCTTGCTGTGTATTCCAAGAATTTCTTTAATAAATTTGATATGTAAGTGTTCAAAGGGGTCTGTATCTTTGAATTTAAAGTCAACACCCCAAATTTCACATCCATATAAAATAATGGGACTAATTAATGTATCAAATAGCTTTTCGAGCAAATTACATGGGTTATTTAGACCTAAATTTTTCTTTATTTTAAACCATGCCTTGCGGCCTTTTTCCATTAACAACTGGCAGGAGGAGTTTAAATTTCCTGTATATTTGATGGTTATTCCTAGGTAACAATATGATTTTACAGTTTCAATATTCTTGTTGTTGAATTTAAAGCAATTTTGATGGGATTTACCATTAGAGTTAAATACTATTACTTTAGATTTTTCTTCATTAACTTCTAGTTTCCAGGATGAACAAAACTCATATAGAATATCTAATGAGTTTTGCAATCCTGTCTGACTACTAGATAATAGTATAATATCATCAGCATATAAAAGGGAGTTAACAGAGATATCCCCCATTATTACTGGGTCTGTTTGTCCATCGTTAAGATTTGATACAAGATCATTGATGTATAAATTAAACAGAATAGGGCTTAAAACATCTCCTTGTTTTACTCCACATTAGGAAATAAAACGTTTACTTATACCTTCTTTAAACTTGAGCATACAAGAGGGATCTTCATACATGGAAATAATAATTTTAAGAATGTATGTTGGAAAGTTATGTTTCAACAGTTTATAGAATAGCCCCTGTCTCCATACTGTGTCAAAAGCCTTTCTTAAGTCGATAAAAGCTGCAAAAACTTTTTTGTTTTTGGATTTGTAAGTTTCAATTAATGATTTAAGTGTAAAAATATGGTCGGTCGTTCGTGATTTTTCTTTAAATCCAATTTGGTTTTCATGGATAAGATTATTAGTATCTATGAATTTCATAATCCTTGTTAGTAGAATTTTGTTAAAAAGTTTTCCTAGATTTGAAGTTAAAGAGATGCCTCTATAATTTGATGGAAAAGTAATAATTTTGAACCAAATTTAAAAAAAGACCCTAAAAAACAATAAAACTGTTTAATTTTCTTGAATTCATATTGTTTTTCATTGAACTTAACAAAAATTTTGCCTTTAGTGCCAATGTAGAGTGAAAAATCTAACTTTTTTTACTCACCTCATTCTGGCTCCTAGGAACAAAAACACAATTGTTGAAGACCTCTTTTTCCCTCTTTGTTTATATTAACATAAAGTCAATTAAAAAAAATTCCACCTTCGTTTCTGGAACGCCATTTGGGGGTCTGAAAGTTCCATACCTCTTCTAAACTATATCCAAATTTCAGAAAACTGTAATACCTCAAACTTTTTTTAAAGCTCTGGAAGCATCCCTATCTTCATCGATGAAGTCCGAGAGACCCCGAAAACAGGAAATTGGCAATTATTCCACTAGACTAAATTACTCCTAATCCATTATATTTCATCAAATGTTTAATTTTAAAATTTTTTTCAAAGATCCTTCTTTCCAATAAGCCCCAAAAGTAGAACCAAAACAAGAAAAAAGCCAAAGAAAAAAAATTACAAAGAAATACACTATTTAATGGGGAACTACATTCGTGGTTTCGCTACCAATAGGTGGAGACAAACAATGATTCTATTTTTAGAGCCCTATTTTTAAACCAGGAAAACCATGCAAACATATCTATACTTATAATATGACGTCACAGTAAGATTCACTCTTGATTATGCATAACAATAATATTTGTTTAATTAATTGATAAAGTAATATTTTATAAAAATATTCAAATTTAAACTTTGGTACAATTTGTTGTACACTTCTTGATATGAACGGAAGTAATTTTTTAGACTATAAAAATATCATCCAATCAAAAATTACGCCCAGTTTTGGGCGTAATGGTAACGAGTTTAATATAGAGCTGAATCCAGACGCACAAATGTAATTAAGCGTCTGGATTCAGCTCTATATTAAACTCGTTATCATTACGCCCAAAACTGGGCGTAATTTTTGATTGGATGATATTTTTATTGTCTAAAAAATTACTTCCGTTCATATCAAGAAGTGTACAACAAATTGTACCAAAGTTTAAATTTGAATATTTTTATAAAATATTACTTTATCAATTAATTAAACAAATATTATTGTTATGCATAATCAAGAGTGAATCTTACTGTGACGTCATATTATAACTATTGATATGTTTGCAAGGTTTTCCTGGTTTAAAAATATGGCTCTAAAAATAGAATCATTGTTTGTCTCCACCTATTGGTAGCGAAATTTAAATGAGGTGATCCCAGACGCTATTATATATGCGTCTGGGTGATCGAGACTACGAACTATACAGTACCAGGATAAAAAATGGTCTCCCTCTATTATTAACTTCCGTAAATAGAATACTAACAAAATTTATTATTACATGAAACTTTGATATTACCCAAGCATTTTTGCAGTCCAAACTTAGCTATCATCTTGTTTTTTTCACTCAAGTTAAATGATTGACATTCTTGTAGCAAATTTCTGTTCATTTATGGTAACTAAGTGTACTTAGAAATATTTTCTCCTTTATCCATCGTTAGCAACGAAAGTGAATACGAAGAGGTATACTCATTCTATATGTTCTTGGTAATTTTCAGTCCAAAAATTCTCCAACCATACGTATTCTATTTGTGTGGGAAGTATTCAGTTAAGAAATTCTCCTACTTTTGATCCGATGACGATGTTACGACATTCATCCTTAAAAGTCAGGGTTTCAGTGTCCCCATGTGTCCACGGACACACAGGACACAGAAACCCTGACTTGTGAGGATGTACTACATAACGTAATTCCGCATCACACAAAATGAAGAAGGCAGCTGAATTGTGTCGTAAAATAGATTCTTTATTCCTTTAATCAATCATTGAAACATCCCTGGCTGGAAGATTGCAAATTCTTATTAATAATAAGTCGGTGGTGGATCGCAGATTTCTCATAAGGATGTCGCTTTTCTCATGGAGGATAGGCTGCCCGACACATTTTTGGATCATATGGGCTTGTAAAGACGCATTTAATAGATACTTGATAGGGTCCCTGCATACTTCACTGGGTGTGATGTACGAAGTTTGTGACATATGTTTTGTACACAAAATTATAATCATAGCCTTTATTTCTGTACTTGCTTCATATTGCTGTACTATCCGTGCGTGTTTCTGTGGACGATATATAATATCAACAATTCAACCTTGTGACATTTGCCATTTTATCTATTACAGCAATGTACAAAAGGTAAAACAGTTGAATGGATCCGCTCTCATGTTAAAATGTGCGCTACCATGTAAATATGTCCCTGCTAAAAGATCGGTCCACTACCTATCTCTATTGTGACTTGATATCTTTTGACGCAAAGTTGACCATGCATGGTCCCAATGCTGATCCGTACAACATGAGAAAACCTTGGTACAGAGTGTCGTATAGAGTTGGCATCCATTTAGTGCAGTCTGTTGCTGGGTTAACTCCAACACATAGTTCGTATCAGCTCGTTCTATACACCGTAACAAAGCTCAATATCACTTCTATCACGCATTTTTTTGTATTGTGCTGACCTCATAAAGACCAACAAACACTACGTTATCAAACATTCGTTTTATAGTGTTGGTCATATAACAACAGTCATTAAGGAAAGTTGAAATTCGTGGGATAATCTGTTTTATTTTATCTCAAGTTAGACTACAATTTTGAACTTGTGAGCGAAACCGATAAGAGATGTTCGGCAGATACTCGCATAGTCCGAGAATCTTCTGCCGTCCAACTCTTTTTATTTTATTTTATTTTTTTTTTACCCACGCAAAAAAAAAAGCGTTGGACGGCAGAGGATTCTCGGACTAATATATACTCGCATTTCTACCTGTTTACAAAGTTTTTTAAGTACGAATATTGTACGTGTCATGCGTTGTAGGATTTGTATTTAGTGCCTTTAATTGGATATGAAACTAATTTGAATTTTTTTCGGTATTTTATATGGAGATTGTGAAAGAGGGGCAAGACCTTTCTGTAAATGTGTTTTTTATCAGATGTACTTTTGGCCATCAGCTTTGTTATGATTGTGGAGATATCAGATGTACTTTTGGCCATCAGTTTTTTTATGATTGTGGAGATATCAGATGTACTTTTGGCCATCAGCTTTGTTATGATTGTGGAGATATCAGATGTACTTTTGGCCATCAGCTTTGTTATGATTGTGGAGATATCAGATGTACTTTTGGCCATCAGTTTTTTATGATTGTGGAGATATCAGATGTACTTTTGGCCATCAGCTTTGTTATGGTTGTGGAGATATCAGATGTACTTTTGGCCATCAGTTTTGTTATGATTTGTGGAGATATCAGATGTACTTTTGGCCATCAGTTTTGTTATGATTGTGGAGATATCAGATGTACTTTTGGCCATCAGTTTTGTTATGATTGTGGAGATATCAGATGTTCTTTTGGCCATCAGTTTTGTTATGATTGTGGAGATATCAGATGTACTGCCATCAGCTTTGTTATGATTGTGGAGATATCAGATGTACTTTTGGCCATCAGTTTTGTTATGATTGTGGAGATATCAGATGTACTTTTTGGCCATTAGCTTTGCTTGCTTGGATTATTGTGATATTAGATGTACTTTTGATCAATAGTTTGGTTAGATTGTGGAGATAACAGATGTACGTTTTGGCCATCAGCTTTGCTTGGATTGTGAGGATATCAGATGTACTTTTTGGCCATTAGCTTTGTTTGCTTGGATTATTGTAATATTAGATGTACTTTTGATCAATAGTTTGGTTAGATTGTGGAGATAACAGATGTACGTTTTGGCCATCAGCTTTGCTTGGATTGTGAGGATATCAGATGTACTTTTTGGCCATTAGCTTTGCTTGCTTGGATTATTGTGATATTAGATGTACTTTTGATCAATAGTTTGGTTAGATTGTGGAGATAACAGATGTACGTTTTGGCCATCAGCTTTGCTTGGATTGTGAGGATATCAGATGTACTTTTTGGCCATTAGCTTTGCTTGCTTGGATTATTGTGATATTAGATGTACTTTTGATCAATAGTTTGGTTAGATTGTGGAGATAACAGATGTACATTTTGGCCATCAGCTTTGCTTGTATTGTGAGGATATCAGATGTACTTTTTGGCCATTGGCTTTGCTTGCTTGTATTATGGTGATATTAGATGTACTTTTGATCCATAGTTTGGTTAGATTGTGGAGATAACAGATGTACGTTTTGGCCATCAGCTTTGCTTGGATTGTGAGGATATCAGATGTACTTTTTGGCCATTAGCTTTGCTTGCTTGGATTACTGTGATATTAGATGTACTTTTGATCAATAGTTTGGTTAGATTGTGGAGATAACAGATGTACGTTTTGGCCATCAGCTTTGCTTGGATTGTGGGGATATCAGATGTACTTTTGGTGATCAGCTTGCTTGGATTTTGGGATATCAAATGTACTTTTGGCCACCAGCTTTGCTTGGATTGTGAGGATAACAGATGTACGTTTTGGCCATCAGCTTTGCTTGGATTGTGAGGATATCAGATGTACTTTTTGGCCATTAGCTTTGCTTGCTTGGATTATTGTGATATTAGATGTACTTTTGATCAATAGTTTGGTTAGATTGTGGAGATAACAGATGTACGTTTTGGCCATCAGCTTTGCTTGGATTGTGGGGATATCAGATGTACTTTTGGTGATCAGCTTTGCTTGGATTTTGGGATATCAAATGTACTTTTGGCCACCAGCTTTGCTTGGATTGTGAGGATATCAAATGTACTTTTGGCCAACAGCTTTGCTTGGATTGTGAGGATATCAAATGTACTTTTGGCCACCAGCTTTGCTTGGATTGTGGGGATATCAAATGTACTTTAGGCCATCAGGTTTGCTTGGATTGTGGGGATGTACTTTTGGTGATCAGTTTTGGGATATCATTCTTTGCTTTCAGATGTATTTTTAGGCATAACATCAATCACTCAGTAAAATAATTTAAATATGGATACTTTACTATTTTATTACATGTACATATTCATGCTATTATACCCCCTTCTCTCTTTTTGTCCCCAATTTTAGCAAATTGAAGGACTTGACATTATTAAATGACTGTTTTTAATGAAAGATTTCTCCTAACTTCTCCAAAAATTTAATATTTTTTCCACAAAAATATATTTACTAAAATAGCTATGAATTTAATTTCAGGAATTCAGGAACATTTTTGCCACTTGGTAAAGTAAAATATTCCTATTAAATCCAAGGGAAAAAACTATTCTACAATTGCATTGATTTCTAATGTTTAAAGATATTTAATGATATTTAAGTAGTCAAGTTTTCAAGAAATGTGTCCTTTGCAAACAGAATGCCCCCCCCCCCCCCCCCAAGTCCAAACAAATGTTGATAACAGTTTGTCTTGTAGGCCCCCCCCCCTTTCTGAATCCAAACAAACGGTGAGGACAGTTAAAGTCTTGTAAATGATTAAGTGGAGTAAAAATAGGGAAATCAAAAATCTCCTTTAAATCATCTTCTACAAAAAACATCCAGATGCACATACCAGTTTGAATTCACAAATTAAAGTTAGTGCAAGTTTGGTAATTTCTCCTTAAAACAGTTCAGTCATGAATAAAAGAATTTCTGTTTGTTTGAATGGTGTTTTAACGCCACTTTCAGCAATTTTTCAGCTATTTCATGGCGTTCAGTTTTTATTAGGGGGAGGAAGCCGGAGTACTAGGAGAGAATCCTCGACCTGTGTTAGGCAAACTGGCAATCCTTGTGAATAAAAGAAGTTACCCTCCATTTGTCCCTGACAAGAGAAGTCATCCCCCTTTTGTTGTGGATAAGAGAAGTCCTTTCTCTTTTCTCCTGGAGGAAAAAAAGTCTCCTTTTGTCATAGAGATAAATTTAGAAAAAATATACCTTATAGAATTTGAGCAATTATTGCAATTCCTTCAAATAGAAATTGGGAAGTTCCTAATGTTAATCTACACACCACTAATTGACTATCTTTCTCCAAAATCAATTCATTTAGCTAATCCAAGAATTCACCAAAAATTAAACTGTGCTAGTTTGGCTAAATTACTTTTAAAAGGTACACAAAACTATTGTGAATTATAACTATAAGCCACCAAACTCCAAACTAATTTTTCAAAAAATTTCAAGTAACAGGGGCATAAAGTAAACTGATAGGTTGGTGGATATTGTAAGTTCATTTTTTAAAAGCTGTGCAAGTTAAGTTTAATTCCTTCCTTTCTGTGAAAACTCTCACCAACATCTAACTAGGTGTTACATTGAACTCATCTGCAAAATATGCAATTTTTTTTGTACAAATTAGAAAGTAGAAAAAATATTACGGTGGAGGATAATTAGTAGGCTAAGAATGGGTACATCCCATGAAAAACTTTACAACCAATTGAGTTGAGGACACTTGATGAGTTGTAATTAATGATGTAAACTGCAAATCATTAAATGGGAAAACATCAAATATCTTTTGGATGAAATCCTACTATTAATAAACAAATTCAATAAACAGCTGTACCACAAGCATATGTCATATGATGGGCCTATCTGAAGCCTTGACAGTAAGGACAAGAGCTATACACTGCATGAATGTTCAATTCTATCTGCATTTACCGGTATAAGATTTATTTACACCTATCTATATCAATAATGCCCAAAAATTTAAGAAAACTGATGACAGCTTTTTTAGTTTGAGTCTGAAATCTATACCCCCCCCCCCCCCTTTTTTTTCAAGAATAACGAGAAAACTAAACAACGAATTGAAAGGCAGCTCACATTCATCAAAACAAACGAATTCCCTAATTTAAAAAAAAAATGAAAAAAGAATTCAAGTCTGAAAACAAAAACATACCCCCTTTTTTTAAATGAACATAGTCCCATAACTCTTTAAAAACAATTTCCAAATTAATCTTAAGAGCCTGTATCAATCCCTCCCCAGTGAAAAAAAATATTATGTAAAGATGCTGTTTCTATTTATAAATGTTGCTATGTTGAATTTCCAATCTGCAGCAATTTATAGGACAGTTTCTGAGAAGACGCCTTTTATGTTTTTCTCATACTCATAGGTTACTATGTTAGGTGATGTTCCATGGAGACAGCAATCTAGTAATTTGGATCAAAAACAAAACACTCAAAATTAGTAGATGACCATTTGAGGTGCATTTCTACAATATCACAATTCCTTCTGCCAAGCGGTTTGTGAGGAAACAACTTTTGAAATTCAGCCAATCATAACGCATTGCATCTGCATTTGCATCTCTGCCAGGCATGTTAAATTTCCAATTTGCTAAAAAAAAACCTCAAAATAATAAGATAACTATCCAAGGCTCATTTCTGCATAATTTTCCATAATTTTGTGTATCTGTTTCATAAAAAATGTTATTTTTGTCCGTTTCCAGTTTAGGATCCTATGTTGTCTTTCATGGTGGTGGCCATCTTGGATTTTAGATCGTCACAAAACAAAAACTTTGTAGAGGACCATCTTATGTACATTTATGCAATGTTTCAAATCAATTTGCCATGCCGCTTGTAAGAAGATTTTGAAATTTCAGCCAATCAGAATGCATTAGTGGCCCTGGAAGCCACGCTGAATTTGCAATTGGCTGGAAGAACTCAAAAAAATTAGGTAACTTTTCAACCTTCATTTCTTCATAATTCGGCATCATTGTGTGGAACAGTTTCTGAAAAGAAGCTGTTTGTATCTTTTTCCAATAGGTTCCTATGTTAAACTAAATCCATCTTGGATTTTGGATCAGCACAAACAACTCAAACTTTGTAGAGGACCATCTAAGGTACATTTCTGCAATATTTCAAATCAATCTGTAATTATGAGAAGAAGATCTTTGGAATTCTGTCAATCAAAACACATTAATGGTCCTGGCAGCCATGTTTAATATTTGATCAGTATCCAAAACTCAAACTTGTTAATAATCACTGCCAAGTTGTGTTTCAATTGGCCAAGTGGTTTTGGAGAAGAAGATGAATGTGAAATTTCTATTTTATGGCTGATGAGAACAACAGACGCCAAGTGATGAGAATAGCTCACACTGAGCCTTTGGGTCAAGCGAGCTAAAAAAGCAAAACAAATCCGACCTCGTTGAAAATAAACAATTCTCTAAAATTTCATAAGAATTGATGAAAATTGAAAGTGTTTTGAGTTTCAGTCTGAAAAACTAAAAAATCCTCAATTTTTTCACCAATGTCAATGAAAAATCAGAAGTTTACAAAAATGTATACAGATTATGAGGTTAACATAATAAACAGCTGCTTATAGTGTGAAGGAGTTCTAAAGATACAGTGTGACATGTGGACAATGGACGATCTGACATTGGTATATACCATAATGTCCATCTTCAAAAGGGTTGTGTGAAACAGTTTAACTTACTAGTATAAACTTCTAATCTGTTGCACATCGGCTTACAAAAAGTTTTTATCGTAGTAAACTGGAAGAATAGAACAAACTTGATGACAATTCTAAGAACTTGCAGAGTAGAACAAGGCTTAAAAAGCAAATTAAAAAAAAACATATATTCCCATCTCTCCTAAATTTATTTTTCTTATGAATTAAGGCAATTTAAATACTTTGCTAGTTGCAGTTTAACCAATACTAACATTAGTTCAAGGCTGAGCAATCACCAGTCCCCCCCCCCCAAGATAACACTGAAGGAATAAGGTAAGAGTGTTTTCTTGCTTCCCGTAGAAAATGACACTTAAATTATATCTATTTTATTAGTTCACCATTTTAATCGATTCCGACAGTAATTTTTTACCATATATATTTTATTTTTGTTCACTTGTATCAATGAATGAAAAACCTTTTTCGAGGAAAGTCTGCACTATTTTTTATTCAACCACGTTGTTATCAAGTTGTAAACAAACTGTGACGTAGTACGCAATAAGGTATTTGATTGGATGGAATGCAATACAAGTCATACATATTCATATATTCTTCACGTGTTTGGGTATTGCCAATTGACCAATGACAATACCCCTCTGAGAAACATTGATCAGCCCGCGCACTGTGGTTGTTCAACATTCGACTTTAACGACTAAGATTGTTATTGAAAGGGATTTCATCAAGTTTACTTCCAGGATGGATATGGCAAAGAGGATCGAGTTGGAGAAGAGAGGTCGGAAATCTTCAGAGGTATTTACACTATCTTTTTCATGTAATTTCGGTAAATTCAAAGAAAAGGATCATGGAAACGTTGTTTACACGACAAGGCGTCTGGGACCCATGTGCTTCTCTGGAGCTTGTGCAGGGTAGGGAGGATGTAAAGTATATTTATTGTAATTGTATTATGCCTTTTAAAGTTTATGAACGGTCGTATATATTTTGAGACCGTGACTGACAATTATATAGGGGCTAATGTGCATTTTAAATATGACCGAGTTGGTCTTGCACCTTGTCTTGTTGCAGGGGATATACACATGTTTCATTGGCTTGTCTGCTGCCAAGTATAGCATGAACTTGATATGGTCTAAATTGGATGTAAAGAATAGTTAACGAAAACAAAACATGTCAAAGACCAGGTCAAGTAAAGATGTTTTAATGTTCAGTGTTTTCTTTTTTATGTCATTTGTTTCTTTTACAAAATTTAGACAAGTTGTCTTTTTTTGGATAAAAATGTTGAAACGGAACGGCGTCCGAAATCGTGCACTACTGGATTTTAAAGGAGACCTATTCGTCCATGCAGGGGCTACACCAATCAACAGCTACAAGACTCCCATTTTTCATTTTCAAAAGTAAAATTATAAACGATAACGTATGGCATTTTATCTATTAAACTAACACGATGAAAAACAGAAATTAATATACACTTTCCACTCCTATTTTGAGACCTTTGAAATGAGTACATAGACGAATGGAGAAAAGTTGAAGCCCTTGTTAAAGAACCAATGGCCGCCATTATTTGTCCTTCGTGTCCGTTTTGTCGAGTCGAGCTGATAGACGCAAAATTTAACATTTCATTGTATTTTCGCCTTCATCGGAGTTTCATGGACAGCTTATACCGTATTCATGTTTAAAATTATATTTATTACTTTGAATGCAAAATAAAAACATGCTCAAAATCCACATAGCAGTAGTGTTTGACCCACTTTCGTCTTCTGCCCATCTCGGCCATTGCTGGAACTATATTCATTTTATATAGTGTGCATATTTATTGAAAATTTATGCAATTATGAAAAACTTTAACTTTTTGTCAAGTTTCGTTCAATTTGTCTAATCAAATTTTGTACAAAATGTCGGTATCTAAAATGGGTCATAAGATGACGCACCTGACGATGTAGTTTAGCCGCCATTTTGGATATTTATTGTCGTCGTAATATGTGAATTTTTGCACTTGAATTTCATAAAATACAGGTGTTAAACGTTGGATTTTTAGTCAAAAGTTTAATGAATAAAACATTCTGGAGACTTACCAACATCGTTTAACTGATTTAGAGTTGGCATAAACCATTACTAAAATAGCATGGAACGCGGCGGTGTTGCAGCAATGGCGGGGACAGGCATTCTGCGTGTTGTCAAATGCTACACCATTGACGATGTAGGCCCTCTGACAATGAAATAAATTTATTTGCAGTTAAAAACAAAATCATACGTAACAACGTAAGCAGTGGTTGTCAAATAGTATATCTTGATATAGTATAACAATTAAAAGTTATTTTCCAGCAAGATTATTATAAAACCCGGCGTTATTTGGAGCCACATTTTCACTTGCGGTGTGTACTCCTTGTCACGTGACGTAGTAGTAAACTTTGTATTCATCCGCAGTTGAATGTAAACAAAGAATTTTGTATCGTGCAGGTCTTTGGGTATTTTTTTATTTTAACTCGTAAAAAGTGTTATAAATGTTTTTTTTTAATTTATTGTCTTTGTCATGTTTTGTTTCTGTGCATATTTTGAAAATAAAAAAAAAGATAAAGAAAATTATATTTCTTAGTATTTTTTTTACTTGTTACTACATTGGTATGGAATATTGCTCTCTTTGACCATCTGGGGAAATGTACCTTGTGAAAATAATTGAAATCTTTATTAATATTTTCATAAATTTGGAAATTTGGAAAATAAAATTGCAACTGATAATTGTAAAGACTTATTACAACCATCATAAAACATTTACTATAGTTAAATTGAAGGTTAAACAAGTATTTTTCTTATTCAAATTTTTGTTGGTTTATATGTCGATTTTATGATTCTATGAAATTTTTGGTCACTTTGTGTCCACAAGCTATGTGTTATTTCTTTTTCTTTAGTTACAATTGTACAATTGACCAAGATTAAACATGTTGGCTTTTAGCTAGTGTTTATTTTATGTTTTATTTGCGATAGTTGGGAACTAAGATATTGCATTGTTAAGAATTTACTGACAAAAGTGGTGAAAAGATATCTCAGACTATACATGGGTACAATTCAAATACAACCTTCAAACACTTATAAATAATTGCTTCTGCAACACATACATGCATTGTCTGTACTTTACTTTTTCTAATTGTTCACTTCTGGTAATTAAACGTATCCAGGAAATAAACTTGTGGCACATATTGACGTACAACCGTTTAATAGGCAAATTCCTTGCAGTTTTTTATTAGAAATACCTTTTTACTAGTAAGGTGAATTAGTTTGAAACTATAAACAAGTATCTTCTGTGAACCATAACTGACTGGAGGGAGATTTTCATAAATAACAGGGCCACTGAAACATCCCTTTTGAGGCGCCTTGGGGTAACTTTTTGCCCACTGTGGCAGGGAATTTTTTAGGATTTTGAGGGCTTTAGTCACTTTAGCGGTTGAGCTGTATAAGCATCTGCTCAGAAGCATGCATTAATTGTACTGGTGAAATATAATAGTATAAAAAACTATATTCTTTCAATTGCAGTGTATAAATTTGTTTTAAAAAATGATTATAACAAAATGTTTATAAATTTTCAAAGAATTTGAATGTTAAAACTCATTTAAAAAGCGTTTGTATATCAATCGGTTACAATTTTTCATTAAGGGCTGTTGTACTCCTCGTTTTTCAAATGGCAGCCATCGGTGATTAGACGTATCTCGAATGTACACAAATGGCGCGTAACCCATTTGAAACCAGCAAAACATACGAAAAATGAGTTAAATACGCAAAATCTTTGCAGTTTTTATTTGCATTTCATATTTAATCAAAAGGTGGAAGTCTGTGCGCATCAGTGCGATCCACGATACTTTTTTTGCGTATATTGACCAGGAGCACCACTTAATCATGTTAATCGGATTACCTGTAAAAACATCGATTCGGCGATTGACACCTGCTGTTTAAAACTAGCAAGGTGAAATAATTAAATTTCCTGTTAATTGGATTTGGGGTCATAAATATGTCGATTTACACTTGGTAGAATGCATTTGTAACGAAAATTTTTTGTACTTGTTAGAAATCAGGTGACGAAATTGATTTAGAAATCTATCGTCAGTTTTCAAATGATTTCGTCAATGACGAAAGTGGCGAGCGCTAAAAAATTCCCTGCTGTGGTGCGTGTTGCATATATGTTTTAAGAACTGTGCTGTTCTATTTTTCAGATTAAGGAATTAAATTTGGACAACTGTCGGGCGTCACAAGTTGAAGGTCTTACAGACGAATTTTCTGCTTTAGAATCACTTAGTTTAATCAATGTTGGATTGACATCACTAAAATCATTTCCAAACCTTCCAAATCTGAAAAAGGTAAGCCTACATTATATTGTAAGTTATGGGTAACCTCGGCCTCTTGATGACCTTTCACTTTTTATAGGTTCAACAAACAGAACATACTGTCTTAAACCCATCATAATGTCGTTAAATCGCTGATGTGGGTAGGAAAAGTTGCAATTTACTATTTGTATTTTGTCATTTTTTTCATGATTGTTTATTCTTTGAACCACATGTTAACAAAATAAGTCGGAATAAGTGTTAAAAAAATTTAATATTAAAAAGAAGGTGGTCTGTCAGGTGGACAGAGGCTGATTATGGGTGAAATGAAGCAGAATACATCTGTTTTATGTAATAAAATGCATTTCTAATTACAGCTGGAGTTAAGTGACAATAGAATTTCTGCTGGTCTTAACAATTTATCTGGATGTCCAAACCTAACACATTTAAGTTTGAGTGGGAATAAAATCAAGGACTTGGCAACACTAGAACCATTAGTAAGTATCAACTATGGAGGACATCATTGTTTCTATTACATATATAACCGGGAAATCAAATAAAATATGCATAGATTTCCAAGGATGAGGCTTAACAGAAAAAATCATGGTAAAAATGAGTTAGATCCCAAAATAATTGTGGCTATTGAAGGGCTCTCAAAAGTAGGCGGGGGAATTCCGCCGCCTACTCTCACCAAAAGCGCCGTCTACTTAAATGTCCAGAAAAGTAATAAAAGTTACAAAAAATATGTTGTAATTCTCCTTATCTTAATTTATCGATGCCGGTAAATAGCATTAGCATTGAGGAAGTAAAACATGATGTTTTTTTACGCTAAATTTAGATGAGAGATTTACCGGTCGCTGATTGGTCGTCTATAATTAGGGTTGATTAATCGGAAGGTTTCATCAGATATGGACGTTTATAAAACGACCTTGAGGTGTTCCGAAAAATTAATAAAACACCAGATGTTTTTATGAAACGATCAAATACAACCCTGTTTGGTTTGGGTTTTAAGAAAACCTGAAGAGATCACACAGGTATGTTTCAAAGCAACAGAAACATTAAATATGAAGTTTATTTTTATGTTACCAGTTACCAAATCTGTAAAAACCGCCTTTATGAGACTAACCACTTTCACAACGGATGTGTCGGTCCTCATCCTTATAAAATCCTCAGTAGACTTAAAGAAATATAAGCTGACTTGCGTCGACTAATATGTGCACTTAAGAAAATCTCCCAAGTAACAAACGGAAATATGATGTAATAAATTAAATAGATTGATTGATTGATTAATGCCAGAGCAGCAATATTTCAGCTATATTCAGGCGATGAACATGAAATGGATGATAAAATGAACATGAAATGATGATGAATGAAAATGGGATGGGACACAAGGAAAAATAGGGGTAAAGGATTTTAGATTGCCACTGGCAAATGGGAGGATGGATAGGGTCGGGCAATTTAGCCTCCTGTAGCCGGATCGAAATCCCTACTCATAGCGAATACTACAGCAGCGTTCTTTAACGTGCGAGGAACGTGGCATTTTCCCAACACGGTGCACTAATATGTTTGCGGTCAGGTTTTCCGTATTATGCCTGACAACCCCAGCTTGCCAGGGGTACCCCATTCAACCACCTGGGGCACACATCCCAGTCAGTCTTTAGGCAAACCGACCTGACACGCCGGTCAGGGTACTGGGCGCTATTTAGTCGCCTTTTATGACAAGCTAGCGCGACTGTGGTCTATTCTTTTAGCCACCCTGATCCCGCACAGGGCTAAATTAAATAGAACAGTTGACACTTGTTACTTGTTGTCTTATTATAAATCGCCCATGTGGCCCAAAATATAATTTCAGCGAGACAGAAAATGTACTACAAAGTAAAAATATGAAACTCTCTGTATTGTGTAAAATGTGAGAAAAAGATGTCCATCTTAAGGACTTGTCTTTCATGTCAACTTGGTTGAAAAGGGGGACGCACCCCCAAAATGTATCTATTTGGTACACTGTATCTGCCCAAATTGAAAAAAAAAATAAATAAAAATATAGGTTCAATCGTTCTACCGAACGATTAATAGGCTTTCCACTTTAAAAGAAGACCTTAAATAAATGACCTTGAAACTAAAAAGCTAAGAAACATACGTAACTAAAAAAGAATAAGGCATTCAAAATACATAGTACCATGAAAAACATTTAAAAAGGACTTTGACCTTGACTCTTACAGCATGACCTTGACCAACAGTGTCAACAGTGATCAACATTGAAGATTTCATGCCAATATCTCTTGTAGTCATTGAGATATGACTACTTATAATATATACAAAAAATAGAAAATGACCTTGACCTTTGACCTTGTATTTGTTTTCAAGGTCAAGGGTCCTAATGATCTATAGTAAAGACTCCATGCCTCTACTATCCATAGTTGATAAGCAATTAATGAAAAACTAATTATCAATAGTTGTAATGGGGCATAACTCCTATAAGATGAAGCCGGATCCTTACCCTCCAAATAGGAAAAAGTTGCGCCTTTATGAGGCCAACATTTTATCCATTACAACTTATTGCCTATCTTTTACCGTTTCAAAGGAATAGCGATGACAAGACAATGCCAAAATTTCAAACGTGACCTTGACCTTTGACCTTGAGTCTATTTTCAAGGTCAAGGTAAATGATGACTAATGATATAAGGTTTCATATAAATATCTATTATAGTTACTGAGATAAAGTGATATAATGCAACTCACAATATATTTTAGTGGTCTAGGGGAGATAACTCTTATAAAAATGTCAAATAAAAAAAGTGACGATTCAAGATCTTAATATGATACACATTTTGGTAAAGGTTTCAATTCACTATCTATTATAGTAAAGGAGGAGATCTGTACACAACACAATGTCAAAAATTAGAATGTGACCTTGACCTTTGACCTTGTGACCTTTTTCAAGGTCAAGGTCAATGATGACCAACTGTGAAATATCTATTCTCTATCACCTCTGGTTCATGAGTTACTATGGTACAAATTGTACTTCCAATAAATAAAGGGAAATAACTCCAACAAGGAGTCGTCAAAATACTTTGCGCGATATGTAACAAATTGTCGCAATCAATAGCTGACCATTTTGCAACAACTTTTATTACAAAATCTTTTACGGTTTCAAAGTTTATCTGTACACAAGCTTTTTTGTTACAAGGGAAATAACTCCGTAAAGAAAAAGTGTTCGGTGTGACAGGGTTAACTGCGAAAGCGTAATGTCTCATACATTCATAGTACAAAATGTCTTTACGACATGTCGCGAAACAAAATTTATAATAAGGAAAAAAAGTTGGCGGAAAAAAAATAAGAATAATAATAATAATAAGAAACAGACTAATAACAGTAAGTCTTTCCACTGGAAAGTGGAAAGCCTTAATAAGAAACAGAAGAATAACAGTAAGGCTTCCCACTCGGAAGTGGAAAGCCTTAATAATATAGGTTCATTTGTGACTTCGCCACAAATAATCATGGCTTACCACTTCCATCGACATTTTTTACACCGCGGTGTAAAAAAATTTCAGTTTTTTTTTGGTTTTTTCTATATAAAAAACCATAACTGCATAAAATATACGTGAAACGTAGCAGAAAACCATGCAAAAATCATATGTCACATCCTAGGCTCGAACCGACGATGTCAGTCTTGCCAGCCCTCGTTGATACCACTGGACCACGGAAGACGATATGCAGAAAGTCAAATTTTGACGTATATATACCTTCAATGTGTTTTCTACATTTAAAATACAAAGACATTTTGTAATGTTTTCGTGTATTTACCAATGAAATAAATAAGAAAGACAGAAAATTCTTTGATTTTTATTTTATAAATAAAAATAAAACGCATTGATTTGACTGGTGGAAACGACTAAAGTCACGTGACAATTTTATATATTATCACGAAGTTGTTTTTTTTTTTTTTTTTTTTTTTTTTTGTTGAAAAGATGACTTTTCAGGAGGTCAACAGTGATGCTATTTTGACAGTTTAATTCAAAGGAATGTTACTTTCGATTCATTGTAATAGGGAAACCGTTTCTTTGTTCGGTAAAATACAGCAGTCGTGCATACCGGACGACACTCGATGGCATTTCAAAATAAATGATCAAGTAGAAAAAATGTTTGTTTCAGCTAGAACAACTCATGAAGACATAATTCAGATGTATATTTTAAGGATTTATCAATGCACAAACATTCAATCGCTGAAATTTAGGGGGTACCGATGGGGCCTCGACATTTGATTTTTTCTGCCGATTTTCGATTTTGTTGACATTTATGCACATCCGAGATACTTGGTTGGGGTAAAATCGACATTCTAAATCGATTGGCGGCATTTTCGAAAGGCTAGGATTTATGGTTTTTCTGAAAATCGCGATTTTTGCATGAAAAACCTATCTTCAACTTTCATGACCTGGAAATTTTTTTATCGTTCGTCAGAATGATTTCTACTGTAGCGACAAGTCAAGGACATCGATCCCCGAACTATTTGGCGTCCATTTTGTTTCACCATTCTCTGTGGTCTAGGATGAAATCTACACACTACATTCTTATGGGGTCCCTTAGAAACACCCCCCCCCCCCTTTGTATTTTTTGCAAGCTGGCGGAATACCCTCAAATTCCCCATGTTTTTGCCCATGCCTGGCACCAAATTTTATTGCGACATGTAGCAAGCTAAAAAAACAAAGCGAATCCAAAGGTACAAAAATTCACATGTCGCTGTACTGAAACCCAGGTGACCTTGACCTTTGACCTTGTGACCTTGGGCTAGGTCAAGGTGAAAGTTGACATTTTACCTATTACAAGTTATTGCCTATCTTTTACCGTTTCAAGGGAATAGCGATGGCGAGACAATGTCAAAATTTCAAACGTTACCTTGACCTTTGACCTTGTGTCCATTTTCAAGGTCAAGGTCAATGATGACCAATGATATAAGGTTTCATGTATATATCTGTTATAGTTACTGAGATATAGTGATCTAATGTAACTCACAATGCATATTATTGGTCTAAGGGGAGACAACTCTTATAAAATGTCAAATAAAAAAAGTGACGATTCAAGATCTTAATATGATACACATTTTGGTAAAGGTTTCAGTTCTCTATCTATTATAGTAAAGGAGAAGATCTGCACACAACCAAGGGTCAAAAATTAGAACATGACCTTGACCTTTGACCTTGTGACCTTTTTCAAGGTCAAGGTCAATGATGACCAACTGTGAAATATCTAGTCTATATCACCTCTGGTTCATGAGTTACAATGGTACAAATTTTACTTCCAATAAATAAGGGGAAATAACTCCTTCAAGGAGTCGTCAAAATACTTTGCGCGATATGTAACAAATTGTCGCAATCCATAGCTGACCATTTTGCAACAACTTTTATTGCAAAATCTTTTACGGTTTCATAGTTTATCTGCACACAAGCTTTTCTGTAACAGGGGAGATAACTCCGTAAAGAACAAGTGTTCGGTGTGACAGGGTCAACTGCGAAAGCGTAATGTCTAATACATCCATAGTACGAAATGTCTTTACGACATGTCGCGAAACAAAATTTATAATGGGAAAAAAAAGTTGGCGGAAAAACAATAAGAATAATAATAATAATAATAATAAGAAACAGAAGAATAACAGTAAGGCTTCCCACTCGGAAGTGGAAAGCCTTAATAATATAGGTTCATTTGTGACTTCGCCACAAATAATCATGGCTTACCACTTCCATCGACATTTTTTACACCGCGGTGTAAAAAAATTTCAGTTTTTTTTTGGTTTTTTCTATATAAAAAACCATAACTGCATAAAATATACGTGAAACGTAGCAGAAAACCATGCAAAAATCATATGTCACATCCTAGGCTCGAACCGACGATGTCAGTCTTGCCAGCCCTCGTTGATACCACTGGACCACGGAAGACGATATGCAGAAAGTCAAATTTTGACGTATATATACCTTCAATGTGTTTTCTACATTTAAAATACAAAGACATTTTGTAATGTTTTCGTGTATTTACCAATGAAATAAATAAGAAAGACAGAAAATTCTTTGATTTTTATTTTATAAATAAAAATAAAACGCATTGATTTGACTGGTGGAAACGACTAAAGTCACGTGACAATTTTATATATTATCACGAAGTTGTTTTTTTTTTTTTTTTTTTTTTTTTTTTGTTGAAAAGATGACTTTTCAGGAGGTCAACAGTGATGCTATTTTGACAGTTTAATTCAAAGGAATGTTACTTTCGATTCATTGTAATAGGGAAACCGTTTCTTTGTTCGGTAAAATACAGCAGTCGTGCATACCGGACGACACTCGATGGCATTTCAAAATAAATGATCAAGTAGAAAAAATGTTTGTTTCAGCTAGAACAACTCATGAAGACATAATTCAGATGTATATTTTAAGGATTTATCAATGCACAAACATTCAATCGCTGAAATTTAGGGGGTACCGATGGGGCCTCGACATTTGATTTTTTCTGCCGATTTTCGATTTTGTTGACATTTATGCACATCCGAGATACTTGGTTGGGGTAAAATCGACATTCTAAATCGATTGGCGGCATTTTCGAAAGGCTAGGATTTATGGTTTTTCTGAAAATCGCGATTTTTGCATGAAAAACCTATCTTCAACTTTCATGACCTGGAAATTTTTTTATCGTTCGTCAGAATGATTTCTACTGTAGCGACAAGTCAAGGACATCGATCCCCGAACTATTTGGCGTCCATTTTGTTTCACCATTCTCTGTGGTCTAGGATGAAATCTACACACTACATTCTTATGGGGTCCCTTAGAAACACCCCCCCCCCCCCCTTTGTATTTTTTGCAAGCTGGCGGAATACCCTCAAATTCCCCATGTTTTTGCCCATGCCTGGCACCAAATTTTATTGCGACATGTAGCAAGCTAAAAAAACAAAGCGAATCCAAAGGTACAAAAATTCACATGTCGCTGTACTGAAACCCAGGTGACCTTGACCTTTGACCTTGTGACCTTGGGCTAGGTCAAGGTGAAAGTTGACATTTTACCTATTACAAGTTATTGCCTATCTTTTACCGTTTCAAGGGAATAGCGATGGCGAGACAATGTCAAAATTTCAAACGTTACCTTGACCTTTGACCTTGTGTCCATTTTCAAGGTCAAGGTCAATGATGACCAATGATATAAGGTTTCATGTATATATCTGTTATAGTTACTGAGATATAGTGATCTAATGTAACTCACAATGCATATTATTGGTCTAAGGGGAGACAACTCTTATAAAATGTCAAATAAAAAAAGTGACGATTCAAGATCTTAATATGATACACATTTTGGTAAAGGTTTCAGTTCTCTATCTATTATAGTAAAGGAGAAGATCTGCACACAACCAAGGGTCAAAAATTAGAACATGACCTTGACCTTTGACCTTGTGACCTTTTTCAAGGTCAAGGTCAATGATGACCAACTGTGAAATATCTAGTCTATATCACCTCTGGTTCATGAGTTACAATGGTACAAATTTTACTTCCAATAAATAAGGGGAAATAACTCCTTCAAGGAGTCGTCAAAATACTTTGCGCGATATGTAACAAATTGTCGCAATCCATAGCTGACCATTTTGCAACAACTTTTATTGCAAAATCTTTTACGGTTTCATAGTTTATCTGCACACAAGCTTTTCTGTAACAGGGGAGATAACTCCGTAAAGAACAAGTGTTCGGTGTGACAGGGTCAACTGCGAAAGCGTAATGTCTAATACATCCATAGTACGAAATGTCTTTACGACATGTCGCGAAACAAAATTTATAATGGGAAAAAAAAGTTGGCGGAAAAACAATAAGAATAATAATAATAATAATAATAAGAAACAGAAGAATAACAGTAAGGCTTCCCACTCGGAAATGGAAAGCCTTAATAATTTGCATTGAATTTACTGCTTGCTGTTGCAAAAATGTGAAAACTGCTGACAGTCAACTTTTATTTCATAAATGCTAATACATGACAATAACATCACAATCATGTCAATAGAACATCAAGTACTGAAAGAAAAAGCAACAGTGAACTTGTCAAAATTTGAAATCATAATTGAAAATACAACATAAACTTGGCATCTCATTTGTTGATATGAGACATACAAATTTCTAAGAAGATAGGCAGAAAGTTAAAAATTTTAAGTAAAAAAGGGTCATTTGAAAAACTAAAGTTTAGTTCCAGGAGACTGCCAGAATGCAGGATTTTGCGTTATTTACCCCAGAGCTTCTGGGAGCCTTGAGCGGCCACCAGACCCCCGGCCGAAATATGCGCCAAGCAAGCTTGTGTGGTCTCCTACTTTTTAGCTCACCTGACCCGAAGGGTCATGTGAGCTATTGTTATCACTTTGCGTCCGTCGTCGTCGTCGTCGTCGTCGTCGGCGTCTGTAAACTTTTTACATTTTAATCTTCTTCTCTGAAACCACTTGGCCAATTGAAACCAAACTTAGCCATTATGTTCATTGGATGGACCTTTACAAAGTTTGTGTTTTTTATTTTGATTGGTAAACCAATATGGCCGCCACCTCAAGACTTAGTTTAACATAGGACCCTATGGGAAAAAAGTTTAAAAGGGCTTCTTGTCTGAAACCGTTTAACCAATCAAAACAAAACTTACCAGCAATATTGTTTGGATGGTCCTCTATAAAGTTTGTGTTTTTGATGGGAATTGGAAATTCAAAATGGCCGCCACCGCAGGACTTAGTTTAACATAGAACCCTATGGGAAAAAGTTTTTAAAGGCTTCTTCTCTGAAACAGGTTAATCAATGGAAACAAAAACTTACTAGCAATATTGTTTAGATGGTCCTCTATAAAGTTTGTGTTTTTTATGGCAATTGGAAATTCAAAATGGCTGCCACCGCAGGACTTAATTTAACATAGGACCCTATGGGAAAAGTTTGAAAGGCTTCTTTTCTGAAACCGGTCAACCAATGGAAACAAAACTTACTAGCAATATTGTTTGGATGGTCCTCTATAAAGTTAATGTTTTTTATCCCAATCAGAAATTCAAAATGGCCACCACCGCAGGACTTTGTTTAACATTCAACCCTATGAGAAAAAAGTTTAAAAGGGCTTCTTCTCTGAAACCGTTTAACCAATCAAAACAAAACTTACTAGCAATATTGTTTGGATGGTCTTCTATAAAGTTTATGTTTTTTATGGCAATTGGAAATTCAAAATGGCCACTACCGCAGGACTTAGTTTAACATAGGACCCTATGGGAAAAGGTTTTTAAAGGCTTCTTCTCTGAAACCGGTTAATCAATGGAAACAAAAACTTACTAGCAATATTGTTTGGATGGTCCTCTATAAAGTTTGTGTTTTTTATGGCAATTGGAAATTCAAAATGGCCGCTACCGCAGGACTTAGTTTAACATAGGACCCTATGGGAAAAAGTTTTTAAAGGCTTCTTCTCTGAAACCGGTTAATCAATGGAAACAAAAACTTACTAGCAATATTGTTTGGATGGTCCTTTATAAAGTTTATGTTTTTTATGGCAATTGGAAATTCAAAATGGCCGCCACCGCCGCAGGACTTAGTTTAACATAGGACCCTATGGGCAAATAAAAAATAATCTTCTCTATACACCCGGTTAACCAATGAAACAAAGCTTTCTAGTGATATTGTTTGGATGGTCCTAATTAAAGTTTATTGAAAATTACAGGACTTACTTTAACATCAGGGAAATGCCATCTTCATTTCCTATAAAATCAGGTGAGCGATACAGGCTCTTAAGAGCCTCTGGTTCTTTTGGAGACACCTACGCTAAAATTGGTTAAAAGCCCTGCTATTGTTGTGTGGTATCGATCTGCATTTTAGCTTGTAACTTTGATCATTTTGCTCTACAAAGCAACATGTACCAGATATTCAAGACAGCTGGGATCCTACCAAACAGTTAAGGAATATGGCTGTTCATAAATCATATTTTGGTTTGGCTTTTTTTTTTTTTTTTTGATGACCTACCAACAAAAGTTTGGGAGATTGATTTAGTTCATTCATTAATCCATTCTTCCCACTGGGGGTTGGTATAGGAGTGTTCCAAATCTTTCATGCTGCTGTGGAGAAAAGATGGTCTTTGTTTACTAGTGTGCCAAGCAACAAGCAGACACATTTCTTTTTTCTTTTTGTGTCTAAAATCAGCTTTTGTTTTTCTTCATAGGAAACTTGTTCTCAAGTCAACATTTTACATTTCAGAAAAGTTTTGCAAATTTAAAAAGTTTAGATTTATTTAACTGTGAGGTAACAAATGAAGAGGATTATAAAGACAAAGTGTTTGAATTGTTAGCACAGCTGAAATATTTGGATGGGTATGACCAAAATGATGAGGAGGCAGAAGATGAAGATGATGATGGTAATTATCTGCCTTTAATTTATATATATGAATAGATTTAAGTAAAAGGTTGCTATAAGTCATTGTTAATTAAAAGGTCTACATCTATAGGAAATAAAAATAAATTTAATTTTTTACTTTAATATGGAAAAATGCAAGTTTTTGTTATGTTCGTTTATGTAAACTGGTATGCTTCACCACGTTCCACCTTTATTTTTGTACCTTTAGAAACAATTTAATCGACACCTCAAAATTAACATAATTGACATTGATGTAAAGTATTAAGGGCATCAGATTACAATAATCAATGAAAAATTAATTATCTATCATGTTTATCAGAAGCAATGGCTGTAAGCAGTACACTTCCAGAGATTACTAAATGTGTCATGTTCATTGCTTGATAAATGCCAGTATTTATCAAATCTTAATTTCTATGAATGAAATTCAATTTAATAAATTTACAACTAAATGGTGTTATCCCAATACTCTGCTATATCAAAGACCTTGCTAAGCAGGCTATGACAGCACCAGCAGTTCCTTGTTTATATGTTGACAACCCAGCTCAGGACCATGCTAGACTAGGTGGGCAGTAGCACCAATTCCTTGTAAGGTTCTACAGTCGATGACTGATTGGTTGGCAGCAACCAAAGGTTAACCCATAATTAATAGCAATTTTAAAACAGTTGATACACTGATCTTTTCAGATGGGGAAGTTGATGGAGAGGAGGAGGATGAAGAAGACGGAGAAGTAGATGGAGAAGGTAGGGGGAGGTCACTCCAAAGTCGAAACATTTATGGTCAGTTGTACAAATGTTTGACTACATATTTTAGCTAGAAATTAGGGGGCAGGGGAGTTAATGCTGAGGTTCAAACATTTATGGTCAGTTGTAAAAATGTTTAATGTAGATAGGCTTGAAAAATTCGCAGAATATAGCAAAATCACACTGTTTTCTTTGTTCATGTTTTTTTTTTTTTTTTTTTTAAATTTGTTTATTGTCTTTACTAAATTTAAAAAATGTAATTGATAATGAGATTGTAATGATAAAAAATTATTCTGCAGGATATTAATTACCTTTTAAAACCCCGCTACACGAAGTGGCGAGGTATTATGTTATACCCTCAGTTTCTTTCTGCGTGTGTCCGTTGGTCCCCCGAAGGTTTCCAGATGATAACTTGAAAACACTTCAAGGGATTTGAATAATATTTTGCGCTGTTCAGTACAATAAAAAACAGGTCAAGTGCAATTTTCAGGATGATCTGAATAATATTAAGTTTTGCCACTTTATAAATTTTCAAATTTGACAATAATGAAATTTTCTGGTCTAAGAAAGAACTCATTTCTTTCTGTCGCTATATACTAGTATATAGTGGATGTACATGGGTGAAAGTTTTCCTGATATGCAAATCCGTTGAGACAATATTTAAGGGGGGGGGGGGGGGGGGGGGGTAGGTCTAAAAGTTGGTCTTGTGAAATGGAAAAATTGATAAATCTATTGGAAATTTCAATTTCAATGACTGATTTAGTCGTGGGTTATTATTTTTTCTCAAAAATCTCAATCGTGGGTCGTAGTTATAAATTCCTTTTTGTAAAATTTACTGCATTATTAAAGGGAGGTAATTCAATCTAATAACGACATACTGGCATGCGGTTTCTTAATGAAAAAAACGATGTTTCTGGAGCTGAGTCCACAGAGTAGTGTCCTGAAGTACTCCAAAATCCTCAAATACCATATTTTTCCAGGGGTTTCGGCGGCCCCCAAATGCCCCGGCCAAAATTTACATTTAAGATTTTCACCAAATTTCACTTTCACCCATGGATGTATAGTATACTAGTATATACAAATATATTTAACTATTGATGAATATCGTGGCAGGGTATCATTTAATGTCCCATTAGATGCCCTATTTTTTTGGTCTATGAAGTTTAACACTATCGTATTCATGGCATTGTTGACAAAATTGAAATTGTGGAGTGTAGAATTGTATTGTTAAAAATTTGATCCCTGCTAATCACAGTGAATCTGGAAACATAATCAGGAAAACTAATTAATAAGGTGTTTTAGAAATATCAATTAAACTTGAAAGACATTAAAAAGTATGTAGCAAATTCAGGGAAACAGTTTGATAGCTGATTATATGCATGAAACCCCTGGAGTAAATCACTACCATCTGCTCCATTACAAGTAATGGGACCTCTTTTTAGTTCCAAAAAAATGTAGCTTAACTGTTCCCATTATGATTATAGCTAAAAAAAAATGTGCTTTCTCGATTTATAAGCATTAATTAATATTTACAGATGACGATGAAGAGGAGGAAGGAGATGATGATGATGATGAGGAAGTTGATGACGACGATGAAGAAGTCGACGATGAGGAGGACGAGGTTGGTCTCAGCTACTTGGAGAAAGAAAATCTTGATGTTAGTTATTTATTTATGATGTGCTTATTATGCTGTGATTCCGGGGTGCCAAACAGGGTCAAATTACCTCCGGGGTGCCAAACAGGGTCAAATTACCATTATGTTTCTGCTATATGTTGAATGCATTGTCTTGATTTTTTAAAATTTAAATGAACCTTTGACACATTTATAAAACATATAATGTCCCTTGAAAGAAAAAATCTGTTACCATTGACAATCACTTGATACATTGTAATAAAAATTGGCAAAACTATCAAAAATATGTATAAATCTCTCGTCAATAATTCAGCTTAATTATAGTCCAAAATGTTGACCTTTGCTAAAAAAAGATGATGTACTTGTAGAGGACAGTTTTTGCACTTTTTAGCTCACCTGACCCAAAGGGTCATGTGAGCTATTGTTATCACTTTGCGTCCGTCGGCGTCTGTAAACTTTTTACATTTTAATCTTCTTCTCTGAAACCACTTGGCCAATTGAAACCAAACTTGGCCATAATGTTCATTGGATGGACCTTTACAAAGTTTGTGTTTTTTATTTTGATTGGTAAACCAATATGGCCGCCACCTCAAGACTTAGTTTAACATAGGACCCTATGGGAAAAAAGTTTAAAAGGGCTTCTTCTCTGAAACCATTTAACCAATCAAAACAAAACTTACTAGCAATATTGTTTAGATGGTCCTCTATAAAGTTTGTGTTTTAGATGGGAATTGGAAATTCAAAATGGCCGCCACTGCAGGACTTAGTTTAACATAGAACCCTATGGGAAAAAGTTTTAAAAGGCTTCTTCTCTGAAACCGGTTAATCAATGGAAATAAAAACTTACTAGCAATATTGTTTGGATGGTCCTCTATAAAGTTTGTGTTTTTTATGGCAATTGGAAATTCAAAATGGCCGCCACTGCAGGACTTAGTTTAACATAGAACCCTATGGGAAAAAGTTTTAAAAGGCTTCTTCTCTGAAACCGGTTAATCAATTGAAACAAAAACTTACTAGCAATATTGTTTGGATGGTCCTCTATAAAGTATATGTTTTTTATGGCAATTGGAAATTCAAAATGGCTGCCACCGCAGGACTTAATTTAACATAGGACCCTATGGGAAAAAGTTTGAAAGGCTTCTTTTCTGAAACCGGCCAACTAATGGAAACAAAACTTACTAGCAATATTGTTTGGATGGCCCTCTATAAAGTTAATGTTGTTTATCCCAATCTGATATTCAAAATGGCCGCCACCGCAGGACTTAGTTTAACATTGGACCCTTTGGGAAAAAGGTTAAAAAGGGCTTTTTCTCTAAAACCGGTTAACCAATCAAAACAAAACTTACTAGCAATATTGTTTGGATGGTCCTTTATAAAGTTTATGATTTTTATGCCAACTGGAATTCAAAATGGCCGCTACCGCAGGACTTAGTTTAACATAGGACCCTATGGGAAGAGTTTTTAAAGGCTTCTTCTCTGAAACCGGTTAATCAATGGAAACAAAAACTTACTAGCAATATTGTTTGGATGGTCCTTTATAAAGTTAATGTTTTTATGGCAATTGGAAATTCAAAATGGCCACCTCCCCCGCAGGACTTAGTTTAACATAGGACCCTATGGGCAAATAAAAAAAATCTTCTCTATACAACTGGTTAACCAATGAAACAAAGCTTTCTAGTAATATTGTTTGGATGGTCCTATTTAAAGTTTATTGAAAATTACAGGACTTACTTTAACATCAGGGAAATGCCATCTTCATTGCCTATAAAATCAGGTGAGCGATACAGGCTCTTAAGAGCCTCTGGTTTTTTATAATACCACGCTTGTTGTAGGTGCCATAAAAGGCTTAATTTTACTTAATATATTATCAATGGCAGTCTAGAATTTTTCTCTTTGCTTAATCTTATTTTCCTAATTCTTTGTCTTGTTTTTTGTTCTCATCCTAAATATTGCTGTTGACATTAAGAAGCCAATCAATCAATGTATTAACATCAGTATCTAGATTTGCTTCAAATTGTGGGTAGTAACATTAACAAATAAAATTTCTTACCAACAAAAAGGCTGCTAGCAAATCGCATATGCAAAGGAATGAAAGAAAAAAAGTCGAAGAATGCTAAACCAAAGCAAAGTAGTCCATCAATAGATGTATTAAAAAAATAATTTAACATTAACAAATAACATAAAAACCAATGCCAAATTGGTGAGAATGTTGAAAAATGTTTTAAAAATTTGGTCTTTAAATTATTAAATAATTAATTTATTCTGTATTTTCTATGAAATGGGAGAAAGCTTATTTATTTATATCATTTTAGGATGATTCAGAAGGTGAGGATTTTGATCCAGAAGCAGAGGATGAAGAAGACGTAGAGGAAGAGGTTGATGATGGTTAGTAAATGTTTCATAATATTGTGTTGGTGGTTGTAGTATCAAATGAATGAGTTCCTACTGAAGGTTGGAGGTTCTGTCCGTTTACTCCGGCTTCCTCCCCCTATAAAAACTGCCATGAAATGGCAGAAAAATTGCTGAAAGTGGAGTGTAATATTGACCGAGCAAACAAAATGAAATGAATTAGCAAGTTGATTGTTGGGACCATACTTAAAGCAGAAAGGCAAATGGGTGTACTAGATTAAGTATAAAGCAGAGGTGTTTACTGATTTTCCGGAATCATTCCAAATTTGGATCTAAAAATACGCATCACGGGAAATGCACCCGGAATTTTGCATTTCCGCCGGTATTCCAATAACTTTCAAATGCTTTTGGTTGTGATTTTGTGACATTGTAAAGGTATTACATTATTGAATAAACATATTTTTTATAAATGTTTGATCAATAAAATGTGCATCAGAAAGATGTTTTTCCTGAAACTCTTTTAATATTGTTCCAAGTTTAGACATTTTATGCAAAGTTTCAGATTACGGATAAATGTGCAAAATTACTGAAAAAAATAATAAGGTCACAGTCCACGAAAAACGTTAGAAATTTTTACAAAATGCGGGGGTATTAGTGATCGCTAGATCGACTTAGTCTAGTGTTCGTTGGCTAAACAGATCTGCTGAAAATTCGGGGAAAAGGTCCATATAGATTGCTTTCAAAGCAATATCCAGACTCTCAATAATCTCATAGCAGACATGATTTAGTTGCTATGTGTGTTTTATTGTTACTTTACATCGATTCCTATTTTACAGAAGATTCATCGCCTGTTCGAGGGACAAAACGAAAGCTTGAAGGAGATGAAGATGAGGAAGATGATGACTGAAAAATTGTGTTGATTTAATTTTGTTGACAATTTTTAACCAAAGGGACAGAACTCTTCTTGAGAAAAGAAGATACAATCTGGATCCGTAAACAATTTAATGAATATTTTATCAGAAAGTGCTACATCAGCTGTTGTTATCAATTTTGTATTGAATAGCACCCCATATTCTTAATTTATTGTAGAAAAATGTTCAAAATTTGATTTCCTAAGTTGGTAACAATTGAAATAGACACAAGGTCGAGAAATATTCATTACATGTATAAACAAAACCATTACTCATTTCTAAGGAACCAATCGGATATCATTATATTGTAGATTTTTGTTCATTATCTAACTCCATATATTTTTATGCCATTTGCTACATGTAGTATGATGAATTATTTGCTTCACAGAGAAGCGTTGTAACATTCTGTCAGGATACATGCCTGTAATACCTTCAGATGTACCAGATGGGAGACATTTTTAAAAGTTATGTTAGAATTTTACATAAAGCAAATGTTTTGATTTATTGTCCATGTTCCTTCTATGTATTTTTTGCCTTTGATGGAGTTAAAATTCATTGTTCAAAATGACTCTCAAACAGTAGTCAATTCAAAACAAGTCGACCAATGGTTTTATATAATTAAGGTTACAGCTTTATACTGTTAACACCAGGTTTGCATTTTTACTATAAAATTTAATTAAATAAGAAAAGTGTAAACCAAGTTTTATAAGTTTCCTTTTCTTTTGCCAAACATCAAATATGAAACCTTGCATGAAAAATATACACATTTTAAGAAAACTTTATTTTTTTATTTCAAGGAAAAAAATGGCAGATATCTCAAACCATGAAAAGATTTTTTTAAAGCCAATAAATGTTAGGTAACGAATGTATTATCATGAATAGTAATTTCAAAAGCAAAATAAAAAAAATCCAGCACAGTTCAAGGTCAGTAATTGTGTTATTGTTGACAGGAGTTCAATTTTGAATTTTAAGCAAAGACATTGATTTGCTTACATGAAATTATGGTAAGGCAAAAGTTTTAATATAAGCAAGGTTCAAAGTACAATCCTGTCTTGTTATTTTTAGCATATTCATCTGTCGGAAATAACTAAACAGTCCCTTAAACTTCATTGTGACATGGTCAGACTTTCAATTCAAATTTTATCTCATTTGTAAAGAGAAGTGCAGCTATTTTTATAGGTAAAGTAATCATCAGTGTGTTGTGAGGTCTGTCGAATCATTGGGAGAGCTACCTGTGTGTACATGTAGCAATTTTATTGGGCTGTAATTAAAACCACTGTACCCAGAGATGGCATCACCACACATGTACCAAACCTGATCATTGTATTGATACAGGTGGTACTCCTGTTTAGACACTAACAATGGGGAAGCCATGTTAAAAGTGTATTTAATAGCTTTCTATGTTTTGGAATTTTAACAAATTTTTAGCTTCAAACCATAGCAGCAATATAAATGTGCTCTCCCTACTTGTTTTTTAATAGAATAGCCCATTTTGAGCTATATTTTTATTCTGACATGCCCGAATAAATAGCGGAACAGCCCTAATATTGCCAACCCTGGGAACATAGTGGTACAGCCCTAATATTGTTCCGACCTTTACTGTTATTAGAGTGTATATATTTTGTACATTAAATCATTTGTCTATATTGTCATGTATCATTTGTTACATACCAAGTCACTGTAAATAAATGATAGGAGACAAATTTGTTATCTTAATTTGGGAAATGGCCATGGAAATCGGACAACTTGTAATGTCGCACTACATTAGATGGAGAAAAACAACATATATAATTTTTCATAGAATAATATTTTAAGGTAGTATTAAGGTATTAACACGCCCAGGAACAAAGTATATTGGAGTTCTGTTTATCTCCTGACAAGAATGTTAGCCTGATTTCTCGACTACTGTAGTAGTTTGGAAGGTAGATAACAGACAGTATCAAATCCACACAATAAGGATACTCGAGGTACTTCTGCCTCTTTTTGTGACTAATAAAAAGGCATTTTAATTAGAAAAATTTAAATTATTAGCAAATTTTGATTGTACTACTGGGATTATAAACTGGTTTGAAATCTGGCGATTCCATGTTTGGAATGCTGTTGCAGTATGTTCATAATTTCAAGTTCTTTTCAAACATTTCCAATATGCTGAACAGTTCGAACATGATGGAATTTTGTTTTATTAAGGTTTAATGATACTTTAAGCGAATCTCGAGTTTTTATTTCGGAAGAAATTCTGTACAAATGAACCTTTGACTGGAAAATCCTTGTCTGAATTGGTGGTATCTAAGGTAGCAGTCAAAAAGGGTATCACAGGAATCCATAAATTGAATGTTTGCCCAAAATGTCCAGCAATCAATATTTCAGCATATTCGGGAGGACAAATTAAACAATTGTTCGTCGGGAACTAATTTTTGACTCATTGGTTAAATATGTAGTTTTTCGGTAAGGTAGGCAATTTGAGCCTTTGGATCTGCTACGAAGAGCATACTTTTAAATTGCACAAAATTTAGGCAATGGGTATGGCAACCTACAAATGGCCTACGATCATGTCTCAACAACCTTATTAGAATGCCTTACATATCTGCCACCTTTGGAAGCTCGTGATATTTGTGACCCATTACGGTATGGTCTCGATTGCTTGTACAAAGCAGATAACAAAACGCTTTTTCTCTAATTTTGAGGTAATATTTTAACCGTTTGACTGGTGTGGAAAATATTGTTCTCGTCACTGAATTTGTTGTTCTCAGCATTTGATTGGTTTAAAATAATGTCATAATAAGAACTTGTGACATCATAAACAAAACACCTTCCATTTACCGCTTATTCAAGTCATGAACGTAAATTTAAAGTTGGGAGAATTTGTAATTCATTTCGCAAATTTGCTACTTTTTAAAATTAGAGAAACAGAATCTTAAATTAGAACTCTTGGATTCAATCGGAATTCTCCAATCTCGATAGTTAAATTAATTTTAAGTCCTCGCCAAGGCTTGGACTTAAAATTCCATAATTTATCTATCTCGATTGGTAAAAATCAAATAATCCACTTGTACCAATGTAAGATCATATATATCCAGCCCGGAATTTGATGCCCATGTCAAAATGAAAAATCAATTGACTGAATTTAACTTGTATAAATTAAATACTTTAAAACAACATTGTGTATTTACCAGGTTGATAAAGCTTGCTATTCTACATACATTTTAAACGAGGTTTAACTTACTTTCACAAGCAAATTTCAGTGATATCGTGGTGTCCAGTTTTTATTGGGAGGAAGCTTTAGTGCCTGGCAGAAAAAAACACTGACCATTTATAGAAAACCTGGAAATCGTCCTTCAAGATCGCAGTGCAATACACCACGTCGGCAACTTATAGTAAAAAATTACTGCAGCTTTATTGTGAACAGTTAGAATCGATCGCAATTAATTCCTATCTTTGAAATAAGCATGCACATATTCTCCATATAAAACTAGCATGCCAAGTAATCAGGAGTTTTTCCAACATTAACTGTTATTTTAGTTACCGTACTCTCTTTGATAGCACGATGAATAAATGCACTAACCTAATACTTGACCATACATATCGGCTCTCTTGTCTCAAGAATAGGAATGTTGCCTTGATGCTGTAGTCTAAACATGACCGCTTTGACAATGATGAGAATGCCAAGTCGTGCTGTCTAACCCAGATTACCGATCTTCAAAAAGTAAACCCGTCTTAAAATGATTGACATTTCATTTTTTGCAATTGATCACAAAAAGAATCCATAACATCCAGTTCTAATGTGAAAACAATCGAATTCAAAGACTTTAGGATGCTCTTTTCTGACTGCCTTTTCTTATTGGTTTGTTTGTTCGATTGAATGTTTCAGTAATTTTTAAGCTATATCATGGCCTCTAGTTTTTACTGGAGGAGGAAGCCCGAGTACCCAGAGAATACTGGCAATCCTTGTAAATTAAGATTCAAGTAAGTACAACCTGCCTACAGAATCAAACCCACAATCTCCGTGTTAACAATATGACTTTACTTTCTATGTATGTACATAGCCTATGTTATTATCAGTGTACTATGTAATGACCTGAGATTTAATTTAATTTTGTTTTTTTTTTATTTTTTGTTCTTTGTGCTTTTGACTGTGCTGCCTTGTGTATTGTAATTTTGCAGACCTGCTTTCCCCCTTATGTAGGATCAATAGTCTTATCCCACTAGTTCTATAATGAATGTCCGAAAAACACGAGGAGGAATGTCATTGTTCCTATCTGCTTGATGGTTTAACACTTTGCCACGCATGCAATATTTTACCGTTTTTTACCTACCCGCCGGCAGTAACGTTGCAATATAGCATGGCATAAATTTTGTGACGTTAATAAACGTTCTTATACGTCAGAATGATATATTCTATATTCACAAACTAGGTGTTAGAAAGCATGAGTACCTGTTGAAATCTCCCGAACTTCTAAAGAAAAACATGCAAACATTCCGGTTGAAAGGTGTATTTTAACGTTTAATGGGCTCAACCCAACAAATTAGCTAGTGCAATTATGTAACATCGTAGGTTTTTATCGGAAAATGACTCCAATACAATAACACAAAACTGTGATTAAAATTATAATCAGTAAGAATTTAATATAAAGAACTGAAGTCAGATTATGTAAGCAAAACTAGCATTAAAAACTGTACCTCTTTTTGGTACGTGCGGGCTGTGGAACCTCGGTCTCTGACCATACTATAAAGGCATTAATGATGCTTTGATCAATGAGAAAATTCATTAAATATTTCCACCATTTTTTTTTATGATCTACCGATTGCGTATTTGACGCGCAATTGATCACAAATATCCACCCCTCTAAAATTCTCTTGATAATTTGTAACCACGCGCGGTCTGGTAACGCGAGCATTTGTCCCATCTTTCTGCCTCCGGTTCGTTGTATCCACCTACAAAATAATTTAAACTAATTTGTTTCTTAGGATACTTTCATAAAATTCACAGCAAACATTTGTTTTCTAAAATACGGTTTCTACCAGGAATGATATTTCTTTTCTTTCAACCTACAAGAGACGAAAGGACGAATTACAAGCAAGACGTTTTTCATCAAAAAGTGTACAATTTAGTAAGCTGAAGCTGATTGATTGATGGTGTTTAAGTAAATGCAAAGTTGTGAATCAACGATATCTACAAACGATACGTCTAGCAAAAAACCGAATGCGTCTTAAAATTTATTTTATTTGTTGAAACTTGCAGTATTTTTTCAACTATATCATGGCGTCCAGTTTTTATTCGTAAAGGAAGCCGGAGTGCCTAGAAAAAAAACCCCTAACTTCGTCTTCGGTGAAAAGACTGGCAATTAAGATTGGAATTGAGAACGCCGTGCCCGTAGAGAATCTATCCGCAACCAAACGGTAAAAACTTAAGAAATACTAGTAAGTGTAAGTAATTATTTGATGTTTCAAATTCATCAGCAATCGTTGTTGCTACAACGCTATATTAACAAAATGATAGTAGTTGTGATAGGTGGATGGATAAATGGATAGACGATAGTAGGTGGTTGAATAAATGGATAGATGATAGTAGGTGGATGAATAAATGGATAGATGATAGTTGGATAGGCAAATGGATGATGATGATGATGATGATGATGATGATGATGATGATGATGATGATGATGATGATGATGATGATGATGATGATGATGATGATGATGATGATGATTTGTACCTCAATCAAGGACTCATTAGATGCCACAATACTAACAGGTTTCTTGTCCATCCACACGACCCCAACCATGTCATCTGTCTGCCTATCAACAAACTGGCCAGTCTGCATCCTCGGCGCTTTACGTAGATCTTGGGGGAAGCCTTTTCTGTTCTGATTAATTGTCCCACACGCATATATGCCATTTCTCAAGAGATCTTGTATTCAAGGAATTGATGTAAAGTAACTATCGAAATACAGATGGTGGTTTTTGTTATGAAGATCTTGGGCTAATTTCTCGACAACACGGTGTCCTAGAGACTTACTATTGTTTACGCCTATCTCTTTGCCCATGTATATGTCAAACTAGTGACAGCATCCTGACTTGCTGTCGCACATCATCCAGATTTTTAACCCCCATTTGATTGGTTTTGATGGAATGTACTGTTTAGCACTGAACCTTCCCTTGTAAGCCGCCATAGCTTCGTCAACAGAATACATGATTCAATAAGTGGACGAATTTTGTGCAGACCATAATAACCAGGTTGATTTGCCGGAATCTCTGTTTCCACGTTGTTCCAATGGATATATTGTGTGAGCTTTTCGTAGCGTTTTACTGGCATAATCTCTTTGAAACCCTGATTTCCTAAATATTTATTGCTAGCCAGTAAAATGAATAATCAGGCAGTCTGTTAATGCCCATTAATACCTGCATTCCTGCAGTAAACAAATATGTGATACATGTATAAATATAATTATCATATACTTATAGTAAATAACTTATATTTTTTACTGTATGATAAAAGGAATAAATGGGCAAAAAATTTATATTTTACCAGATTGGCAAAGCGGGCTGATATCAAAATGTTATTAACTGCTTCCGAATGTTATAACACGCTTTTCCGTAAGTGTTATCACATGCCTTTCCGCAAATGATCGGAAATTACCGGAATTGTTTACAAATATTACGTCGAACATGCGAACGATAAAGCAGATGACATGCATGATACGAATGCATGGAGATGGACAATACTTTGGATTATCTTAAGTCAATGAAAACTTACACACAAAAAGAAACAAACCGTGAGTGATCTGAAAATATTATCTAAATGACTTAAAAACTAATTTGGAGCACATAGCGGTACCGGAACTCGATAAAGATTTTGATATATCCTAGTCTATTTTATTTTCCCCTGCTGAAACATATGATAAAAAGACCATTACATGACAATAAGCCCTCGGTTGATATTGGCCCTCGAGCCTGCGGCTCTTGGGCCAATATCAAACCTTGGGCTAATAATGCATATGATATCAAAAATGTCATGTAATAATCTGATATTATTTTAAATCTACATGTATTTGTTTATAATATTTTTGTTAATTTACTTCTAGTTTCATTTTTATTTATTTATTTATTGAATGATTGATTGATTGATTTATTTATTTATTTTATTCATTCATGTATTCCATTTTTTTGTGTGTCACTTTATATCTATTTAGTATGTAAATTGTAAACTTGTGTTGGGAAATAGCTGGTTATTTACTCCAGTCAAATGTATAGACTATGTATTCTAAACATACACATAACCATGTATGCTAAAGGTTTTCATGAAATAAGCTTGCTATAAAGTATGTGCCTTCAAATGACAATTGCAAATTTGGATTGAATAGATAAACTTTTATATTTATATAATTTAGAAGTAAAATAAAAATCGAATTTATACACAAATATCATGCCTAAATTTAAAAAATTTCCTAATGTGTGTGACCATTTTTTTATACTTTGAAAAGTTTGCAAATGACGCCCGTAATGTGACACAATTTTGACGTCATGTTTGCGTCTTTGACTTGTGTGTTTACTTAACGTGTCGACGCTGTGTTTTGAAATGTTCGGGGAAACTCAAATATAAATGATCATAAATATACTTTGAGTGTTTCTTTGGATATTTATGTTTTCCTTCTGTGTGGTTAGTCCATTTGTTATGTCTTTTGTGTATGTAATAATGTAAGATAGCCAAGAACTCAAAGTAGACAACTTATCAATGTGTTTATACGTGTGTATTTGTGTGTAAACAAAAAAAGGGGTTTTTTCTCGACGAAAAACTTCGACTTGTTGATTTGTGAAATAAAAAGGACCTGGGAGATATTTTTTAAATATTTTTTTATAAACTGTCCTTTTTAAATGATGCACCTATAAACGCTGACATCTCACGATTTGTATCACGCCAGTTCGGGTCAGGACCATTTTGTGCAGCAAAACGATTTGTTTCGACTAGTTTTGCTATTTTTAAATACTCAATTTCACTGGCATTGTGGTCAAGATTATGGACGGGACCAGTGTTCTCAATGAAAGGATCGATGTCTATAGGATCGTACGTTTCACGCCAAACCAGTGCTCTGTTCTCATGAACGACATTTTCGTTGTCACTGGAACACGTGGAATCATCATCTGAAGAAATAGGGGTGGTATCGGACAAATCTTCTATTTCTGAATCAAAGCTGTCTCTCCCCTCGTTGCCGCTTCGGAGTAGATACTGTTTACTATGGAACGCCAAATTAACATATATTCAATTAATTGTACCTATCTTCAAATAATTGAAGATATCTTCAATCATTTGAAGATATCTTCAAATAAATTGAAGATATCTTCAATTCAATTGTACCTATCTTCAAATAATTAAAGATATCTTCATATCAATTGAACCTATCTTCAAATGAATTATACCTAGGTGCAATTTAATTGATTCATTTGAAGATATCTTCAATTCAATTACACCTATCTTCAATTGAATTGAAGATATCTTTAATTCACTTGAAGATAGGTCTAATTCCAACATCTCCATAATTCATTTGGAGATATCTCCAATTCATTTGAAGATATCTTCAATTCATTTGAAGATATCTTCAATTGAATTACACCTATCTTCAATTGAATTACACCTATCTTCAATTGAATTATATTATAATACAAATTTGATTAAGTGCAGTTGAAGATACCTAGGCACAATTGAATTGAAGATAGGTTTAATTCAACTGAAGATAGGTTCAATTCGATTGAAGATAGGTTCAATTGAATTGAAGATATCTATAATTGAATTGAAGATATCTATAATTGAATTGAAGATAGGTACAATTGAATTGAAGTTATCTTTAATTGTGCTGAATTGTACCTAGGTACAATTGAATTGAAGATAGGTATAATTGAATTGAAGATATCTATAATTGAATTGAAGATAGGTATAATTCAATTGAAGATATCTTCAATATTTGAAGATAGGTACAATTAATTGAATATATGTTAATTTTGCGTTCCATAGTTTAATTCTGACATATCGGTATCAAATAAACACGGCGGACATTATTTTCATCATAGTCGTCTGCTACTAAAATATCGCACCCAAAACGTTATTTTGTTACGAAATTTTATTAAAAATATTAGAAAATTATCTAACAACATGTACGCTTATAATTTTTAAAAGTACCCTGATAAATTAGTTTCATATAAACGTACCCAGGATATAAGAAGCGGCTGCAATTGTACCCTGTTCTCGTTCTACTATCACGTGATCAAAGGCCTTTCCGGATCTTCGCGATTTTTCGTACCAAAGTTGATGATGCTGATTATATACTTTGCATCTATCAGGGTACGATTGCAGCCGCTTCTTATATCCTGGGTACGTTTATATGAAACAAATTTATCAGGGTACTTTTAAGAATTATAAACGTACCCTGGGTACGCTGATATAGTACCCAGGTCGACAATGACCCCTTCAGAGTGATTGGGGTATGTGTAGAAATGTGTAATTGCGTGGCAAGGTATTAACCACCTTTTCACTATCATAGAGACACTTGATTTCAATTTAATGTTTCTTCCATTCAAGCACCAACTGATTGTGTTTGAGAAAAAAGTTTGTGATGCTGTTGGAGCCAGTGGGCGCTGAAGGGGTCATTGTCGACCTGGGTACTATATCAGCGTACCCAGGGTACTTAAAATTTGAGAAATGGTACCCAGGGTACTGTCGCTTTACATAAACGTACCCAGTATGGTAAGTATCGCGAGATTACGTTCATTTCCTTCTCGTATTTCTTCCACAATTATAAATAGAAGAATGGCGGTTTGTTACAGTTTACAGTTAAGTTTGTTTTGATTATGTGCATGTTTATGAACACTGTTGAAAAATAATGGATTTGGTTCAACAATAATGGTCTGGGTACGTTTATGTTAAGCGACAGTACCCTGGGTACCATTTCTCAAATTTTAAGTACCCTGGGTACGCTGATATAGTAGTACCCAGGTCGACAATGACCCCTTCAGTAAACGGATATATTTGCGACCATCAGAATACCGTTTCATCGAAGCAAATTTTCAAAATACATAAATGTTCTCTACATTTAAATGCTACTGCAATCAAAAACAAAACAAACTGACTAAAAATAGGAGTATGTTGATCTTTATGGGACATCAGTGCATACATATGATCTGACATTTTTGCCGTGTCATAGGAGGCGTTTCCTATTCCTGGATTTGACTTATCTCAGACATGAGAGTGAGTAACTCGACGAGTGTCTTATTAGAGCCAGGCACTGCATACTCGCCTGGAGCACCCAAGGTTTTTATTGGGTTCGGGTTACTCTCAGTGTTTTACTCTCTGTATATTTTTGGTTTTTGTGTTGCGCGTTTGTCAATATCTGTATTTGTAACTGTCCCTTGGCTTTTGGCTAATATAGTTCAGTCGGTGTTTTTTTGTTGTTGCTATTTTCTTATCTACCAGAAATAAAATATTTCTTACTTGACAAATCTAAACAGATCATTCTGTATTTGTCTTATGATTTGTTTTCTTATTTGTATCCTCCCTTAACACGCATTGTATCTTAACAAGGGGTATATCATAATAAAATGTTCACAAATAAGATTTTTTGTTTTGAACATCCCTTGCAAGCTTTTCTATGTACTACAACTAAGTTGACCATTTTGTTTTCTATTCAAAACACCAAAAAGATCTTTTTCTGTTTTATTTGTTTTTTGCTACACAAAAATTTTACATTTACAAAAGAAATATCCATGGAGTAAAAAAGAAAAAAAATTGTAATTTATATACACAATACAAAATTGTTAGGTTTTGTTAAAACGCTATCAAAAGGTTCAAGCCTGACAGTGACTAAACACATACAAAAATCAGCTAGTGGTAATTTTTTGAAAGGGAACATAATTACCTGCTCAAGTTTCCTCCAGCAAAAGGTAGGAATATGTGTATTGTAACTGTTGATAGTAACATATGACATATGTAACAAATGTAAAAAGGTTTTAGCACTGCAAACATCACAAGTCACCAAGAACAATGTATATGGATATGTTGAAGACATTGTTATTTACTATCTTAAAGGAATTTTTAAAAAAAAGATACACATGCAGAAAATACAATTAGAAAAATAATACCTATAATTCATAAAAATTTTTCTAACAAAAGATACATGGCTGCCACAGTGTTACATGTTGCTATGACAATCATTAATGTCTCTATGTTAAATGCCCTTCAGAACCATTTCGTGACCGGACGCTATAGCACATACATGTACTTGTGAACTCATTATTTCTATCTGAAGTAAAATTACAATGCAGTTACAGTGTAACAAAAACTGCCTTAAAAGGGCATGACAAAACTTGACAGCTCTTCACTTGATATAATGTATAACATTAACAGACACATAAAGACATCCTTTTTAACTGAATTATTTTATGCTGGACAACAACTGTATAAATAAATAAGAATAATTTCATATTTGGGCTATTCCATTTTAATATACAGGGTACTTGGGAAGTCTTGTTTAAACAACACTGACTAACCATAATGGCACTTTTACGATCTATTTTATATTATTATAGTAAAGATGTAGCTAGCTACGACACATAGACATACAAGTCGTTTAAAAGCATCTTCCCAGAGTGCCATGTTCTTATCCTGCAATGACCATTGTATCAATAATTCAGCACTACCAATATATTTTGTCAATAATAGTTCATGGTTGTAACCTATGACCTCAAACTAGATTGTGGTTCACTCTGTGGTAATACAGGTAACCTATGACCTCAAACTAGATTGTGGTTCACTCTGTGGTAATACAGGTAACCTATGACCTCAAACTAGATTGTGGTTCAGTCTGTGGTAATACAGGTAACCTATGACCTCAAACTAGATTGTGGTTCACTCTGTGGTAATACAGGTAACCTATGACCTCAAACTAGATTGTGGTTCAGACTGTGGTAATACAGGTAACCTATGACCTCAAACTAGATTGTGGTTCACTCTGTGGTAATACAGGTAACCTATGACCTCAAACTAGATTGTGGTTCAGTGTGTTGAAATACAGGTAACCTATGACCTCAAACTAGATTGTGGTTCACTCTGTGGTAATACAGGTAACCTATGACCTCAAACTAGATTGTGGTTCAGTCTGTGGTGATACAGGTAACCTATGACCTCAAACTAGATTGTGGTTCAGTCTGTGGTGATACAGGTAACCTATGACCTCAAACTAGATTGTGGTTCACTCTGTGGTAATACAGGTAACCTATGACCTCAAACTAGATTGTGGTTCACTCTGTGGTAATACAGGTAACCTATGACCTCAAACTAGATTGTGGTTCACTCTGTGGTAATACAGGTAACCTATGACCTCAAACTAGATTGTGGTTCAGTCTGTGGTGATACAGGTAACCTATGACCTCAAACTAGATTGTGGTTCACTCTGTGGTGATACAGGTAACCTATGACCTCAAACTAGATTGTGGTTCAGTCTGTGGTGATACAGGTAACCTATGACCTCAAACTAGATTGTGGTTCAGTCTGTGGTAATACAGGTAACCTATGACCTCAAACTAGATTGTGGTTCACTCTGTGGTAATACAGGTAAACTATGACCTCAAACAAGATTGTGGTTCACTCTGTGGTAATACAGGTAACCTATGACCTCAAACTAGATTGTGGTTCACTCTGTGGTGATACAGGTAACCTATGACCTCAAACTAGATTGTGGTTCACTCTGTGGTAATACAGGTAACCTATGACCTCAAACTAGATTGTGGTTCAGACTGTGGTAATACAGGTAACCTATGACCTCAAACTAGATTGTGGTTCACTCTGTGGTAATACAGGTAACCTATGACCTCAAACTAGATTGTGGTTCAGTCTGTGGTAATACAGGTAACCTATGACCTCAAACTAATACACCATAATAATTGTTTTTCATAGGACATGTAAGGTTCCAAGATAAAAATAATACTGACACATCTGTAAAATATACATGTATTAATGCTGATTTGGCATTAAAAAAATCAGAGACTAACATTATTTTACAATGATTTTACTCACATGTTAACAGTTACTATTTTTCACTTGGTTTTTCAGAAACTGAATTTCTCATTTTTTTAACTCATTGAAGAAAAGGTCTCTTTCTTGTACAAAGATGTTTTTAATAATTTAGGACATGTGGAAATGTCAATTCTTATAATACATCCTATTACGGTCAACTAATATGTTCCCTGATATATCCCCCAACCCCTGCCCCTTAATGCATGCATCTAGCATCTAGTGAAAATTAAAAGGTGCAAGTTTATGAATGCTACTTAAAACCTTGCAGTAAGGACAGAATGAGGTTCTCTGAATGACAACTCCGTGTCATCTTGTAACTAACCAGTAAGCAAAGCATCATTATAGAAAAGCCTAGAGTGAAACAGATGTAACACAATCCTTATCGTATACAGAAATGACTAGTTTTACGAAGTGGACATATAGCATTGAAAGGCATCTTAAGATTGTTCTTCATACTGAAGCAGTGGGTCAAGTTCTTTGGCAAGTACAAAGCCCGCAGAGTAAATATCCAGATGGTTTTTTTTTTTTACAAAATAAAAACTGGTGGTCATTGGTCATGTTTGAGGGGTGGTCATTGATGAGAGGCCATTTTGCACTAAAATGCTCTCAGGTAAAGTGTCTGCACACACTGTGGCCTTCCAAAGCAGATCCTATGCTAAGGGTGGGCTACTGTAATTTAAAGTGTGACAAGGGTGTATTGTATGTAGCTACATAATATGTTTTGTTCAGATTTCAAGTTGGTATGTAGTGAGGTAGGCAATTTTGTTTATTTCCTAACTTACAAGTAAAAAAGTAAAATTAGACTTTTTTAATAAAAATTGCTTTAGAGCTTAAAACAATTAAGTTTTCGTTTTTTTGTTTTTTTTTTGTTTTTTTTTTGGTTAAATAAAATTTTTTGGGTAGGCACAGAGACAATTATTTATGAAAGGCCTGATTTGTTAAAATTCACTTTATCTCCACAAACATTATGATACAAGCATCTAAAAAAAGTCAGCTTCTACGTGTTACTAAGGGACTTTATTCAGACATTACTGAATGTGCATTAAAAGCAGGTCTATTATAGTAAACTGTTTCCTAATTCTCTAGAACATACCATGTATTATCATGTATTCTGTGTTTATCTAACTTAGCACTATTTTTGAAACCTTACAGTCTTCATGGGTAAAACAGCAGCAGTATAAATCCAAAAAGCAAAGAAACATTCAATGGTTTTGTAAAGCATACGAGGAAAAAAATATGCAAAATCTGGCATTACAGGCCTATTATTACCAACACAATGAATTGTATGTCTTTCTAATACATTACTAGTATACAAGTTTACAGAAGTCCCAAAGAAAAAAAAAGAACTTTTAACAAGCTAAACAGGATTATTTTAAACCCCATTAATAAAGTATCGACAATAAATATACTCTTAAATAAGTTAACACCACAAGTTAGAAGAATTTAACGTTTCCTTCAATTGATCCAAAACTGTCGTCATTCACACTCAGGGTCTTAAGGGAATCTCCAGTGATTAAATTATGAAAACTAGGAACGCTTGAGATGCCAGTAATTGGAGCGAGAAGTTCCTTCTCCCTGGTCTCTGTTGCATTTATGACACGCATTGTATTAGTAGATCCTGAGCCTGGTTTCCAACCTGTTACTATGACAACAGGATCACCAGGATTCATGAATCCTCTGTCTAATCCAACATTGATCCCCATGTAAATCCTTCGATCCACATCAACTGTCCATTCACTCATAACTGGCTCTATAAATAGAATGAAAAAGAGGTTGAATAGAAAATGCTATACAACTAAATACTGCTTCAATTACAGTTCAACATCATGTATTTAAGTGGAAATTCTAAAAATATACAAATTTGTAATCATGCACAAATTATTAAGTTCTAAGAATATTGAAATGACATGTTCTGCAGCAGAACTTCTGCATTCAGTTAAATTAGTCGAAAGCAGTAGATGTCTAGTGCAAAGAAGATTTGTCACTTTAATAATTAAAACCTTGCAATATCAAAAAGCGAAGTCAAAACTCAAACAAGCACACATGATACTAAGTTAAAATCTAAATCTAAGGTCAAAAAACATGAAAATGTAATCAAAAATACAAATCTAAAAACAGAACTACAACATATAACATGTAATAAACATGCAAAGCAATAACAAGAACCATACATTCTTACCCGTTTATCTCTTTTTGAGTTCCCAGCATTCACCTTTTATTTTTGTTTCAATCTGTTACAATAAGTACAGGGAACGGGGCAGTAATTGCCATAAGACCACACGTCTTTTATGTCAGACATTACCCCAGTAGGTTGCTCATTTCAACTCCGTTGATTGATTGCTTAACACAGACATTCAAGCTACTTTTTACAAAAAATAAGGGCTTTTTTAGGGCTAAATTCTAAAAAAAATTAGGGCTAAAGTGACTCAAAGCCAAATTACAAGGTGCAAGTTTATGAATGCTACTTAAAACCAGTAGCACAGAATGACATTCTCCAGGCTTTCAAGCTACCTTTTTAAGGGCTTTCTTTAGGGCTAAATTTTCAAAAAAAAAGGGCTAATTTGGGGAATTTTAAGGGGTTTTTAAACAAAAATAAGGGATAAAATGTGCTATTATCTAATGATTTAAGACTGAAAATTATATTAACTCAACATTTAGGGCACAAAACAATAGTACAAAAGTTAATTACCGATTCAGAAGACCATTTGGATGACCATCAAATAGTCTCCTGGGTGGCAAATGCATATTTCTGAAATTATACCAGAGCTAGCTTCATTTAACTTTTATCTATTTTATGTTTTTTTTCTAAATTAACCAAAAAAGTAGGGTTTTTTGGATTATACAGCTTTAATTAGCAATTTAGGGCTGTTAATAAAAAATAAGGAAAATTGGGAAAATAAGGGCCCGCTTCCTGCTTAACATCGGGCGTTATGACAGGACATGAACAAATTTACAACCAAAACATTAACAGGGAAAACGGAATGGCCAACAGGGACAAAAGCAAATTAGAATTATGAATATCAGCTACAATTAGTCATGATGTCCAGTTTGAGTACTTGGAGTACCCCACCCCACAAACATACCCCCTGACAGCAAAACTGAAAATCCTGGTTAATAATGGTTGGATTGAGCACACCCTGACACAGTCAATAGTCAGTCCAAATTGTGCAACTTCAGTACATGTACATGTATTGTCATGCACATGATTAATAGCAGCTAATCCTGCGATCGTTATTCCGATTTTCTAGACCGATCACTGCTGTTGACTGCTAAACTACTCAAACAAGGGTTTGTTGTACCTAGGTTGATGTTATCTCTCCAGAAGTTCTATAGTCGGCACCATGACTTAATTGATCGTTATGGGTAGTCAGTGACTCAAATACGATCTGACATTTTCGCTGAGTCATAGGTAGTGATACCTATTTCTGGATTTAACTTTTCCCTAGACATGACAACGAGTAACTGGAAGGGTGTCTAATTAGAGGCAGGCACTGCTTACTCGTCCGGAGAACCCATGGTTTTTATTGGGTTCGGGTTACTCTTTCTACGTTTTTTTGTTTTTGGTTTTTGTGTTGTGTTTGACTACATCTGGATTTGTAACTGTCCCTGGGCTTTTGGCTCTTGTTGTTCGGTCTGTTTTCTTTGCTGTTTTCTAAGTAACTCATAGAAACGTGGCTCTGACTCGGAAGTAAGTGGAAGGTATAGACAAGTTATAGGATCCCTACCCTCTACTTTAACATGTCTAGATTTTCCACTTGAATCAAGAAAAAGAAAAAGAATTGGCAGATACAGAGTACTACTCATTAAACTTAAAGTTTAGGACAGACAACACTGGAGTTAAACACAAGAGGGGACAAGAACAAATTAAACAGACAAAAACAAACCCCCACTTAAATATCAGAGCCAGTCCAGTGGCTCCAGACAAGTAAGCAAATCCTGCTCCATGAGTGACAACTTTCGTATCCCTTAGGTTAACATTTGGTAATTAGTCATTTCAGGGGCAGAAGGATGGAAAGTTTTATCAAATTACTTGAGATCATACAATTTGTCAGGCCTCTAATTTTTTGCAGGTTTGCTGTTCTCTAACTAACCCACAAAAGTCTGCCAATCATTTAGAATGCTCTTGCACGTCAATGTTTGATAAGGACATTGTTAAGGATGAATATTGTGACGTCACTTAGGGATAGTTATGGAACTGATTTTATTTCACATATTAATTTTTAATTTCTGGAATTAATTTCACTGGGAAATCTCTGTGTGATGGCTGTCAATGTAAGCATTTTAATCACATGTACTGGTTTTACCATAAAAACATGTCCTTTGAGAAGTTTGGAAGATAGACAAATGTATAATTTCCTGGCCTACTGTAACGGATACAAACTAACACCTGAACAAATTAGTATAAATTTAGTGACAAACAAAAAGTTAACATATTTATCACAGAAAATAATCAGAGTAAAATGCTGTAACCAGACCAATATGTAATCTTTTTAAGGCCAAAGAAAACTAGATGTGCATTTTTACGGTTTCCCACTTGAGGACCGTCTGCAAATCAGTCATAATTTACTACCAAAAGTGCAAATAAAATTATTATGCATTTGGCAGCATAGAAATTAGTGCAAACAGGGAAACCTAACACAAGTATTGTTAACTTTGGCCTTAGTAAACATATAAATAAAATCGATCATCATCCAATTGTTTGTTTTTGGTGAATCAAAGTTAGTCGTTATAATCGGTTATAACAGGTGTCCCAATGATAGGTCCGCCATCTTTCTCAGGGGTGTTAATTAATCTCATCGTGTTTGTGTAACCACTGCCTGTCCTCCACCCTGTTACTATGACGATGGGATCTCCTGTTTTGATAAACTTTCTCTCTCGTCCTAATGTTAAGGCTTTGTATATCCTTTTATCCATGTCTTCAGTCCAGAGCTCTATTCTAGGGGCTGTTTACAAATGAAGCAGACAAACACATGCATTGTGGTTAGAGGTTAAAGGTGATACGAACCTTGCACAGCATGATCGGGAATGAACTTTGGAAGACTAAGATATGTAAATACCTCTTTATTTATTAGAGTAATCTCCCTTTAAATGTCTAAAACATAACCTTTACTCCTCAAAAAGTTTTAAACTGGTGGTATCTTACAAGTAAAACTGGTCATTTGTTCCAATCACAGCTGTGTAACAAGGTTCACGTTAGTTAAGCAAGTGAAGAAACATGCTATAATACCATACACTTAACGCTTCTTTTTATTTTCATGCCAAATAAAGTTTCATTTCTTTAGAATTATTAAAGAAGAGAGAATTTCTAAAGGCCTGGAGTCGATTTTAGTTACTGGAAGTCAGGGGTCCATTTCACAAAAAGTCGTAAGTGTTAAATTTGTCGTAAGTGTTGGAATATCAAAGGGAAATCCATCTCTATAGCTACATTTGTATACTATTACTAACTACCATTTTTACAGGCCAGGCCCTCATTTCACGTTAATTGTATGGTTTGTACAATTAACACCTGTCTACAATTTCATAAAACTTCTCAAATTGAGATTTTTTCCTCAAATTTAAATTTTTCAACAACTGATCAATATTTTAGTTGAGATAATTCTAAAAATGATAGGTTTTAAGAAACTAGGCCCTGGTTATAAATAATAAGTGGGTTCCATATATACAGTATTATTGTGTTGTCAACAGATAAAGCTTGTTTTTGATCTAGGATGCAGGAAGATGTGTTAAGGTATCTGACCCATAATTGAAGTCAAAGTTTAATTTAATTCAATTTTTCGACCAAGAAATACAGCTTATTAAATCAATGTTTTGCTAATTAATGATACAAATTAAATATATTGTTTAACTTTGATTCAATGTTAACAGTTTTGAGCAAAAAAATTAGTTACTCAAATAGTATTTTCTATGTTTGCCGAACATTACCCAGGTCTGCTGAATTGAAAAACAATGGACATCCGGGACACTAAATATAATCACGTGGCCAAGTGTGGTTTAGATACCTTAAGAAATTACCACAACATGCAAAAGAAATTATGATTGATGTTTGTGCAATACTACTACAAGCTGCAGGTATAGAAAAGCTTGGAAGCACACTGACTGACATGTAAATAGCAAATGCTAATCAAGCAGTATTTCATATATGTATTCGGTACAGAAGAGTACACGGTGTCAAATGACAATAATTACAACATAAGTGAATAATGAAATTTGTCATGTGAGAAAGTGTTATAAGCTGGAGATAATGTACAGTAACTATACAGATACAACACCAAAAACAACAAAAAACCCTACCAGTGTAATGTATGGGGAAGACTCCACGCCATAAATGACCTTGTCGTGCTGTCTGTGCATTTCTTGTAATGGCAAGTATAGGACATCTTGGACGATAAGCAGAGATCAGATGAGCAGATCTGAAAAAGAAATACGCATTTATCATGATTTTCTACTATGTACAACTTTAAGTATATTGCAAGAACATGGCTGAGAGAGGGGTTTGTCAGAAGGTACTTCTATTCTGAAAAATTGTCAAATTTTAAACTACTAAAACTCTAGTATGTTTAGAATGTTGCTGAAATAGACTGTTACACAATGAAAATGGACTGCTTCACAATGAAAAGGCACTCACAATAAAAAAGGACTGTTTCACAATCTGAAAATCTACAAAATGTAAATTAATCCATAATGCAAATGCTCAATTTATACAGAAACATTTTACAAAGTTTGAAAGATGTGGGTTGCAAACAGTTCAGGTATAAAATATGTACCGTATATTCCCCCGCTTTTCCTGCCAGCCCAACACTGACCATGCTATATGCTGCTTAATACTTGCAAAAAGTAAAGGTATGAGAGTGTTGGAGCATAGACCCACAGCAAGTGTCCAGAAACGGTCACAATAGCGGACATGACCAAAATTTACACTAAAATGTCCCCTTAACATTTGGTCACATTGGACATTTAAACATGGACAAAAATATAATAATAATGTTGTTTGTTAAAATACCTCCATTTTAACTAGATAGAAACAACCACCCGTAATGTAATTTTCTGTCCCTTTGACATATGTGTATTGACTTAGCATAAATCTTCCAACTATATTCTATAACATTCTGTAGATAAGCTACAGTTTCACCATTATTTGGATCAAGCAGTGCACCATATGCCGATACAGGTCAACAGGTGACAAGTACAGATCTGTTTCATCCATTTCATAGAACTTACTATTGCAGCAACATTTTAAAGCCTGGAGATTAAATATTATAAATTATTTTATTTCTAAGAAAATTGATTTTGTTAAACAGAAAGTAGGGGATTGACAGACCTGAAATCAAATCCCACGTTATGGGATGCCAAAGAGAATATGATTAGTAGTTGCTGAAAAAACTGTTACAAAAATTTTTCCCCGCCACATGCCACCTACCGCCCCCCAGAATTCATCATACTATAACCCGGATGTTCACTCGGTGAAATCCGGCCAAAAATATGATAACTTAATAAAACAATGTGCCATCCAAATTTTAAAACTAATAATGCACCAAATTTGGTTGATTGTCATTCTTTTTTTTACCTTAAGTCCACAGACGTAAATCTGAAGCAAACCAATTTGAATTAAATCCTGGCTAGTGAAATGATTAAAAACAAAAACAAAAATTACATTTTATAAATAAATCTGTTGCAAATAGTGGGGCTGAACAAAGAATATATAAATTTAAGACTGTTCCGAACTTGTCGTTATTACACAACAAACTTCTGCAGTGCCTTTCACAAAAAGTCATAAGTGTAAAATACATCGCAAGTGCTGACGTCACAATGGATTTCCATTTGATATTACCATAGATTTTACACTTGCAACTGTTTATGAAATCGACCCCTTGACTTCTGGTAACTGAAAATATCTTGTGGATATTCATCAAAATAACATTGTGTTCCAATATTTTGTTGCATAGACAATTAATATCAACTACCCTGGAATTTGGTCATTTCTGCAGGGGTGAAAAATGACTTAAATGGGCAAGAAAAACTTCTGGATCCCTGACTCAAAACCATGCTACTTTTTGCTTCAACCAAGATTTGATATTTGTGCTCAAACACAAAACATTAGATGACATTGAAAACATTTATCATAAAATCTGGCTAAACTATCAACAGATGGGAATAAACATATAATGGAGAAGCCATCTTTAGAGTTGAATACAATAATAATTAAGAAATAATTCATTGGAGAATGCATATATACAGATTTTTACCCTCAGAATAAGCCACTTTTTGCACAATAAATAAAAGGGCCATAACTCTGCAATAGCTGATTATTAATTTTGGTCGAGATATTATGCCCATAAACATTTTCCCCCAAGTTTCATTAAGATCGGACAACAACTGTTCGAGTTATAGAGTGGACAAGGCGAATTTGCCATTTTTTGTATTAAAAAAAAGACTCTCCCTTTTTGATCCTAAATTTTAAATCAGAAAAAAAATGCAAACCTATATTTGTAATAACCAAACAACCTTTTCTTTAACCTACGCGTAATGTCTGAATTAAACGTTAAATTAACTTTTTCTTTCAATGAAATAATGATCGAATAGGGGTACCCCCAGATGGAAAATAACATTGAAAGGCCAATGGAACTTTGTGTTAATGATGTTGATTAAGAGTTTATACTTGTTTTACCACAAGTTTTAGGGGCGTCATTTTATAAATTAAGATAAGGAATGAAATATTTAATTTTGACTGAATTGATAACAAACCTTCCTGATGTGGTTATCACGATGATAGCTGCTGCCATACATTTAAACGATGCCTCCACTGCAGCTATGGCAACAGTATGAGTAGGTTCTGTTGGTGTTGGTGTGTGTGTCCGCAACTCCTCAAATAACTGAGTGTGGAAAACTGCAGACTCTGCCTCTCGACAAATCTGTTATACAAGATAAGAAAGTAACTTGTAAGTGTATTTTATGATTACATGTTGGTCTAGAAAAAATATATTCAATTAGAGTTATCTCCCATTAGTGCAAAATGTTACATTTTAACATTTTTTATAAAAAGCTATTTTGCTGAAATTCTTCGGTAATTTTCAGTATAGTTTTTAATACAACAATATTATGTCATTTTTGATTGGTCGACTGTTATCATTCCTTGTTTTTTTAATTGAAACTCGCTTTCATTCACGACTTGGTTAGGGGATATCCCGATGTCGATTGTAAATAAACCGAACGGATGTGTTGCATAGACAATGTGAAAAATCAGTGTATTTTGAACAGTAGTGTTAATAGTTTGTTATTACCGCGTTATTTATTAGTTGCATTACGCTTTCTTCCCACTCAAGAATGAGTAAGTATGACTACTGCCAAACACTTGCTTTTTCAAGCAATTTCATTCGTTGATATTTTGAAGGATTGACGTCATACAAAAATCTTCTAGCCAGGGAATTTCCCAGCTAAGTTTGTCAGGGTTTCTTGTACACATGTGGAAACAGAAACCCTGACTTGTGAGGATGGATACAGCTGAAAAACTGCTGAAAATAGCATTAAATAACATTCAAACAAACGAAAACATTCAATGAACAAAGTTTGTTTCAAAATCTTTTTTCAATAGGGAAAATGTTTTAAAATGTTTTATAATAAATGAAAAATATGGATTGTAATTATTTGTATGTTTCATTCTAACTAAACTCAATGATGTTAAACAAATTGTAGGATATTAATAAACAGAAATAAAAGTTAAAATGTTTATCCCTGTGCCTCTCCCCTCTTTAATCTGGATTTTGCCTTTACTGGTTTTTTGAAGGAAAATAATTAACCTTGTGCATTATCTGAACTGCTTCTAATGGGTAATCTCCCTTGGCTGTTTCCCCTGACAACATGACACAGTCAGCACCATCTAGGACAGCATTAGCTACATCACTGGTCTCTGCTCTGGTTGGTCTAGGTTTCTTGATCATACTTTCCAACATCTGAATTATATAGAAATGACATAGTATGAAAATATCAAATTAATATGGACCAGCTTCAGAACAACAAAGAGAAAGTAACATTCGGCTTTCCATTTAATCCCCCTTACTCCAAAAAATCAAGTTTGTGTTAAGATTATCCTATTTTTTAACCCAATACACAATAGGATAATCTTAACACTATATACAATGTTCAGAACACTTTGATCAAAAAAACATGTTTACTAATTATGTTTATTAGGTATATGGCCAAAAATTTATTTCATATTCTTTTAAAAACAAAACAATCAAGCGATATGAGCCCATAATGGCTCGAAGTTAAAAACAAAACAATCAAGTGAAATGAGTGGACCATGGCTCAAAGAGGAAAAATCAGTAAGTAATCAATCAGCATCGTACAGAGTGCACTGTATAGGAATATGTGAATATATTTGTAGGAATTTCTGTCTTGTTGGTTTCTTTTTAACCAACACACAAACTACAAATGTAAGAATTCCACAAAATATTTTTTTTTACTCTGACCATGGAAACTAATTCACACTAAATATATATGCATCCAAAGTTAAACATTCTAGCTACATATTTCCTTACTTTAGTTATAAAGTAATGAATAAGGTTCACAAAATGTACGAACAACTGGCATGACAATCCATTTCCTTTTGCTTTGATCTTTTGATTCAATAGATTTTACACTTACGACTTCTTTTGAAATCCTCCAATGGTCTTTATTTAAAAAGAACATATAGAGTGAACCCGCGTTACAATGACATTCGATTTAATGGAATATTCGACATCCAACCGGATTTCAGTGGGAACAAACGTGTCCATGTGTTGTTTATGCTCGATACAATGACATATTGGGTTCCCAACTCTGACTGCATATGTCGGTAACATATATTCCAAAGCAAGCTTAAAATAATTCGTTATAATGACAAATTATAAAGATTTACCTGTGAACAATTATCTTTGTATAGAGAATTGATTTTTCTAACGGTTGATTGCACGGGTGAACACCTGTTGCTATTGCGTAATTAACAGTGCGTGCCATTTCTGTTACAAAACTAATCGATGACAGGGATATGGCTTCATTAAACAGGTGTCGAATGCTATTTAATACTTAAATCTTCATATATTTCATAAAATTATTGGCTTAATTACGAGTGTGTTAAGATCGAAGCAGCACATCAGAAATAGGATAAGTACAGAAAATCATTTTAATGTAAATAATCATAATTTACAATTTTTTCCTTAAAAAAAGGGGGGTTTTAATTAAATATTGGCAAGAAAACATTCATTTAATTTTTTTTTGTTTTGTTTTTGGGCTTGGGTATTGAACAGACTTGAACGATTTTCAATAGATGCAAATAAAAAAGATAGATAATCAAAGTACAAAAATACAAATTCATTATAACAGCAAATTCAGTTTAACGTCAATGCTGGCGGGAAACTAACATAGTCGTTGTAAAGAGGATTGACTGTACTGGGTAGCATGGTTACATCAACAGACCTTACATACCAACCTGAGTAGCACAAATAATTGGTTTCCCTGCACGGTTACATCGGCCAATCATCATTTTCTGTGCCAAGAAAACTTTCTCTGGGGGGATTTCTATTCCTAAATCTCCTCTGGCTACCATGACGCCATCCGCCTCATTTAAAATCTCATCAAAACTAAAAATAATGCACAAAATCAAATATTCTCATTGGCTATGCAGATGTGATATTGTTCTTCAAATTTAGCCCCACCTGGATGGTCCCAGCCAGTCAAATCGGCCAAAGACTTCTAAATGATAGTATAAGGGAAGTCCAGCCAGATTGTGTGTCAAATTGATAATCCGTGTTTAATATGAGGTGGAAGTTTTAAAATAAAAATAAAAAAAACGATAAAATTTACTATGTAAATGTTGATAACATAAAACACATAGGACAGCTTTCATTTAACAACATAAAATTTCCGTCAAACTTCCGTCAATTTTATAAAATGTTGATTTGTAGGAGGTGAATATGCAATTTTGCAGATTGGATATTCTATGGATATTCTATGTGAAAATGCAAAAACAAGTTCATCAAGAAAAATCAATGTTTCAGCTGGTGTTGTATATGTGGATTTGAGAAATAATAAAAAATGTTAAAGAAAACGTCATCATTTTGACGGAAATAACTCCCTGCTTAGTCCCCTTTCGTTACAGATTCATTTTTCCCAGACTTAAAGACTTTTCTTGCAGCTTAAAGAATTTGTTATCCATTTTAGATAAACTCTTCATGCAATTATCCCAGATTATTTGAATTTGCAATTAAAACATAAGATTTATTTTGAGTTAAAAGTTGGAGATAATAAACATAAACTGTCAGTCAAATGAACAACGTTCGTAAAATGGCCTGTTTACTTGGTCCATAATGTTTTATACGTGGTGGATTTATATCAAATATATTAAAAAATGTAGTATCTTATGTTTGTAAATGCGATTTTTTACAGTTTATTATCCATAATCAAATATTTTCTTATGAAGTTCTGCGATCGTAATTTCTGTCAAGTTTTTAGAATGACGTTCGCAAAGTAGCTGTTACTTTTATCTGCGCTTACTTCCATTATTTTCTTGCTGAAATGAGTACAATGATAAATCCGTGTGTATCCGAATGCATAAGATGGATGACAATGGAGCTGCTCAAAAACGTGATCGGAAAATTTCGAGTAGTATGTTGTCTGTCAAATATTTCAAACGTTCACATCGATGACGTTGTCATCTTGGTCCACTAAATTATACATGTATATGCTTTTGATTGATAAAACGGGCAAATGAATATCTTTTTTTGAGGTAGTTTTACCTAAACTGTAAGTCAGTATGAGCCAAATGTCGGCAGCATCGCTGTATACGCACGAAGCTGTTGCGAATGCCATTTTATGACGGACCCATTTGTTGCAATCGTTATTGTTTGACATTAGAGCAAACATCAAAGTTAAATAAATAGGCGTGTAAAGTGTTTTCTACAGGAAAAAAACTTTAATTCATTCTGTCTGTATGTTCCAATACTTTAGAAAAAATAATGTAACTTTTGATGAAGGGAACTTTTAATATTTTAGATTTTTTCATGGTTGTGAACATAAAAATTTCCGTCAAATATTCCGTCAAATGTTGACATTATCAACATGAAATTTTTTATGTGGTTTAAATCCAAAATAATGTTGCTTTAATTTTTGTTTTTACATTTTCAACATTATATTGTTAAAATCTATCATCCCTTGTTAAAAAATGTTCATTTTTTTCTATTCCAAAAAAAAAAAAATTGTGGGAGTTATTTTGACGGAAATGTTATGTTCTTAAATGGAAGATGTCATAGTTAGTTTTAAGGGCATAACAGAGGAAGGGAGTGGAATGTATCAACCAATTACTTGGTGATATCAAAACAAGTGCACAAAAATAAGGTGCCCTGTTGACACAGATTTAGCAGGTAACACTAATGGCCTGTAAATGTCCCAAGATGTTCTGAAAAAGTCCATAAAACATACATATATGTACATAACTTTTCCTTTTTCTGATTTGATCGAGTTCAAATTTTGCTCAGTTTGAGATATATATATATATATTATAAAATTTACAAAAAATAAGAAAATTATAAATTTATTACCAAATGTTGTTCATTTGTCTACACTTTTAGACACACAAAACTGTTCTGATTTTATTTGGGCTAGTACATTTGAATTCAGACTTTGAATTCTTCCAAGTTCATAAGTCTAACTGGCTTTTGGGTTTTACAGCTTATTTGCAACTTGACATTTTTCATACATGTATGCAGTATACATGTATGATAAATGATAAGATGCAAATAGGGCCTGAAAATGAAACTGCGAATTTAATTTCCTGTCCACTGTTTTCGTCATGTAAGAAAAGTTACTTTTTCAATGATAAATTAGAAGTTGTGCTCTTTTTGATCGACTGAATGGTATTTATTGCAATGTCAACTGTATTGGTGGGTCCAGTTTTTATTTTGGAAAGAAAGCCGTGACAGTCAAACTCGCCGAGTTGATAGACACATTTCACCAGTAAATGACTTCCGTTACCACTTTGCAAATAAGGACACTTTATCATTCATTTGCTCCTATATACAGAAAAAGGCAAATCTCATCGACTTTCACCAATTGTTAGTATGGTGTTTAACACCAGCAATTTTTCAGCTATATAATGGCGTCCAGTTTTTATTGGGGAGGAGTACCCCCTGAGGAGAAAACCCCGACCTTCGGTAGGAAAACTGGCATTCCTTGTCAATTAAGATGGAGTCAAGTACACCCTGCCCGCAGTGAAACTTGAACCCGCAACTTCAGTGTTGACAGACCACATGATCAATAGTAGATGATATTCTACCTTAACCACTTGGTCAAAGATGCCACTCAAATATTAGCATACAACAAATACAAATATCACAAACTTACTTCAGGACACCCTCATGGTTTTCCACTTTAGCAATAATCTTGATATTTTTTCCCTGAGCTCCCATTACGTCTCGTATTTCTCTGACATGAGCTCCACTTCTTATGAATGATGCAAAAATCATATCTACCTGGATAAATTATATTTAAACAAATCTTGAATAAAATATAACAGTCACTTGCCAGTAAGTGTTTTAACAATAACAAAACTACTTGTAATTGATCTTCAAATGTACGAAGAAATAGTAGTTCAAATGTATTGTATCAACACATAAAATAATTTAAAATACCATTTGCTTCTATTTAAGACAATAAGACAGACAATAACTATGTTCAAATATAATTCCTCTTTATTCCACTTTTATGTTAGTGATGACCTGCATAAGTCAAAACTTTCTGCATCACATGTGACAATGTGAACATGCAATCGGCCATTTCTGTCAAGACCTCGAAGGTAAGTGATCTCCATTTTGAACTATTTTTAGTCATTTCAAAGAATCTGTTACGTCACAAGTTCGCTTGTGACGTTTCAGTTCATTCATTTGATTGGCTTGTCTTTGACCGCTACTTGATTGTTACTGATGACGTCAGATTGTAAACAAATACTTATCCATTTCAACGTTGTCAGAGATGGAATTTTTTGGCAGTGTTAGCAAATTTCAGTTTAAAAAATGCAAACATCTATCCGATGTTCAGTTCTGCTTTGATAAGATCTGCATAGTTGAATAATTAAAGGATAATATATTTCCTTGCACTAAATTAATAATGTTGCTTTGTAAACTGGCTAACCGTATCACATTTGGATCAATTTTTGGTCCAAATCCACACACTTACCTCTGAGATTACTTTCCAACGATAGACGGAAATAACTGAGGTGATCCGATTGTGTGAACCTGATAATTATTTCCTATTACAATAACAATACTGTTTTATGCAGGTTTAATTTATGAAAATATCTAGTGTATGCAATAAAATAGTGCAGTCATTTAAATTAACTGAAAGGCAAAAAATTGAAAATATTTCTTAAGTGGGTGGAATTCTAATAAACCAAAGCTGTTTTTTTATGGAATTCATAAGTGTATGAACTCGCCAAATAACCCACAAACTTCATTTAGTTTGTTAGAGTGTTGGTCTCCTTCATACACTAATCGTAATATACTGATCCCCCAAAACAGCTTTTATTCCAATAGTAAATTCTGTCATCAATTCACATAAATGTCAAGGAAAGCCATCAAGGTTAAAGTTGTCTTCACAATCTATCAGAACCAGAAACACAGAATTGTATAAAAGTTACATTAAACCTACACCCTGTTCTACTCCAAACAGCAAGTCTTTCTTGTCTTTAGGAGAAACAGCAGGTAAATCTACAGGTGTTCCAGGTAAGTTACATCCTTTCTTGCTTCCTAGGTCACCTCCATTTTCTATTTCACACAACAGCCAATCATCACCTGGATATATATAGAACAACAGATTAATGCTAAATCTAATAAACATGGTGCAAGAATAATATAAAACCAGCCTGAATGACTGTATCCACTATATCTAGTACAAATGTATTTCCTTGAACATTATCAACTACTAGCTAGGGTAGATTTTAACATTTTCTATTTGCATACTAAAAAAATTTGTAGCTTTTTTACCAAAATAAATTTTTTTAACTATACAGCAGCCACTGGATAGTGGCACATGTGAGAACCAGGATTGTATCATGATTTGTGTGATGAATTCATACCGCCTGGTAATCTAGGAACAACTGTCAGCCATGACAGCTCTTGTGACGACTTAGTTCTACCCAACATGCATTATATTCTCTTTTACTGTATAAATCTGGAATTGTATCAGGACAGTCTTCAAATTAGCAGTAGACTAACAGACTGAATCTACTTAAAAATGCATTGGTCTATATAAATCTGCATCGATCAAGACCAATTGTCTACGTAAAACTTCTGACCTAGTTAGTATTTTTTGTTTTAAACCTATCTTCGTTTATCTTCACCATTGCGTAAATAATGATGATAACTGTGTTTCTATTTTTATGATGATCTGGTATTATTACTCGCATAACTGTGAGATACCCTAACACGTGGAGCTACTGGTTTACTGTTTTATTAACCTTCTAGCATTATATCTAAGGATACCAGTAACAGTAGTTTCATACTTTAAGTATTTTTACAACATTAGGTCCTACATGAATGATTAAACATTATTTTGATAAATTAAAATAAAATGTGAATGTGTGTAAAACCTAGATACAAAAATCTTTATAAATATTGTGTTGTTGACCCTGCAAACAAAAATTAAAGTTCCAGGAAAAAAAACAGTCCATCTTCAACAGTTATAAGTGCTCCATGAAATGCCCAAAATGCAGGATTTTGCACAGTTTACCCCAGAGCTTCTGGGGGTCTTTAGCAGCCTCTTGACCCCCTGTAGAAAGCATCCTCCCTTTGGAAGGAACAAGACTTGGTTTATGGTCCGCGAAATACAAAAAATGTCAAAGGACCCAAAGAGCTATTGTTCTACAGTTAAGTTTGGGGGTACTTAATACAGGGTTTAGTGATACTTAAATACAGTTAGGGTTTCTTAATACAGGATAAAAGGGTTGGGTGGACGTGCTGCTCAATAAAGAGAGCTAAGGAGGGGTACTCAATACAGCATTGCCACTGAGTGAATACTCGATACAGAGTTTGAGGGGTACTTACTATAAAAAGCTGCGTATAGTCCGCATTTATGTATTCTCTGCACCTCTTTCTTGGACCAGAAAATTGAGGAAAAATGTGCATACTATGCATGTACACTCCGAATGTACAAGTTTTCACAAAACGTCTCAAGATGAAGACATCCGAGTACGATTTGGCCATGCTTTTTAAAAAGTTTTTACTGTAATATGTAATTTATCCTCTCTTAAAATATCATTTATGTTTGTAGTTTTATTCATTTCTCGTGATTGTAATAAATTAAATAAAAAATATTGCATTCTGATATCGTCTATTTTGGATAACAGATAATCACACATTTCGATACCAAAACAATTTGTTAACTTTCATTTATCAAAGAAAAAACAAAGAAAACGAAAAGATTACAGGTTTTATTTTAATCCCTGAAAGATTGCAATCAAAACATCGATCTTAACGATGCCATTTGCATTTTACGGAACACTGGTTACACGTCTTCCATTTTAATATTCGTTTTAATTTTTCTTTGTCCTATATAATTAATATAATGTTACTAAAAATAATTTAAGTAAAAATTAATATCATTACAACGTATACCTATAGAAGTTTGTAAAAGAATCATGCAAGAATAGTATGAAAATACCACAAATAACACAACAACAAAATGGCGACCACCATTGACAACAATCAACAGGTCAAAAAAACCTCTATCGAGTTGCAATCAAAACATCGATCTTAACGATGCCATTTGTGGAAGAATTCAATATTCGGACACAAAGTGTGACATTAAAAGTAAAAAAAATATGTCCTTTTTTATATAATATGTGGTTGTTTTCTTAAAGTACTATATTTTCAGTTTTAGAAAACCTAGGTGGATAGATAAATTGTGTCTCTTGTCACTTACAATTTTGATTTTTTACATACCACCATTTGTCCGTTCTGTTGGTTACATGGTGTCCAAGTACCACTCACTTTATTCATATATGTAATAATATTGCTGTTTCCTTGTGTTTAATAATATTTTGAACTAAAACACAACTGAACTCCTGTCTTAATTTGAGAAAACTCAAATCCTGGGATTTAATAAGGTCCATACAAGTTTAGGACACAGTTACTTACAAATGCTCAAGTGATTGTACATTTTCATTTTAGATTTCTGAAAAGTTTTCTTGTGAAATCAACAAGAGGAAGAATTTATTATCTGGCTCAAAACTAAGAAAAACACTTTCTGTTATTTTCTTCTCAAGATTTTTTGGGAATTTAAAGAAAATAGTGAATGTTTGTTTAGAACATGGACACCAACAATATTTTTTTCATTGGGGTCAAATATGGGGTCGTATGTAATGAACAGAACGACATCCTTTTCTGTGTGTAGCTCTGATTTCGGCTAATTCGTTCTTAATTAATACAACATGGCTATCGTTAGATTTAACCATTACTCATACATTACTGTGTATAACTATTGTCTTAAGTCTTTATTCGTGAGTTCAAACAACGTTCGTAACATTAGACACAAATTTTTTTTCGTCGTCGTAATGAAGGCAACTATTTAGTTTTAATATTAATTGTGATTAGGTCACCGTTCAAAATCAAAACAACAACACACTTTACAATAGTTTAAATGTCTCAAGACTACTATTTTTGGTTCAGCAGCTGTTTTAAACGACAATGCGTTATGTTCGTAACATCGGACTATACACGTCATTACCGAAGAAAGCAATGCAAATGATCCTAATAAACAAAGATTAATGCATAAAAATGTCGTAAAATACATTTAAACTTGACAAAAGCAATAATGAATGCTACAGTATTCTTAAATTATATCTGCTTCACAAGTTAACTGTAAAAATTGTTGAAATTTCGTACATCGTTAAGTTCGTCACCCATCTCCATCATGCGGACACGACAGGAAAAGTGTGAATTGCGTCACGCTTTATTGTGCACAAGTTGAGACAAATGCGAAATTGCGGAAACCACCTTGTCTATTAATAGAATCAAAAACCTATTCACGCTATAGTGTGGTATCATTACCAATTTACAGGTAAAGTTACGTTCGTAACTTTCTGACGACAAAATTCAGCTTTGATAGAAAATTATAATTATACCTGCACTTGACTTCAGATAATGAAACTGATAATGTTTCATGCTTAAAACCTTTCAATACCTGCTAGGAAATGACTTTCTAAGACAGTACTTCTTAGGAGTATTCATAATGTTAATTTTGGTTTAGCCCTTCATGTGGACACTAAAAGTTACATACGTAACACACATTTTTATGACTCAATAAAAATATTTCTAAGCATCAAAAATATACAAAAATGAATGAAAATGAAAGTAAAATTATATATTTATCATTAAAACTTAAATTTGATCAGTAGAGATTAAACATGGGCTCACACCAACAATACCTGACATACCATGTTCTCCATGTCACATTTTCTTTTTGATAAAGTGTGAATTGTGTTATTATTATTTTTTTTAAATCCATAATACTTATCTTTCCATTTTGTATTTTTATTTTTTTATTAAAATAACCATTGTGCTTTATGTTTTGATCTCATTTGGAAGTTTTAGTGTAAAAACTTAAAAGAAAACTTAGTTTTATTACTCAGCACCCCATATGTCTCAATATCAAATTCTTCCACATTTGCATTTTACGGAATACTGGTTACACGTCTTCCATTTTCATATTCGTTTTAATTTTTATTTGTCCTATATAATTAATATGTTACTAAAAATAATTTAAGTAAAAATTAATATCATTACAACGTATACCTATAGAAGTTTGTAAAAGAATCATGCAAGAATAGTATGAAAATACCGCAAATAACACAACAACAAAATGGCGACCACCATTGACAACAATCAACGGTCAAAAAAACCTCTATCGAGTCTGTATTTACGTATAATCCACACCATTCCTTTCCAACTTAGATCAAAAGAAAAAGACCACGGACAATACGACCCTAATTACGGTAATACAGGGTTGGTGAAAGAGGGGGGTGGATACTCAATACAGAGTTTGGAGGGTTGGGGGGGGGGGGGGGGGGGCAGGAGGTTAGTACTTAAATAAAAATTAACTAAATATTTACCTTTTTCTTTAACAATAACAGAAATCAGTCCATCATCAATAAAGATTTTCCCTCCAACTTCCATAACTTTGGTTATATTTTCATAATCAACATACAAAATCTCCTCAGAGCATTGCTCAGAATATTTCGAGTCTGTAGTCAGTTTGATCTGGTTTCCTGCTAACAAAGTAACTTCAGCCGTTGGTCCCTGTCATTAAAGTAAAGTTTTCAATATACCATGTCTGACTGGTAAAGGCTTTATATATGTAAAGAAGATTCTCCCATTGTTGGGATTTTGTTTTCAAACTCATAGATAATGTCTAAAGTAAATCATACAAATTTAATAAGTATGCATATGGAAAAAAAAGACCAACAAAAGTTGTATGTTTTGTTACATACTATTAACATCTTAAACAAATGAAAGATGGTGATGTAAGAGAGGACTAAGGTCAAAATATAGGTGGAGTACACATGTACACCCATGATGTTGAAAACGACATTATGATCTTATTTCATGCATGACAGGTCCACACTGACAAATATTGCCATTTGGATGGGGTTTTTTTTAAATAAAAAAAAAAGATCCGAAAAAATTGGCATTATCTGCATGCGGGGGATATTTTACTACAATGTACATTAATAAATATTTACACACATTGTTGTTTCGAAATATTCTAATCAGAAAATACAAATCCTTGTGATAAATATAAGATTACTAACTACCTTTGCCACTCTGCCATAAAGCACCCAAATCATTCAAACTGTTTCCATTTTATTGCCACTCTGCAACAGAGCCCCCGTCATTCAACCTGTTTTCATGAGTTTATTGCCACTCTGCCACAGAGCCCAGAAGTCATTCAACCTGTTTCCATGAGTTTATTGCCACTCTGCCACAGAGCCCAGAAGTCATTCAACCTGTTTCATGAGTTTATTGCCACTCTGCCACAGAGCCCCCAAGTCATTCAACTTGTTTCCATGAGTTTATTGCCACTTTGCCACAGAGCCCAGAAGTCATTCAACCTGTTTCCATGAGTTTATTGCCACTTTGCCACAGAGCCCCCAAGTCATTCAACCTGTTTCCATGAGTTTATTGCCACTTTGCCACAGAGCCCAGAAGTCATTCAACCTGTTTCCATGAGTTTATTGCCACTTTGCCACAGAGCCCACAAGTCATTCAACCTGTTTCCATGAGTTTATTGCCACTCTGCCACAGAGCCCCCAAGTCATTCAACCTGTTTCCATGAGTTTATTGCCACTCTGCCACAGAGCCCAGAAGTCATTCAACCTGTTTCATGAGTTTATTGCCACTCTGCCACAGAGCCCCCAAGTCATTCAACCTGTTTCCATGAGTTTATTGCCACTTTGCCACAGAGCGCCCAAGTCATTCAACCTGTTTCCTTTAGTTTATTTCCACTCTGCCACAGAGCGCCCAAGTCATTCAACCTGTTTCCATGAGTTTATTGCCACTTTGCCACAGAGCCCACAAGTCATTCAACCTGTTTCCATGAGTTTTATTGCCACTCTGCCACAGAGCACACAAGTCATTCAACCTGTTACCATGAGTTTATTGCCACTCTGCCAGAGCCCCAAAGTCATTCAACCTGTTTCCATGAGTTTTATTGCCACTCTGCCACAGAGCCCCCAAGTCATTCAACCTGTTTCCACGAGTTTATTTGCAATTTTTGAACACATAAATTAAGAAACAAACAACCATACACTACTGTAAAATGAAAAAGGTAGAAAAAAATCCATTATGGTAAAAAATTGCTGATAAGAAATGTTAGCATTGTGGATCTAACATCATCTTTATCTTTTTTCTACTATAACATCTCAATAAACTTACCCCTTTCAGCAGCCCTGTTCTTATTTCTGGACCTTTTGTATCCAGAGCAATAGCTACTGGCCTTGGGTGGGATAATTTAGCGACAGCTTCACGGACATTTTTTATTGACTGTGCATGGTACTGAAACATACAATAATATATTTTATCTCTGTTTCGCAGTATTTTCCTTTATTACCCTTTAATCGTTATGTGCAATATTAATCCATGGATCTCATTCTACTAAGCATGAGATGGACCCATCTCACCTCGCTGTTTTAGGCCGATCTCACCTCTCTAATAGCACAGTATTATTTACTACAAAATATGTATTGGTTTAATTGTAGAATAAAAGATGTGGCTTATATTAGATGTAGAACTAAGTACAATAAGAATGGGGGGAAGAAAGATAACTCTATCAAAGGGAAGTAATCAATACAAAGCATTCTGGCCCAGTGTCATATACCTCATAGGATCCATGGGAAAAGTTGAGCCTGGCAACATTCATTCCTTCAATCATCATCTTCTGTAGTGTGGGGACTGCAGCACATGCTGGACCTGTATAAAAGATTTCCAAATAGTTCCATGATATCATTGATTTTTTTTTACCCTTAAAATCGTCATATTAAATAATAAGTAATATTTCAAATTTCTGAACAGGTTATTATACACTATAACCTGCTTTGGGTCTGTTTACACCATTTATATGACCTGCTACACTGTTATGAAACAATATTCTCTATTTTGACCAATTTTACCAAACAAATAAGTCTCTCTAAAACCTAAGTACTTATAATACATGATATTTCCTGCAACTGCAAAGAAGCTTTTGTAAAGGAACAAATCTCACTCGCCTGTACTTCAGTTTTTATCATTATGCTTTTTAACCAAAGAGGAAGAGGTGAACCAACACTGTGTAGGTTGATCTTTAGTTGATGCTCCTAGGAAGTGGATACCTGTAGGTATGCAGGGTCGTCGTAGTACAAGTAAAACTATTAAGGAATTGACAACAAGACTTCGTAGGATGCAAAGTCGATGTTTATTTTGTTCGACTAGTTTCGGCAGTTGCCTGCCGTCTTCAGGACAATTATTACATAAAAATAATAGCTTATATGCAATTTCAGGAATGACAAACGTGACGTCACAATGAACAATCGTAGTTATGACGACATATAAATATAAATATAGATTATGAAGTTAAAAATAGAGCATAAATATTAAAATGAAAGTACAAAATATTGTTATAAAATATATTGTTTTTATATTGTATTAATCTTCTTTTAGTTCTTGAATTTATGTTGAAACTGTAATTATGTTCTCTCTCTGGTGGGCTCACTACCTAAGCTCCCTACCACTTCTATTGGCTTCACACCCTGACCATGGAGCTACTACTTCCAATAGCGTCGGGAATCTTACGGTAGTAGGTTGCCGCAATTGGAGTACGTTGTATCAATATCACGTGGTTGTTAATCTCAATATAATTTCGAGTGAAGAGGAAGACTAAAATTTACGGTTCCAAGTTAATCTGTAATTTTGTTCACATCGGACAAGTCGCGTTAAATATCTTGTAGGTTGATTTCTTAACGCTGTAGGTTCGTTCCAAGTATGTTCCCTTATGATCGGCTTGTGATATTTCGGCTTTCAAAAAAATTGATGGTCGCAGATGTTGGCTGAAGTTGTTTTTCTTTTTGCTTAAATAAATATCAATTTGCTGTATTGTCATTTGCCTCTAAGTGCAGGTGGCTGATATGATCAGCGCAGGTTTGCAACAGTGGATCCGAGGATGCAGGGGTTCACAGTACGAGTAAAACTAAAGAGGAAGAGGTGAACCAACACTGTGTAGGTTGATCTTTAGTTGATGCTCCTAGGAAGTGGATACCTGTAGGTATGCAGGGTCGTCGTAGTACAAGTAAAACTATTAAGGAATTGACAACAACACTTCGTAGGATGCAAAGTCGATGTTTATTTTGTTCGACTAGTTTCGGCAGTTGCCTGCCGTCTTCAGGACAATTATTACATAAAAATAATAGCTTATATGCAATTTCAGGAATGACAAACGTGACGTCACAATGAACAATCGTAGTTATGACGACATATAAATATAAATATAGATTATGAAGTTAAAAATAGAGCATAAATATTAAAATGAAAGTACAAAATATTGTTATAAAATATATTGTTTTTATATTGTATTAATCTTCTTTTAGTTCTTGAATTTATGTTGAAACTGTACATGTAATTATGTTCTCTCTCTGGTGGGCTCACTACCTAAGCTCCCTACCACTTCTATTGGCTTCACACCCTGACCATGGAGCTACTACTTCCAATAGCGTCGGGAATCTTACGGTAGTAGGTTGCCGCAATTGGAGTACGTTGTATCAATATCACGTGGTTGTTAATCTCAATATAATTTCGAGTGAAGAGGAAGACTAAAATTTACGGTTCCAAGTTAATCTGTAATTTTGTTCACATCGGACAAGTCGCGTTACCATGATATAGCTGAAAAATTGCTGCTGAAAGTGGCCTTGAACTCCATTCAAACAAACAAAACTAAAGCATTCTTACCTATAGTACAGATAATACCAGTCATGCGGACTTCGTGTGGTTCTGAATCTATATCCAGTTTACACATATGTTCCAAGTGTGACCGAGCGTAGGCTGCCTGTAGCTGCTGGGCCTGTCGGTAGTATGCTCCTTCTTGTTCCATTTTGTCCAGATCAAACTAAAAGACCGAAAATCAATGTAATTTATGTCCCAATCCAATACTAATGGATAAGCACCAGGGATCTCCCTGACAGCACAAAAAGTATGTTTAATTATTCTGTTATTTGTCACCATCCACAATCAACTCAATATTTAACATTTTAAAATTGTAAACAACATGTTTATGGTTGCAGTGCTGTAGTTCTGTTATGAACAAATTGAATTTGAGGAGTTTAAATTGCTGCTATCCTTTCCATCTAATTCTAATCACAGTAGAAAATACATTTATACACTGCCAACATTCTGCTGTTCAAACACTTATTTTAAATCACAGCAGATTATAATTAGCACCACTAACAATAGATTTTATGATGAAATTTGTCAAACACATGACATAAGTCTGTCAAACTGTCTGATGTTATCAGTAGATAATATTTCCACTGGAACCTGACTAATACAAATTGGTTTTAATAGACAGGTTAAAGACAGTACATAACATTTTAAATGGAACCTGTATAATATAGGATAGTTTTAATAGACAGGTAAAAGACGGTACATAACATTTTCAATGGACCCTGTATAATGTAGGATGGTTTTAATAGAAAGGTTAAAGACTTGTTTTTGTGGAACCTGATTAATACAGACTGGTTTTAATAGAATGTTTTCGATGCTAACTTGTTTTTCAAATTACATGCAATTCAGATGAACTCCTTCTAATTAATTATCTTACAGAAATACAATGTTTTAAGAATTAATTTTATTGGGGCAAGAATATATACAGATTTTACCACAGTTTGGCACAATATTGCAAATATTTAATATATTACATAAAATATGAGCATGAAGAGTCAGCCTGTGATACAATCAGTATATATTTTGTGTCCCCAATGAATTATTTCCATTTTAATAGGGCATATAAATTTAACTTTTATCAACAATGTAACCTATGAGTTGCAGGAGTTGTTGGCCATTTAATGCATAAGGTTGATTGTGACATCGTTAAAATATGTGAAAATTCTAAGGTAGTATGACATCGTCATTCCGAGTGTTGATCGTTTATGATGCTGATTAGGGGTACATACTTGTTTTACTCAAAGCATTCTAGGCACATCATATTAGAATTAAGACAGGTGAAAAATCTTACTATGACCCAAGACCTACGAGTTGCAGGACTTGGCTGTCATTCAGGACACAATGTTGATTGATTGTGACATCGTTAAAAATACATGTAAAAAATCTAAGGTACTACGACATCTGGATTAACAGTGCAGATTGTTTATGATGATGATTAGGCTAAATTCATTATAGACTGTTCAAATTAACAAGCATATGGTACATTTTATTGTATTCATATAATTTGTTTTTAAAATTTATATTGTCATTTTACATGTGAATTCTATTGCTACAATTGTTGATAACCTTTAATTTTGTCTCTTAATATGTATGTAAATCATGTTCTTTCCTCTGATACCTGTAAACCTTCCTTTGCTTCATGTGGGCTCCTGATTTGGAAAATAAAATATGTTATATACTTGTTTTACCACTCAGACTTCTAAGCATTTTAGGTACGTCATATTAAAACTAGACATGTAAAAATTTTTTTACTATGATGCAAAACCTATGAGTTGCAGGACTTGGCTGTCATAAGGAACAGTTTCAATTTCATGTGGTACTAGCATTATATAAAACATAATATTCATTCTGTTGTACAAGACAATAAAAAATGAATAAAATAATGAATAAAATAAAAAAAAAAAAGAAACATTTGATAAAGTACGCATGCATTTAAAAAACATAAGAAAATAGTCCTTTATTACAGTCTTTTTTTCATTCTTTAGTATAATAAAGCACATATAGACTGGGATTTTCTAGTAATAGTTAGTACCTCAGGGACAATATACATGCAGTATACAATTTTAGAGATTAACAATTGTAAAAAAAAAATTCCATTCAGAAAATATTTCTTCAGAAAAAACACATCTTGAATCAATAATATTACCATGAATAAATAATAATCGTAGAATCCAACTAAATATATTTGTATTTTTAGATCTAGTAAATTAAATCATTTTTACCTTTTTTCCGTCCTAAATTCCAATGAAAACCTATTAATGACCTACATAATACAAATTTTGAGGTCATATGGAACATTGATTGTACAGACCAATGTAAAAGACCACACACTTGATTAAACACATGTATGATTTGCATACAACGATTTGGATGAACTGAATGAAGTTTTTTTATGTTATTTTCAGCAGTGTATCACTGGGTCAAGGTCATATTCAATGTGGAAAATTTTTATATATAAATAGTACAAGGGGGAAACAGAAAAAAAATTGTTAATTTATATAAACGTTGTTTACATGTGAGTAACACTGACTTGTGTATACCTTTTTTTACCAAATCATGTGGACATGAAATTTCTCTACTGAGGCTGAGCTAATGACAACTTATAATCCCCTTCCCATATTAACATAGGTAATTAGCAAATTGGAAAAAGACAGCTGATATTAGACCATGTGAGAATGACAAGTCAGAATTACACTGCTTAAAAGAAATGTGTATTGGCAATTCAATATAAAGAATAATTTTTTTTTAATTTATTCTTAAAACATATAAATTTCAGATGCACTAAATATCAGTTTGATGAAATACTTGAAAAGGTATAATTAATTCTTCAATTATTCATAAGATTCTTAAAACATTTACCTTATAAGATCATTTGATTTTTACTCCTTACAAGAGTTAAGCACTATGTACAATTTTGCAGACTTTCTGTGCTGATTGAAACATATATTTAAAGAATACTAAAGCAATTAAAATAAGCTGAGAGAAGCTGTTTAAAGCCCGTAAAGATAATATATTGGTAGAAGAGAAAAGAAACAGAAACTGCTGAAAACAAAAATATTTCTTGTATTAAATTGACACTGCATATGTAAAATGACAGACTTTATGAAATTTGCACCTTTCTGAGTCAATTTTAATTCTATACATTGTCATTTTATTAAAATTACAATATGGACCAGAAATTAGGTCTTTTACATGACCTATTCGGCTACATTTGCCTCTCAGGCCCTGTGCATGTTCACACACATTTACAGAAGACTACACATTTATACTGAAGCCTGTGCGTTAGAACTTACTTCACTTAAAATCTGTAATGAGATATAACACATAACACATCCAAATTGTGAACTGACTGTAACCAATATTGATGTACAAGTATATGACAAAATTCTGTTAAATCAAACAAATTCTATTTTATAGACGGGTTTATCAATCGCTTATCTCTCGCTGCATGTGCGCTGCCATTAATGAGTCACGTGGTGCGTCAGCCATAGTATTCATGAATAAATTGCTCGTGCTATATTGATTATCAATAACAAACATAAGTAAAAGTATATAATATATTTATATATTTTTGTTATTAAATTTCTAATTTAGGAAATTACAAGGATAGTGATGGTGATGGTGGATATTGTGCCGTTAATAGTTGTACAAATAATCGACGTAAATTAAACGAATGGAAGCTATCGTTGTGTAATTTACATGGACAAAAACATGGAGTCAGAGAATCCGCTGCCGTCCAACACTTTTTTAGACTTTTTTGGCAGCGTGGGACCAGCAAAGTCTAAAAAGCGTTGGACGGCGGAGGATTCGCTGACTTAAATCATAAAGACTGTGCTTATTTGGTTCTATACAAATTGCATATCATGCCCGAAACGATGAAAACAGGCTTCATTGGACAAAGGCATTAAACAGAAACTAGAGGCTCCCAGGAGCCTGTAATCGCTCACCTGGAATCCAAATGACTTAAACTATATTAAAATTTTTGAAATTAACAGTTTCAGTCTAGTTGTTATAGCTTTTAAGTTACTGTGCAAAAACTAAACATTTCTTCAAAAAATTTGTTAAATACAATAACTCCTATAAGGTGCCATCCACAATTTCTGAAAATTAAATGGTTTTTAGGCATTGTCCTTTAGGGTACTTTAGAAATTTACAGTTTTACTCTACTAATAGGTGTGTTATAGACTAATTTATAATTAAAAAACTGTTCATATGTCCAAATTCATAATGAAAGGGCAATAACTCCTATAAAGAGTCATCTTGCAATTTTTGGACTAAGCAATCATTTGTAGGGCTTCTATTGCTGATCATTTGTGCAATTTACAGTTTTAATCTAGCTACTATAGTTTTCAAGTTACAGGACAAAAATGGAAAATTTCTTAACAAAATTGTCATTTAAGGGCAATAACCCCTATAAGGAGTCATCTGACAATTTCAGACCAATTAAATGAATTGTAGGGCTTTTTTGCTGATCATTTTTGCAATTTATTATTTCACTCTAGCTGCTATGGCTTTTAAGTTACAGGACAAAAACGGAAAATTTCATAAAAAATTGGAATTTAAGGGCAATAACTCCTATAAGGAGTCATCTGACAATTTCAGACCAATCAAGTGAATTGTAGGGTCTTTATTGCTGATCATTTGTGCAATTTACAGTTTCAATCTAGCTGCTATAGTTTTCAAGTTTATACAGGACAAAAATGGAAAATTTCATAAAAAATTGCCATTTAAGGGCAATAACTCCTATAAGGAGTCATCTGACAATTTCAGACTAATACAGTGAATTGTAGGGCTTGTATTGTTGATCATTTTTGCTATTTACAGTTTTACTCTAGCTGTTATAGTTTTAAAGTTACAGGACAAAAACGGAAAATTTCATAAAAAATTACCATTTAAGGGCAATAACTCATATAAGGAGTCATCTGACAATTTCAGACCAATCAAGTGAATTGTAGGGTCTTTATTGCTGATCATTTGTGCAATTTACAGTTTCAATCTAGCTGCTATAGTTTTCAAGTTACAGGACAAAAACGGAAAATTTCATAAAAAATTGCCATTTAAGGGCAATAACTCCTATAAGGAGTCATCTAACAATTTCAGACTAATACAGTGAATTGTAGGGCTTGTATTGTTGATCATTTTGCTCTTTACAGTTTTACTCTAGCTGTTATAGTTTTAAAGTTACAGGACAAAAACGGAAAATTTCATAAAAAATTACAATTTAAGGGCAATAACTCATATAAGGAGTCATCTGACAATTTCAGACCAATCAAGTGAATTGTAGGGTCTTTATTGCTGATCATTTGTGCAATTTACAGTTTCAATCTAGCTGTTATAGTTTTCAAGTTACAGGACAAAAACGGAAAATTTCATAAAAAATTGCCATTTAAGGGCAATAACTCCTATAAGGAGTCATTTGACAATTTCAGACTAATACAGTGAATTGTAGGGCTTGTATTGTTGATCATTTTTGCTATTTACAGTTTTACTCTAGCTGTTATAGTTTTAAAGTTACAGGACAAAAACGGAAAATTTCATAAAAAATTACCATTTAAGGGCAATAACTCATATAAAGAGTCATCTGACAATTTCAGACCAATCAGGTGAATTGTAGGGCTTTTACTGCTGATCATTTTTGCTATTTACAGTTTCACTCTACCTCGTATATTTTTCAGGTTATATTGTAAATACCAAAAATTTTGTCAAAAATCGTCAAAAAAGGGCAATAACTCCTACAAGAAGCCAATACACAACTTCGCACTAATAGCAACTATTGTAGACCTTAATGTGCTGATCAATTTGAAGTAAGGTTTTCTCTATAGCTATTATAGTTTTTTAGATAATGATCAAAAACCTGTGTTGATCCCCATGTTCTATTTTTAGTAACAGCGGCCATATTTGTCTGTTGATCAACACCCTGGGTACAAACTTGAAACTAGGAACCCTAAGGATGATTGTGGCCAAGTTTGAAAAAAATTGGCCCAGTGGTTTCAGAGGAGAAGATTTTTGAAAAAGTTTACGACGGACGACAGACGACGGACGACGGACGACAGACGACGGACGCCAAGTGATAGCAATAGCTCACATGGACCTTCGGTCCAGGTGAGCTAAAAACACTTCCGAAAACAGTAGTTGTGGGTTTCTTAGACGGCGCCCCCGACTCAAACATTGAGAAAGTGCCGCGCAAACGACGTAGATTAGATGATGAAGCATGTTCCTCTATGGAAACGGACATGAAAAAAAGATTTCGAAATCAATGCATCTACTTGCATAGAAAACGTACGCGAGTTTGTTAAAATCAACAAAAACATGTTGTTTGTCCGCAGACAAATCTCACACTTACGGCCGAAAAAATAGCTTAGGTTAAAACAGAAACGGGTACATTGACTGCACTTGGCAGCATACAAACTGACAGTGACTCGCTCGTGTACACAGGGCCGGGGTGACAAAGGATTTGTTTTTCACATTAACAGAAGCTATGACATTCGTTTCAGATGGATGTATAGCTGATCAAAAATATTTAGTTTTGATGCGACTAAGACTAAACTTGTTGTTTTATGATTTAGCCCGTAGGTATGGTATTTAGCCAGTAAAATCTTCAATTAAATTATTGGATACATCTGTATTTGCACAGAAATTGACGAACTTAGTTTCATGGTTACAATTCGATTTTGTTGCCCTGAACCTTGTAGGGAGAATTATCCCAGTATTTTTGTCATCATAGATTGTGTTGAAACATTTATTCCAAGACCTTCCAACTTGAAAACTAGAGCCGAAGCGTTTAGCAACTACAAATCGCACATTACCGCAAAAATATCTTGTAATAATAGTACCCATGGACAGAGTTTCCATATATAGCATTCAAGGGACGGGAAAGTGACAAATTTATTGTTGAAAAGAGTGTTTTAGATTACCTACTACCCTGCGACAAGGTCATGGCAGATAGGAGGTTTACAATTGACGATTTACTTTTCCCTCGCTAAGTTAAGCTAAATATTCCTTCATTTACTAAATGAAAACAACAACTTCGAATGAAGATGTCATTGAATCGACCATTTTATGATACATGTAAAAAGATCTATAAGAACATCGAAAGTTTATAAAATATTAAGTGTAACAGTGCTCGTTTCTTCTTTAAAACATGTCGACGACATTTTAGTAATTTGTTTTTAAATAGTCAATTTATGTGGTGACTCAATTGATAAGAGATGTAGATGTGTGAATGATTAAATATTGTTGAATGTCTAGTTTTTTTTATTATTACTGTATTTCATTTTAAATATGTCAACATAATTGGTCGAAAACAACAATAATTGTAATATGGGTGTAAAAAAGTACTAGCATGACGGAAAAGTTGGAGTACAAGTTGCACTTGTATTATACAAGTTCATAAGACAGAAGTTTAAAAATTGAGAAAAAACAAATTAAATAAATTATAATTATTATCCTTTTAATTAGTATCTAACTGAAAGTCACCTGCAATGGCGACTTTATGGTAATTTAGTTAATATATACATTATTTGTAAACATGTATATCCCACTGAGAAATGTCATCTTTCATGAATGTAATGGCGGCCGCGATAACGACGATCTTCAGCGGCGGCTATCTTAACTAAGGGGGATAATTGAAAAAACCTGTCTATAGCCCACATACACGCCAACCCTTATAATTTATGCAATACACACCTCTTACCTACTTAAAGCAATTTTCTACCACCTTCTCCAATTTATTACACAATACATTATTATAATAGAGACTTATTTTCATTTTCAAATTTTAATGAGCCAACTATGTTCCAAAGTCAAAGTCTTTCCACCTTATGAGCTAGAAATCTGCATGGGAAATGAAACTGTCAGTAGATAATTTTCCAACATAAATTTTTATTGGTCAATATGTCTTTTGTCCACAATGCACCATCTTTAAAAATTTGGGGATCCAAAAGGGGGAGACCCATCCAGAACCCCTCCCTGTCCCTGTGTATAGAATTGGCATCTCTGAGCCCATTCATTACTTTCTGGCTCACTATAATCTTATAGTCTTATTAAACAGCATCCTTTACACAAAAAGATTAATCGTTAAATCAAATAACTTCAAATTTAAAAGATTTTACAAACAAGATATTAATGTTAATAAGTGTCACATTTCCTGTATTAGACACTGGTATATACCAGTATTGTCTCACATCAAACAGGCAACTACATCCTTGATCCTTATATTATCAATCATCAGAAATAAGTCATATATATATATATATTATATTTAACTTTTATAATTGTTGTAGTTGCTTTCAGGTTTCTAAGACTGGTGACGATGCATAAAATTGAGTATCTTCCTAGCGGTGTGTGTAAAATAAGAAAAAGATGACTGCTTTAAAAACTTGCACATATAAATATTATTTATATGCATAATTGAGTATCTTCCTAGCGGTGTGTGTAACACCGCTAGGAAGATACTCAATTTTATGCATCGTCACCAGTCTTAGAAACCTGAAAGCAACTACAACAATTATAAAAGTTGGCATTGCTCATGATTAAATCGATTTACCAGGTTGATGTATATAACAGAGCAGATACAGACAAAAAACAGAGGAAAAAAGAAACTAACAAACCTCTCAATTCAATAATCAAAGGTAGATAACCCAAAAACAAACAGATGTATACATGTAGATAGTTTAAAAGCTAAAAAAGTAAACAAGACCTGACAAACTTACCACACTGTACAATAATGTATCGATAAAAAATCAGTTATCATAATAACATACTACCACAAGTCATTAGGCAGTATTCCAGATAGTATCATCACCTTTGGCTCAATATTAGTACGTCAGTAATTTAAGTACCACAGGTCAGTGATGATTAGGTTAAGATATTACCTGTTTACCTGTCCCAGGTTTCTTTTTTTAATGCAGTACCTACAGAATTAGGGAAATTTTTTCCTAGACAGGGTTTGTGAGCTACTGGTTCTTGGAGTATTATAACAATAATTTATTTTGCTATATAAGATGAAAACTGATAGGCCAGTTCCCTGGAGCAACCCAGGTAATATACAATACCAGAGGCTCTTAAGAGCCTGTATCGCTCACCTGATTTTATAGGAAATGAAGATGGCATTTCCCTGATGTTAAAGTTAGTCCTGTAATTTTCAATAAACTTTAATTAGGACCATCCAAACAATATTACTAGAAAGCTTTGTTTCATTGGTTAACCGGCTGTATAGAGAAGATTTTTTTTATTTGCCCATAGGGTCCAATGTTAAACCAAGTCCTGCGGCGGTGGTGGCCATTTTGAATTTCCAATTGCCATAAAAAACACAAACTTTATAAAGGACCATCCAAACAATATTGCTAGTAAGTTTTTGTTTCAATTGATTAACCGGTTTCAGAGAAGAAGCCTTTAAAAACTTTTTCCCATAGGGTCCTATGTTAAACTAAGTCCTGGGTAGCGGCCATTTTGAATTTCCAATTGCCACAAAAAACATAAACTTTATAGAGGACCATCCAAACAATATTGCTAGTAAGTTTTTGTTTCCATTGATTAACCGGTTTCAGAGAAGAAGCCTTTTAAAACTTTTTCCCATAGGGTCCTATGTTAAACTAAGTCCTGCGGTAGCGGCCATTTTGAATTTCCAATTGCCATAAAAAACATAAACTTTATACTAAGAGGACCATCCAAACAATATTGCTAGTAAGTTTTGTTTTGATTGGTTAAACGGTTTCAGAGAAGAAGCCCTGTTAAACTTTTTTCTCATAGGGTTGAATGTTAAACCAAGTCCTGCGGTGGCGGCCACTTTGAATTTCCGATTGGGATAAAAAAACATAAACTTTATAGAGGACCATCCAAACAATATTGCTAGTAAGTTTTGTTTCCATTGGTTGACAGGTTTCAGAAAAGAAGCCTTTCAAACTTTTTCCCATAGGGTCCTATGTTAAATTAAGTCCTGCGGTGGCAGCCATTTTGAATTTCCAATTGCCATAAAAAACACAAACTTTATAGAGGACCATCTAAACAATATTGCTAGTAAGTTTTTGTTTCCATTGATTAACCGGTTTCAGAGAAGAAGCCTTTTAAAACTTTTTCCCATAGAGTTCTATGTTAAACTAAGTCCTGCGGTGGCGGCCATTTTGAATTTCCAATTCCCATCAAAAACACAAACTTTATAGAGGACCATCCAAACAATATTGCTAGTAAGTTTTGTTTTGATTGGTTACACGGTTTCAGAGAAGAAGCCCTTTTAAACTTTTTTCCCATAGGGTCCTATGTTAAACTAAGTCTTGAGGTGGTTTACCAATCAAAATAAAAAACACAAACTTTGTAAAGGTCCATCCAATGAACATTATGGCCAAGTTTGGTTTCAATTGGCCAAGTGGTTTCAGAGAAGAAGATTAAAATGTAAAAAGTTTACAGACGCCGCCGACGACGACGACGCCGACGGACGCAAAGTGATAACAATAGCTCACATGACCCTTTGGGTCAGGTGAGCTAATAATTTGTGTCATGATAAAGCTGAAAAATTGCTGAAAGTGGCATTAAACAGCATTTAAACAATCAAACAAACCAATTGTTACCCATAAAAATTAAAACAGTACATTGAGGTCAATCCTATTTTTATCTTAACAAGTGTGGACACAGAAAAACGTCTCGCCTGCATTCCGCATCAGTAACGAAAATAAATTTTGTCATAAGCATTATGTAAATAGCATTAAATATCAGCAGCGGCTTGTATACAAAATATTGTCACCATACCCTGCATAGTCACAGGGGAACAGCCGTAACCCAAAAACTTTAACATAGTTGCTGGACCGTGAAATTGCGGTCAAGGTCAGGTGGAACCTACCAGACTGTCATGTACTATTCATCAGCAACCTATATACCAAATATTGTCATCCTACCATGCGTAGTTACAGAGGAACTATCGTAACCCAAAAACTTTAACGTAGTCGCTGGACCGTGAAATTGAGGTCAAGGTCAGGTGACACCTACCAGACAGTCATGTACTAGTCATCAGCAACCTATACACCAAATATTGTTATCCTACCATGCTTAGTTACAGAGGAACTGTCGTAACCCAAAAACTTTAACGTAGTCGCTGGACCGTGAAATTGAGGTCAAGGTCAGGTGACACCTACCAGACAGTCATGTACTAGTCATCAGCAACCTATACACCAAATATTGTCATCCTACCATGCGTAGTTACAGAGGAACTGTCGTAACCCAAAAACTTTAACGTAGTCCCTGGACCGTGAAATTGAGGTCAAGGTCAGGTGACACCTACCAGACAGTCATGTACTAGTCATCAGCAACCTATACACCAAATATTGTCATCCTACCATGCGTAGTTACAGAGGAACTGTCGTAACCCAAAAACTTTAACGTAGTCGCTGGACCGTGAAATTGAGGTCAAGGTCAGGTGACAGGTGACTGACTGGCAAGTACTCATCATAAGCTACCTCTGAACCAAATTTGATGGACCTAGGGCTTGGGCTTACAAAGATATGAAGCAAGATGTCAAGTGTTTACGCCGCCGCCGGATTCCCATACATATGTCTCGCCTCCAGCGACTTTCGTCGCAGGCGAGACAAAAATTGCAAGTTTTAATGTTTAAAATTAAATTCAAAGAATATTTAAAATTCCTGAACAGGTTACACTCTACACTATTGGTTTGGTCTTTATACACTATTCACAACCCTCCTTGTGGTCTATGAGGCATACAGACCCAAACCAGGTTATGTTGTACCATAATATTTGGTGAAATTAAATAGAAATACCATTTTGTGGGGGGTATTTGTGAAAAATATGCCTCCTAGATATGATATATGTCAGTCATTCTGAAGGTAAGTGTGCAAAAGTCTGATATATTTCATCTTGGGAATGGTAAAATAATCCTGTCAGTCTGACAAGTTGTCCGGTGATGCAGAATTATTTATAGATTTTATCAAAATCACAATAGCCTTACTTCCAGTATACTTTCTAATCAAAGTAATTCCCCATTTCTATTTTTAATCTGTGATTGTAAGACAAGTTTCACTTTTTTACCACATGGAGACCAAGTCGATGTCGTCCTATTATTTTTGACACACTTTCTCAAATCACCCCCATGTTCACTGAAGACAGGCACTGGTAAGTCTGGTTCCTGGTCTACCATCTATATTCTGAAGCCTTGAAGGCATACTGAATACCTAAGTACTGATGTGCCCCAACTTCCACTTTGTGAAAAATACCTCTCCCATATATGATATATGATTGTGTTAATTCTATGTAAATCTAAGCAAACACCATAAATGATCTATAGCAATATAATTCCATAACCTAATACAAATAACATTCACACTTGGGTATCAAATACCAAAACCAAACAAGTGTGGACTGTGAGCACACTCACAAAGGGATACCCACAGCTTCGCTTTGAGACCAATTATCTCCCCTGAATAATATTCGACAGGGACGACAATTCTTCATGCACATCTACATATGATGTACTTCCTTCAGGTAAAGTTTCTTCAAAATCTGTCAAACGGTTTAAGAGGAGTTGCATTTACGAAGTCTCCCACTGAATACTATGTTTAAAAGTCCAAGTCCAATTATCTCCCCTGAATAATATCCAACAGCAACAAAAATTCTTCATGCACAGCTACATATGATGTACTTCCTTCATGTCAAGCTTTATCAAAATCTGTCAAGTGGTTTAGGAGGAGAAGCACTTTCAAGGGATGTGGACAGATGGAAAGACAGACAGATATAAAAATAAGGATTTGTTGAAAAAACCATTCATTTATTCTGGGTCTCAATTTTATATGTAAGTCTGTAATGGCTAAAATGTACAGGACTATGGAGAAAACAATTAAAGATCACATTCTGGACTTGTTTAGGATTGACACAAGTTTTGGTCATTATTATACCAATATACTGTATTATTTATTATGGTATTTTGCAGTATTTTCCTCTGATTCTTCTGTCACAATTTGACTGTTTAAGCACTGGTGGAAATTGGAGTATCAATTTGACTGTTTAAGCAATGATGGAAATTGGAGTCACAATTTGACTGTTTAAGCAATGGTGGAAATTGGAGTTACAATTTGACTGTTTAAGCAATGGTGGAAATTGGAGTTACAATTTGACTGTTTAAGCAATGGTGGAAATTGGGGTCACAATTTGACTGTTGAAGCAATGGTGGAAATTGGAGTCACAATTTGAGACTGTTTAAGCAATGATGGAAATTGGAGTCACAATTTGACTGTTTAAGCAAAAGTGGAAATTGGAGTCACAATTTGACTGTTTAAGCAAAGGTTGAAATTGGAGTCACAATTTGCCTGTTTAAGCAATGGTGGAAATTGGAGTAACAATTTAAGACTGTTTAAGCAATGGAAATTGGAGTCACAATTTGACTGTTTAAGCAAAGGTGGAAATTGGAGTCACAATTTGACTGTGTTTAACACACTGGTGGAAACTTGATTGTGTTGATGCCAACTGGAGTAACACAGGACATGATATATAAAACCAACGTACCTTTATATGGCGCTGAACCTAAAACACAGGTTGTGAAAGCTGACTGATAAGTATTTACAACCAAGTTCAAGTTTGTAATGAATCAAAGTCAACAGAAATAAAATTGTTATCGGGATGTACACTATTTATAATAGTACATGTACAGTGCAACTATTCTTCAGGGGTAGGCAATAATGGCAATATAAATTGTTATTTTGATGTCACGATGAGTGTGATTTTCAAATATCACAATACATAGGGTTTTGAATTGAGAAAAATTTTTAAGAAAATAATACACAGAAACAAAAAGACATTAAAACTCATCAGCAGGACATCAAGTTTAAAGTGAATCCATCAAGCATGTTTAAATTTATTTTCTGGACAATCATAATAATAAATTAATAATGTATTTTGCAGTAGTGAACTGGTTCCTGTAAAAACAATTGATTTTCTTCAACTACCACAGTATACTACAAACGCTGAAGAGCCGTCCACTTATTATCAAATTAAGAATATTATTTTCTGCATCATGATCTTGATCACCATGTTTTTAATATACATTATTTGGGGTCAATAATATTTTTTTATGGATGGAAACATTAAAAAAAATTAAGTCCCATCCTTGCACTGAACAACTTATGACAATACCATGGTTACCTTTTCTTTTCATTTTTTGCTTAAAAACACAATATATTTAAATAAAGGGAGAAATTATGGGTAATCCTGGACAATTATTGGTCAATATACCACCATGTTTTAGCCAACAAAAAAAATATTTCTGTCAATAGATATCAGGAAATAGAGGAATACACAAAATCTAAAAGAAATCATAATTTTGTAAGTTAATGTTGACAAAAATGGCATAAACTACATCTTGTAATATATCAGTGCAAGAAATTGCACTGCTAGCATAAACTACATACTCCTGTTACAGTGAATTGTCTACGTGCTCTAAATTTAACTATCCTATTGAAAATGTTTCGGCACAAAAAACTCATTACATCATCCTACCAGTCCTCCCTACTGTTGTATCACATGATGTTTACTTCCTCTGTGACGTCATGGTGATATGACATCATAATTGTCTTCTGCAAAACAGAGGACTGAATTTTCCCGAATTCGTGGACAAGAGAGATAATACATGTACATGTACAGAACATGGACATAAAAATGTGTCTTGTATCCAGTGAGTCTTGTGCCGAAATATTTTTTTCATAGCAAAAACAAGGGTTTATGAAACAGGTTGCCTAAAAAAGATTTTTTACTGAGAAAAAATAGATCCTTATCTTAGTATTCAGAAGTATTTACTTTTTGTAACTACTAATAAAAATTAGCACGCCTTTAATTTGCTATAAGGCAATATCACACATACTAGCATGAAAGCTGTCACCGTAATTAAATCGGTTAAAGCATACCCTTGATCTGCCAGTCTGGAAATGAAGACATATTTCTTTGTTTATTTTCTGTCAATATAAACAATCCCTAAACCTGTCCATCATAACACAGGTCAACTATCTAAAAACCCAAAATCTGTGACCAGAATAACTTATATGAATTCAGGTACAAATGGGAGCTTTATGACGTTACTTCAGAGCACCCGAACAGTGCCTCTAAATTCCGTTGGTGACGTGACATCTTTCTCTAATGCATTAAAATACGTTTCAGAGATTGTAAAAAACTTTTTTGACCCTTTTGTTGCAATTTATTAATTTATGTCAAAATTATTTTGTCTACCTTCAAATAAATTTTGTTATTTTGTAAACCCAAATCTAAGACCATATTGACTATTATTTTGTAAAGATGTATTTTGGTTAGAATGAGTTTCGATGTTAATGCCACTTTTCAGAATGGCATTCATTACTTTTCCATGAGAATGTCAACCAGGTGAAATCCTCTAACCTTTAGCAGGAAGCCATTCTTGACAATTAGGGATGTTGTACAGCACACCCTGCTTGCACTGGGAGTTAACTTGCAACAACTTTGGTAACCAAATCAAATGTGCAAATTTATTCAAATTAGAATGTAAATCTCTTATTTAATTTACCATTTATAAGATGCCTGCACCATAAGCAGAATGCAGGCATAAAATCTAAATCACAAAGCTATTTGTCATGCATAATTTACTAATGCTTACCATAGGGTACCAGGAGATGAGGCTAAAGGGAGAACGCAAGGACAGCAGGTCAAAAATGTATATTTGGTAAAAAATTATGTAAGAAAAAAAACTATTAATGAGGGATGCTACAGGGTGAACACAAGGACAGCATGTCAAAAATATATATTTGATAAAGAATTTATGCAAGAAAAAAATCATAACAGACCTGTTTATTCCTTTTGATGACAAATGATTCATGATAAACAGACCAAGTACAGACTTGCTGAGAGTTGAGAATCTAAAGCATGCCTAACCATAGGTCAGGCATTACTAAACATCACCGGAACATTTTTTGTCAAACAAATACAATTTTATTAAAAGGGAACATTTTTGTGTAAAGTTTTGCCTGAATGAAGGAGTCTGCCACAGGTCTTGTTGTCAGGCACATTTTGGGAAATATCAGGTGCTTGATTTTCACTTTTTGGATTGTCTAGTAAGGTAAAATACAAACTTTACAAAACATTGGGAAATGACCAAAATGCATCAAGTCCAAGATAAACAAGTCTTGTTAAGTTTTCAGTTATATAAAAAGCAATATAATTCTCCCTTCTATAATTTTGTTATCTTCTGAATACAAGTTGTCCCAGTTTTGGATTAAGTCAACTCCAAGCCTTGATTGATTTTTGGAATACAAATGCCCTTTGCACGAGTTGTCTTTCATTACAGCATTTTATTGAACAAATAAGGAAAATTTATGGGGTTTTTTTTTTATTTTATAAACTAAAATATACTGCACAATTAGTTATGCACATCATAATTAATATTTCCCAAGGATCTGTTATGGGAATAAAAAAATATATAAGAAAAACAACTTTTTACTAATAGTACTAGTATGTAAAAGAACAGAAATCTCTGCAAATGGGAGATAAATCTTGTTTACAGGAAGTAGACATTAGTTCTTAAGAGCAATGATATCAGCAAGTTCATACAAAACTTAAAATATAAAACACCTTAATCTTATTTGTCAAAGGGAGGTCACTCATATTTCTGAAGATAACAGCAGTATACTATAAAAGCATACATTTTATGAAGCTATTTAAGAAAATAATGTTCAACAAACCTGAGATGGCGTTTTTATGATAGGTATGTCATCAAGACTCAACTGTACAACAAATTAATGTAAATCATTAAGACCAGAATTATTTATTATCATAATTGACAATGAAACATAACTGAAGTTATCTCATGGCCTAATGAAATTTTTTTTTTTAAAATAGGCCTCTAAATTGATACCTGACTGTGCTACACTCTGTAAACAATGTATTATTTGAAATGAGAATGAAGTACACATAACATGATACCCAACAGAAAGTCTAGTTAAATGTATATTGTATACTGTATTTGTGTGAAAACCCAGTTAAAATTGAAGAATAACTAATTTTTTTTTTACCTGCATTTAGAAACCCAAATCTGACATCACAATGAATGTCATTTACAATAAACAATTCACATGCTACTGTTATAAATATCAATGTTTACTTAAATGTATTGCAATCTACTAGCTAACTTACTACAAGTACTCCAGAAGAATTAAATAGATTATCTGACTTGCCTTAATGTGCGGTAATATTCTGCTCTGCACAACTTTATCGGTTTTAACTGTTATACAATTCCACAAAATTAAAACTAAAAGATTTCTGCATGTGAAAGCAGCCACAGATATCCAAGGCTTAAATTCCAATCAAGTGCCGGATGGCTGAGGATTCTTATGATGTGATCAGTTTGAATTAAATTTTAATGGCACAAAAATGATATAAACCTTGATTAATCCACTTACATAAGACTCACTACAATTCAAATTTTAGCATATTTACAACACTTGAGATGATAACACTTTTGATGTTGAATGCTAATTGATTTTCAAACACTGACTTGTGTATGAATACAGAAAAAATGATTGAATGCAGAATAAATATGGCTTAATAAAATTGAATGTCAGCAAGACGTGACAGTGTTAATACATTAAATCTGATTATGTAACAGTACTGGATGTACCTGAAGGAGCTTGCACTTTTCTCCTATTTATATATCGGAATCATATTGATATTCTGCTACAGTCTACTACTATACAGCTATGTCATTGTATAAAATTAAAAACTTGTGTTGAAAATTCATTGAAAAACTCAGGCCTGTGATCAAGAGAAACTTAAGTCAAATCCTTTTGTTACAGTTTCAGTGTTTTCTCAACTACTACAGCAACATCTAATTAATTTCTCCAGTTTGAATTGGCTAACACAGTAAAAAGTCTGGTGCAGAGATGGATAATTCTCAGTATCATGACAAAAATGTACACTTACACATGTACTGAGTGAAAATAACTTTTGAATAGGAGAAATAACTAATCAAATTAATCTGCATTTGAATTGTTTCTGATTTTTCTTGTTCAATAAGCACCAGACTACATGTACATGTACATTGTAAATATGAAAGAATATTTAAACCATTTGTTTACTATGAACAAATAAAAAATACACATATAAGTACTTGTATACTGGGAATTAAACTTACCTTTCCACTTGCACTGTTGGACATTTTCCCACTTCCAGCCATCTGAAAAATATTTGGTTTAAATCTAAAATGACTTATACCATTTCTTTTCAAATCTTATATGTAAATGTCAAATGTTCAAGTTAATGTAATCAGAGTGGTTACATCGTGGTGATGCACGAGTTTAAGTTTATTGATTTATTAGTAATCAAGCAGCCAATCTGTAGAATGAAAATAAATAATTGGTATAATAGAATGGGTTGAAATTTGTAGAAACGTATGGTATGGGACAGAGAATTTAATAGAAATATAGGTGGTCTATGTCATATCAGGGGCATGGCACTCTCTAAAGACATTTACAATTATGGTCTTTGATGAGGCTTTCTGAATTAATACCTGAAAACACCTAACAAAAGGGAATTAAAATTAATTCACTCTTTTCTACAAGAATAAATTTTTATCCTCCCCCAATTTCAACTCTTAATTACAAATAATATTACTCCGACACATCGTGTAAGATAATTTCCTAAGAAAAATATATTGTACCAATAAGACTACTCATTTATTTTCATGAACAGTAAATCTGTAGAGTGTATGGCAACAGCAAGTTAAATTTTACTAAATACACAGTTGCCACCAATCCACAAATCCCACACAGTTGCCACCAATCCACAAAACCCACAGTTGCCATTAATCAACAAAACCCAGTTACCACCAATCAACAAAACCCACTCGGTTGCCACCAATCCACAACGATGCCACTATTCCATAAACCCACAGAGAGTAACCAGCAATCAACAATACCCACACAGTTGCCACCACTCCCGAGTTACCACCAATCCAAATTACCCCCAAGGATTTACAGTGGTAGTGCTAGGTTATAAATTTATGTGTTTAAAATATGACATACATGTGGATATTGATTTGGGGCAAGTATTTTACACTACTGTTTCAGATCAATTAGATATTGTTTTTTTAAATTATAATTAAATTAATGAAATTTCGTCTTCACTGTTTTATTCACCGAGAGAAAATGTTGTGTATTGACCATTGTAAATATCCGATTGGTTGATATAAATAATTATTATAGCAGTCTTTCTCAGAATGTGTGTTTTAACATATGCCATCGGATTTCATAAGAACAAAATCAGCTGATTTTAAAATGTTTAACAATATTATTTGAACAAATAAAATTTTATTTTGAAAATTATCATATCAGTTGAGTAACAATCTGTGATCTTTTTCTTCTCCGATTATACATTTTGAGTTCCCCAACTTTCATTATTACCATTTCTATTTATGAACGAAAAAAAAAATCTCTTGATGCGACTGTTTCGCAAACAGACATTGGCTTAAAAATAAAGATGAAGGACACTGTGCCTGCAACTTTTTGACCAACAATAAACAGGTTACAATCAAATTAACATTATACTATTTCATTGACTAAACCCTGTTTCAGTTACAATTCATCTTTGCTGTCCTTGCGGTCATTTGCACACATGGTCTAATAATTTTGTATCAATTTTTTTTTTAAATGTAAAAAATGTAATACTTTGCGTGACCTCAGAGTTACCACCAATCCACAAAACCCACACAGTTACCACCAATCAACAAAACCAACACGAGGCCATTTCGGCGCATTAAAAAAATCTGTGGCCCATTCATTTTAGGTATCCAGCGCAGGTGGTCAGGATTGTTGAAAATTATTTTAGCATTTTCGCCTTAAAATCCATTTTCGGACGGAGGGCTGGACCCTGATAGGGGGCCTAGGCGGCCCCCAAACCCCCAGCCTGACCGCCATAGGCCCATCATGAGCCAATTCCAAGGATATCTCTGCAGTAACCCAATCCAAAAAATTGACAGTTATAATTACCATCAATCCAAAAAAAACCACAGTTGCCACCATTCCAGAAAACACACAGTTGCACCGAATCCAAAAAACCCACACACAGTTACCATCAATCCACCCAGTTGCCACCACCCCACAGGTAGGTACATACAGTAGTGGTCTTGCGGGTATTTAATCAATTTTTAAGTTTTATTCTGCTCTGACAACAAATTTTTTTCAATTTCTCATCAGGTTTGAAAAATTACTGCACAAACAGGCAGGTACATGAAATAAATTCAAATTATTGAAAATGATATTAAACATGCATTTAAACAAGAAAAAAACCCTGAGTAGAGGCATCAAGCGCTTGTAAAGGTCAACCAGGGATGAAGCTACTATAGTATTTGGGGCCTCATTCCCCTTCTGGCGCCCCCATTCCCCAATGGTTGAAAATCCCAATGGCAATGCGGAAATCATGAATTAAAAATCATGATTTTTTGGGGTCAGTTTCCGGCAATGTTTTTCCTATTTATTACCGGATGTTCTAAGGAAGTTATACTTCTGTTTCGCACCACATGGGTTCTTTCAGTCACTGTCTTCTTTATGTCAAGTTTCTTGCCGTGTGATTTGAAAACTACTATATGTTGTGTGTTTTCTAAACAAAATTGAGTTATTTAGAAATAAAGAATACTATTTAGAAATAAAACTAATATGTATTTCCAGTTTGATCTTTTGATTTGTTACATTTGATACAGAAAGTTGTTGGGCAGTCTTCGCGAAAGTTGCAAATGACATGCCTGACATTCGGTCCGGCCATCCATGTTCACCTGCCTGACCGAAGACAATTGTGCCGGACCGAAATTTTCAATAAAACAATACTCGTGAAAAATTCAGTTATAAAATCTTTGTGTTTGAGATCACAAATTATTTGTTAAATCACTACTTGATTTTAATTATTAGATACAGATAAAAGATTTTTTATCAAAATCTCAATATATTTACATTTGAGTTTGATGTTAGGCAAAATTATAAGAAAGTCAATGTTTCAATTTGGGTTTTCTATCAAATCCATTTTACTTATTATCAATTAAAATTTTTAGCATAGAACACAGTTAAAAATATTGATTGAAACATAAGCAAGTATTAAAAATAAATATAATCAACCCATGTAATTACCTTAAGATTTTCCGAGTAGGATAATAATAATGTTAATCTCTACTATTTTCAAAATTCAAAAACTCAGTTTGAAAATTAGAACAGCCTTCTTTATCTTCATTTTAGTTGTAGATCAAAATTTGATTCCGGTCCTGATTTTGTATGACACCGGTTTATATATTAGAATAGATACTTTGCCCAATCAAAATGCGCGATTATAATTAAAGGGGAATAACCATGGAATACCGGTGTTAAGTAAAATTAACACTAATTTTGTGGTGCCTTTCGATTAAGTTAAGTAAATTAAGAAGATAAAAAGGTCAACTGATTGTCAGGCGCAAACAAACAATCATCGGACCGCGTCTCATGAAATTTATCTGCCGGTCATTTGGTCAGACACAATTAAATAGACTGCCGGTCCAATGACAATTTTACCGGACGGGTCCGGCGGACTGGCATATTTGGCGAAGACTGGGTTTAGACTATTTGGAAATTTCGAAATTTCATGGGAGAACTCCTATGCCTTATTGTTCCAGTAAGTTTTATATCATGTAATATTATGGCTGAGTTGTTCTTTTGTCAGACTTATGATCTTTACAATGCAGCTAAGTTGTTGTACATATTAATGTCAAAAAATAAGTTAAAAAAACAAGGATTTTTTAAAGTTTGAACTTTTATTTTTTAATAATGCAAACTAATAATTTCCAAATATGCTGCTTTTATGCACAAAACTTCCCAATTTGTGTGGTGATGGACCCATTTGAAAAAGTCTAAAATCATCCCTGGTCAGCTAACTTACCAAAAAAAATTTTTTCTTGCAAGTTTTAATATTGAATGGTCGGTGGCATAGTGCCATGTTGAATTTCATATAAGCAAAATTCTAAATAATAAGAAAACTATCTTGGCATTATTCTGCATGATAGTTTCCAAGAAGCCGTTTTTTATAGGGTATAACACAGAGTAATATTCATCTTGTAAGTCATTAAGAGAAATAATAAATCAGTGAATGTTGGTTTTTGCAAGACTTAACAATGTACATCATAGAATAAAATACCAGTGGAAACAAGTAAAAGCAAAAGAAATATATATGCGGAGTGAATGTGACTTGGTGAAAACCTTTATTTTTTAAGGAAATCCTCTACAAGTCAGTGATGGTTTTTAAGTTGTCACCAGGAAATTAAGGTTTTCGATTTGTGACATACAAACAAGAATTGTTTGTTTGAATGGTGTTCTAATGCCACTTTCAGCAATTCAAACAAACAAGAGAGGCATTGTATAAAATATGAGGTGTCATCATGGAAACATCTTTTCTATTGGATTTTCCTAGAAGAATATGAAATATTATTAAAAAAATGCAACCCCAAAAAATTAGCACACTGGGGTGTGAGTTTTAGTCCAATCTGCCTGCAGCTGTATGAATGTTGTTGTTTAGGATGACTCACACCCATACATTTACAGAAAGGGACATGTTTATCAGATATATTACAAATTACTTAATTACTCCATAATTCTTATGACAATTCAATTATTTTTTCCTACAATCATCCTATTATAGCGAGCATCGCAGATGCGAGCTATACGGTTACATGCGCGCGTGTAAAAAAGGTCACGTGATCCATATGAACAAATCCATTTCAGATGGTAGCTGAGCTATCCGAAGAAAATATTGTAGACGAACGAAAAAATATATAATTTAAAAGTGGACAAAAATAATTTTGACATCGATAAAATTTAAGTGTTTATTTTTTAAATAACTACAAAAATGGCAGACAATTTTTTTTTCAATTAATCTGAAACGCTGTATTTGAAATTGAGTTTTGTGACGTCACCAACACATTAGATACGACGTCACGTCATCAATGGAATGTAGAGGCACTGTAAGGGGGCTCTGAAGTAACGACATGAACAATGTGCGATGCTCGCATTAAGGCTGCGCCTACATTCATATTATAGCAGAAGCAGTTCAAGAGTGGAAGAAATGTGCATGATATAAACTGAGATTATATAATTTAAATTAAAAATAAGTATGGTGGAGCACTTATTTTTAATATCAAATCTCTAAACACAAAAAAAACACTACTTACTGCAAATGAACAATATTAAAATATGTCTATATCCTCTTATTATGACTTTTTAGAAGGTCGTTTAACGGACCAATTTACCAGTCAGATCTGGAATCCGCAAAAGTGTATGACCTTAATTGGCGTAAATACGAACAAAAAATATGCATGAATATTTTAAAGTTATAATCAATTAAAAATTGTCAGGATTTAAGACTTTTACCAGTTAATGAACAGTAAGTGCTACAGCCTACAATCCGTTCAGGAATCGTGGAATTGTAAAAGTTGAATGAAAATCAACGTTTATCGAATTCAAGGTTAAGTTTAAATAAAATAACTAAATTTAATTCATCGCTTGTTCTAATGCATCTAATGCACTTGGGATATGTGAAAATATATTTACATTGTCTACAGTTTCTTGCCTTTATTGAATAGTTTCAATATTTAGATGCGCTTCCGGTCTATTGCAGACGACCTTCTCTCACCTTCAGTAAACTTCCGGTGTGTCTAATGACCATGATGGAAAAATACCAACAATGATGTAAACCAAAAAAACAGGCTTTCAACCGTGTCCTTATTTTCCTAATTTTTCTTATTTTTTACAAACACCCCTAAAATCCCTAATTAAAATCCTAAAAGAGAACTACTTTTTTGGCTTAAATCCTAATTTTTTTTATTTTCAAAATTTCAAAAATAAACAATAGATTACATCTAAATGAAGCTAGCTTTAGTAAAATTTCAGAAATATACATTTGCCACCCAGGAGACTATTTTTGATGGTCTTCTGAATTGGTAATTATCGTTTGTACTATTGTTCTGTGCCCAAAATAGTGAATAAATCTAATTTTTCAGTCTGAAATCATTAGAAAATAGCACATTTTATCCCTCTTTGTTTAAATCACCTAAAAATTTCTAACTAGCCCTTATTTTTTTTAATTTAGCCATAAAAAAGCCCTTATTTTTTGCAAAAAGTAGCTTGAAAGCCTGAAAGCGACTATTCTTACTCAAATAAATAAAAATCGCGCGGATACGATCATAACTGTGTTCTGAAACAAAATTTTATGGGATATCCCAACTCACACTCCGAGAAGGCTGCATAAAAAAATCATACATGACAAAACAGTACAGGATTCAGGATTTGCCAAAAATACTTAATCAGTACTTTGAACACAGTCTGATTTAGTTGACACGATGTCTGCAGTTTTCAGTTCAGAGTTTGGGCAGGGTGGTGTGAGCAGAAGCCCGAGGGTTTGATCTGATCGGTGTCTTATAGTGAATACATAATAGAACATTTTTATTAGACCAAAGCAGGGCCCACAAAGGGCAAACGACTTTAAGATAATTTGACATAACTATTACAGCTGCACAAATCCACGGGGATAACTAAGGATACTTTTTTAGATATAGGTCTGCGGACAGAGATTTGAAAACCACACTCTATGTCCTCTATTGGTATATTTTTGGACGTTATAAAACTGGACCTAATCATATATTGAATTATTAAATCAGACATATCCATATATTTTATTTCTGCACATCCCCATTATATAATAGTCAATTCACTATACCAAAATGCTCTTAAGTGATGTTAATGGAACACTTTGATTGTAAAATCACCGGGGTTTACATGGGTTTAAGATGAGAATTGAGGTATGTATATATACCAACTCTGTCGTAGTACCAAGCTGCATTGCACGATGGTGTACTACCGTTCGTGTATGGAGTTTACAGAACTGGAGAAGAGTGTGGTTCAGCGATGAGTCACGTTTTCAGCTTGAAAAGCGAGATGGTCGCATACGAGTGTACAGGCGCCGAAATGAACGTTTTGCTCAAAACTGTGTTGTAGAAAGAGACAATTTTGGCGGAGGCAGTGTTATGATGTGGGCCGCTATCTCTTACGCCAGGAACACACATGCAGCTGATACATATCCAAGGCAATCTTAACGCTGTTAGGTATAGAGACGAAATTATACGGCCGCATTTATTGCCCGTTATTGACATTCAAAGAGAAACTTTTCAACACGACAATGCCCGATCACATACAGCAGATTTAACAATAGATTTTTTAGAGCAACAGAATGTCAATGTGAACCGTTGACCATCACGATCTCCGGATTTTAACCCAATTGAACATCTGTAGGATGAACTGGATCGGCGCGTGCGTCAACAACAACCACCGCTGCAACAATTAGAGCAGGCACTTCAGTATGAGTGGCAAAGGATACCGCGCGTGTTCGTACTCAACGTTTAATTGAATCCAACCCAATAAGAGTAAGGGCTGTAACAAGCAAATGGTGGGCACAACAGATACTGACATTTGTGTGCGTGATTATTTATAATATGCGAAAAAAGTTATAATCCATGGTTAAAGAACTCATAAACAAGAAGTGTGTCATTTTTTACATTTCTGTATCAATTATTGATAAGATGAATTGTTAAAATAATACATGAGGTAAAATTCCCATTTTTTTTTATGTTGCTTTTCTTTTTTTAGTGAGTATATTTCAGAGCCATGTCGAGTCCTGTTGTATCTAGCATACAGAGTAATCTTCGCGATATGATGGATCATTTGTATGCAGGATAATGTCAATGTTCCGGCCGCAGGTCGGGGGTTTTCTCCGGGTACTCCGGCCTCCTTCCCGAATATAAAACTGGTCGCCATGATATAGCTGAAAAATTGCTGAAAGTTTTGAATTCAAACAAACATTCAATGTCCCGGCCATGCATGATCCTTTTGTAGCTGTTGTTAATCCCCTTTCCACATGCTATTTGTAAATCTCAGAGCATGCCGGATATTTTATCATTCCATGTATTATGATTTAATAAATTCTATAAAGTTTTTAAATGAAATTTCCACAAAATTGCATCCCTTTTGCCGAAATTTGCTGGAAAAAAAGTAGTTCGAAAAGTTAGTTTATTTAGTCAGGAAATTTGTAAGCGCAGAAACCAAAGTACCCAACAGGCAATAAACAAAAAAACGAAACGAAGTCTAGCAAAATGTTTCATCCTGTAATTATTCTACAGAAAAGCATTTGACTGGACACCCCTCGCCCCGTTTGCCAACGTTGTCCTTGTGTGAGCTGCCTGCACCTCCAAATTAGATACATCTGTCACTCCACGTATAAGGTGTCAGGAACTTGTTGCATCTTAGATACTGACAATGCCCCAGCTGTCTTTGATAATTCAGGTATCTAGGATACTGTCAGTGTCCTGACAATGGCCCAGCTGTCTTTGATAATTCAGGGATCTAGGATATATACTGTCATTGTCCTGACAATGGCCCAGCTGTCATTGATAATTCAGGTATCTAGGATACTGTCAGTGTCCTGACAATGGCCCAGCTGTCTTTGATAATTCAGGTATCTAGGATACTGTCAGTGTACTGACAATGGCCCAGCTGTCTTTGATAATTCAGGGATCTAGGATACTGTCATTGTCCTGACAATGGCCCAGCTGTCATTGATAATTCAGGTATCTAGGATACTGTCAGGATACTGTCAGTGTACTGACAATGGCCCAGCTGTCTTTGATAATTCAGGGATCTAGGATATATACTGTCATTGTCCTGACAATGGCCCAGCTCTCTTTGATAATTCAGGGATCTAGGATATATACTGTCATTGTCCTGACAATGGCCCAGCTGTCATTGATAATTCAGGTATCTAGGATACTGTCATTGTCCTGACAATGGATAATTCAGGTATCTAGGATACTGTCAGTGTACTGACAATGGCCCAGCTGTCTTTGATAATTCAGGTATCTAGGATACTGTCAGTGTCCTGACAATGGCCCAGCTGTCTTGATAATTCAGGTATCTATGCTGTCAGTGTCAGTTCAATGTTAGATCGTATGGTATCTAGTATACTGTAAATGTTCTGGCCAACTTGGATCCTGTTGTTTTTTATACTGACTGTCGTGTCCATTTTAGATCATGTGGTATCTAATAAATTGTCAATGTTGTAAGACAATTCCACTGAAAGCTATCATCTTTATATGACTCCACGTCTGGTATTCAGGAACAAGTATGTTCTCGTTTGACAGAGATTACCGTCCCTGTGGACATTTTGGTATAAAGCAAATGCATCCAAAATCCCTAAACTTCGTGTATACACTTGAATGACTCTGATACATGCAGATTTATATGCTTTAACAATAAATGGCAGGGTTTATCTCCCTTTAGCTGGTTAATCCAACCTCAACTTTAATGACTGTATCAAGGCAGAGATTTTCTTACTGACAATGGCCCAGCTGTCTTTGATAATTCAGGGATCTAGGATACTGTCATTGTCCTGACAATGGCCCAGCTGTCATTGATAATTCAGGTATCTAGGATACTGTCAGGATACTGTCAGTGTACTGACAATGGCCCAGCTGTCTTTGATAATTCAGGGATCTAGGATATATACTGTCATTGTCCTGACAATGGCCCAGCTCTCTTTGATAATTCAGGGATCTAGGATATATACTGTCATTGTCCTGACAATGGCCCAGCTGTCATTGATAATTCAGGTATCTAGGATACTGTCATTGTCCTGACAATGGATAATTCAGGTATCTAGGATACTGTCAGTGTACTGACAATGGCCCAGCTGTCTTTGATAATTCAGGTATCTAGGATACTGTCAGTGTCCTGACAATGGCCCAGCTGTCTTGATAATTCAGGTATCTATGCTGTCAGTGTCAGTTCAATGTTAGATCGTATGGTATCTAGTATACTGTAAATGTTCTGGCCAACTTGGATCCTGTTGTTTTTTATACTGACTGTCGTGTCCATTTTAGATCATGTGGTATCTAATAAATTGTCAATGTTGTAAGACAATTCCACTGAAAGCTATCATCTTTATATGACTCCACGTCTGGTATTCAGGAACAAGTATGTTCTCGTTTGACAGAGATTACCGTCCCTGTGGACATTTTGGTATAAAGCAAATGCATCCAAAATCCCTAAACTTCGTGTATACACTTGAATGACTCTGATACATGCAGATTTATATGCTTTAACAATAAATGGCAGGGTTTATCTCCCTTTAGCTGGTTAATCCAACCTCAACTTTAATGACTGTATCAAGGCAGAGATTTTCTTGTAACTATTGGTACACTACCAATGTTGTTGTTTTGTTTTTAGCAATTATGTGTAATGTCATTACAAGGTTTGTGTTTTTTGTATACCTCCAGTTCTGATACATTCATTACTTAGCATCCATTGTAATTTGTAAATATAGCTTATTTCTACAAATAATAGTGCACAAAACAAAGATCACCTGTAGACACCTGTCTGGTCTATTGATTGATTGGACGTTTGCTTTACATCCAGCGAGCAGTATTTCAGGTATATTCAGGAAGAGAACAAGTTCACAAACGATTAATCAATGGAAAAAGGGGCTGTGATGGGACACAGGGAACACAATTTAGACTGGCACTGGAAAAAGGGGGTGGGATGAGACACAGGGAACAAAATTTAGACTGACAGGGAAAAGTATGGAGTTTTGAGCAGGGGCCGAGAAGTTAGCCTTTTGTAGTGGATACAATGAACCTACTGTATTTTGAAATGTACAAAAGTAGTCTTTATCGCAAGGAGCGTGGCACTCTCCAAACACCTTTCCAACTATAGTCCACAGCCAGGCCTTGCCTTATTATGACCTGACAACCCCCAACAATAGGTCTCCTCTACCCGCCACCCAGGGACATGCTAGGCTGCTCAGTGTGTAGCGAACTAGGAACCATCCCAGTTTGGTACCAGGCAAAATTGTTTAGTACTTTGTTTAAACAATATGCAAGTTTGAATGATATTTTTGTCCACTTGAGACACGTGGCTTCCTTTGAGAGGGATGCTATGTTTGGTTAAACAGGACTGTCAGAATACCAGAATTAATCACGTTGTTTGTGTATAAAACATTAACTGCTAAACAAGTATCCACTGTATTCAAATGAATAAACTATGACATTAAACTCAACAATGTATTAAACTGAGCAGACTTGATTCTGTATTTATTGTTTTATACCCTACAATGAACAAGTTTTCTAATAAAATATAATCATCGACTGACAAACTGTTAAAATAGGCATCCAGCCAAAACAAATAAATTTTGTGCATTAACAAAAACACCAATCTATATGTCTGAATACCTTAAAAGCAATATTGCTTTACATCAAATAAAAATAACAAAACTGTTTTTTTAGTTTCATTCAAACTGGAGCTTTAATGAGTGAAATCAAATATAATTTAAGAAAATAAAACTAGTTTAATCAATTGTTTATAAGCAAGTATATTTTTGATCATTTTCAATATTAGTATGTAGCCTAAACATATACTTTTACAAAACTTGTGAATAATAAGTACACTTGATACTCATGTTTTTGTATTTTTTTTTCAAACAGACAAACTCTGAGAAATACTCTATTTGTAGATATCCCAGTATTGATAATGGACACCAGAGATTATTAATGAAAATTATAACCTTCCAATCAAAAAGTACAACAAAATATTACATATTATATATCTCTGACGGCATTGTGGGCCAGGAAAAAAAAAACCTTAAACCCTTGCAGGGAAAAATAGGAAACTTGTGTCCAGTCCCAATGCCATTGCGGTCTAATTAGTTATACCTGGATAGTATTCAATAATAGAAAGAATATATATTATTATCACGAAAACATTATATGAAAGCTTCCATTTGCAGTAAATACACAGGCCACATTATTTATTTATGTATTTTTGTTGTTGTTGACCCGAAAGACGTGGGTAGAAAGTGAACACAGATGGAAATATTTCTCGCTCCAAACCTAAGTCACATGGTTTAGATCTCGCGACCCTTACATAAACATGTTTACATAAACATAAACATGTTTATGATACATGTTTATGTACCTTTAGTACAATAATGTCTTACTATACTAACATACCGTGAAAAATTATACTTATCAAGGCTAACTGTGGAGCAACTAACTTTTGATATAACATAATCAAGGGAAGTAACTCCACACAAAATTGTTAAACTACTACTTAAAAATTAAAATATATTTTTACAAAAGTTGTGAATAATAATTATAAAGACTATCTGTGGAGCAGCTAACTTTTGATATAAAAAAACATGATCAAGGGAAATAACTCCATATAAACCAGAGATCTTGAACAACATGTTAAAAAAATTCGAAATCTTCTAAATTAATGTACTTAATTTTAATAAAAACCCCAGATATATGTTAAACTACTACTTACAAATTAAATTATAAAGGCTAACTGTGCAGCAACTAACTTTTCATACATGTATTACATAATCAAGACAGATAACACCACATAAACCAGAGATTACATGTAGAAAAAATTCTATATCTTGTTTTGTATTTATTTTAATAAAGTTAACCCCAAATATATGCTTAACTACTACTTAAAGATTAATCAGATAGTTTTTAAATACATTTGGTCAAACTACTTAAAATTAATCAGATTATTTTTAGCACAGGTGGCCATATTGGCTTGTCTGGTAAGGGACTATCCTACAATGATCCATACAAATCTAAGCAATTTTAGATTGTTCATAGAATTTTATGTCAAAATGTCAAAATTAACATAGTTTGCATATTCAAATATTTTAGCAAAAGTATCAAATTAAAAAATAAATATTATATACTTTTATGAGACTATTATTATGAGACAACAGTTCAATTTGTGAGCTGGTTGTTAAGAATGTCACAAAATTAACAAATGAAAGCATTTCTGGTCTTAGCTCGGAGATGGAGCTATCAGATACATGTTTTGTATCTAAGAGAATAAATATATGAACATACATGACAAAGGGACATAACTCTATAAAAAAAATGTTCAGTAACAAATATTGCCTTTTATTTACATGTATGTACTTATTTATTTAAAATTTTTAAGGCATTTAAGCTAGGTCATTTTAAATCAAATTATAAGAAAACAGTCCACATGCAATTAAAACCAAAGACAGAATCTGTAGCTATTATAATTACAGACAGTGACAAATACATCCATATAACATGTGTAATAAACATTTTAAAAGTCAGAATTGAATACAGTTTTAATACAAGTCATTCAAACCAAGGATTAAAAAAACAATTGTAGATCTGTTAAACATTTTACAACCTTTCAAAAAAGGAAACAGCAGAAATAATTCTGTGTTAATTACCACAGACTGACACTGTGAAATCCTACAATTTAATTCAAATAGGTTTGCTCAGGCTTTATAAAAAGTTCACATTGGCGCATGCAAAATGCGTAATTTTGGCCACATTTTTCCTTATTATGTCATTTTTGTTAAAGGAAACAATTTATTATAATCAATCTGTATTGTTTTAAAATATATGTTCTATGAAATGGACAATAAAACAGATCTGTACTCGTAATTAGATGTTAACATTTGACCTTATCATAGCCACTGGAGCGAGTACTAAAAAAACACCTCTATGTGACAGGAAATAGTCTTAGAGTGATTTTTATAGAGCGGAAATTAAAGTTACTAAAACAAACAAAATGATTTATTAAATTGACTGTGTCAAATATGACCATTTTTATCAAATCCTAGTCTGACATTTTAGCGTAAATTTCGGTTATGTCCAGCAAATATAATCATTTCCGGACCCTTTAAAACGACCACAATGGCCCATAAAAAAGTGGAAATTACAGACCTGTGATATAGGTGTCATTGTTGTCTAAGAAATGGAATTTGTCAATAATTTTTTATTTAGTTACATAATAACTTATTTAATAAAGATCTAACAAATTTAAATATATATTCAAATTAACTCCAGACAAAACAATCTTCAGGAAAACCATGTTTACTCTATTACTGATTAAATGTGTCTTCCTTGAACTTTAATATAACCTGAACAAAGATGTTCTTTTCAAGAAACACACTTCTTAAAATGACCTTATCAAGACTAATTTAACCACAACAGAAATGGTAAAATAACTTGTTTGATCATGGAGCTATGTATCAGCTATATCCTTGATGAGAACAAATTTACAAACAATAATAAACCTAAAGGTTTAAGGATGAACCAATGGGAGCACAATTTGAATGCCACTGGAAAACGTTATGAAGCATTGGGTAGCGATGTAGAATTTAGCTTTTTGTGTCATGGCTACAATGTGCCTACTATTTCATCATCTAATCAGGAAACTTCATAATGCAAAGAGTGTAGCTCCCTCCCAATAAGTTACCCACTGTGGTCTGTGGCCAGGCTTTCTGTATTATGACCTGCAACCCCCTGAAAAAGGGGTCCTTAAGTATCCCCTGGGGACGTGTTAGGCAGCTCTGTGGGTTAAGCATGGGAACACAAATTTAAGTCCCAGAAAATGCTGCTGTCAGCACAAACACACACACACACAAAATTAAAACAGGAAATGAAAAAATATATATACAAAATGGGTAACAAACATTTTTTACAGCAAGAAATATAATAATCACCAAGGAAGATTACCCTTCATTTCAGACAAAATGACAAATTATTTTCAGTGTAAGTCTCCTGTTCCCTTTAAATGACATTTTATATGGTAGCGTCTCAAGATTGCTCTGTTACTATTAGAAAAACCAAAACAAAATTTCTGAATTTTGAAAATATATGTAAACAGTCATCAGGTACAAAAAATACCAAAATTAATTTTTAAAAAAGAAAAAAAATTAAATAAATAAAAATTTTAGAAAAATAAACTATTAAATGCTATTTAAAAAAAAAATTTCTTGGCATAAGAACAAAAAAAGTTCAAAGATATTATAGGATGAAGTTATTTTTAAAATACCAAAAAATGGAAATTTTTGTTCTGTAGACAAGCCTAAAACCATTTTAACCATTTAACATTTCAAAAATCTTTATTTTGTGAAAAATCAAAGAAAATAAAACATTCCAGGAATTGAAAAAATTTAGACATAAGCCAAAGATGATTTTAAACATAATGAAAGAATATCTTTCACTAAGATAAATTATACCTTAAATAGTATACAAATTAACCTTACTGCATGGAATACCAAAATCTTTTTAATTTGACAAATATACTTGCTGATTTATTCTTGGTTGCTTCAAATAAAGAAAAAAGTATAAATTAAAGAAAAAAAATAAAAATTAACTTGAAGCAGCCATTGTTAGTATGTTAGTGCAATGTTAGTTAGCAGGTTAAATTTCAACAAACCAGCAAATAGTCATTTTGAAAATAAGAAAAAGAATTTTGTATATATTCAATCAATATGTATCTTCTGTCAAAAAAAAAAGAAAACAAATTTTGGAACATAAAAGAAAACATTTCAATTCTCGAAGTAAATAGAAAAAAAAATCAAATAAGTATCCAAGAAACACAGCATTTAACTAAACAATTTGCATATGATTTTTAATGAAAACTTTTTATTAAATGTAATTTGTTTTAAACATAATAAAACAGAACATTGCAAAGAATAACAAACCCCCAAAGGTTCCAAAAGTATTGCTTTAAATGACAACTATTGATGCTTTAAATAGTTATTTATAATTTTTCTTTGGAAAAATTTTTTCCTAACTCATAACAGAGGTTTCATTTAACACCACCTACATACAAGTACTAAATGTTCATGACATGATATATTAACAAGCAAAAGTTCAAACTTCAGACCTACATACATGTACTTTAGCAACATGATATGATATATTAACAAGCAAAAGTTCAAACTTCAGACCTACATACATGTACTAAATGTTCATGACATGATATATTAACAAGCAAAAGTTCAAACTTCAGACCTACATACATGTACTTTAGCAACATGATATGATATATTAACAAGCAAAAGTTCAAACTTCAGACCTACATACATGTACTTTAGCAAATGTTCATGACATGATATTTTAACACAAATAAGCAAATAAAATAGTTCAAACTTCAGACCTACATACAAGTACTAAAGCAAATGATTATGATATGCTAACATTTTTTGGTGAAGAAAAGACAAGATACATGTATGATCCAAACAGTAATACAGGAGGCAGTTACATCTTAAGATATTCATCGGACGCTGAGCTTTGTTTTCCCAAAAAATTTTAGTCCATCAATCATACAGAAACCTAGCATGACTACCATGTTTATAAAGATCAAGAGTTAATAAACCATACAAAGCTTTCAAGTGATCAAGACTTCATAAACAAAGTAATCCAGAAAAATAAATGATGAAAAAAAAACAGAAAAGAACTAAAGGATTCCTCCTTTTTTAAAATTGCACTTTAAATAAACAAATCATATATCAAAATAACACAAAAATAGCAGCAGTTCTCTTAGTGAATTTTTACCTAGTTTTCTAAATTTTCGCTTTCCTCTACGTTTATAAGTAGGTTACACATTTATAATTTGGTTGCAAATTTTTATGACAACAATATTTATTTTAATTTTATCTAAATATTTCCCTTTTTTGCAGTTTAAACTTCTCATTTAATTTACAATGGTCAAATTTTATTTTTCTCAACATTTATATGTAGGTACAAATTTTTATGGCAAACTTTTTTATTTTTTATTTTTCTTTCTTGCAGTTTACATTTCTCGCTTGATTTACAGTGGTCAAAATTAATTTTAGCTTCAATTTTTTAGTTGTTTAGTTTTGATAACTGGTTTGGAGCAAGCTTTGTTCTCTTCACAACATGGTTCTACTCCGTCAGAGATACCATTGATGGTAGGCATCAAGCTCCAATCTTCATCAAAATAAGGAAATTTACATTTTTCTCAGAATGTTTATTTCGAGTCATCATCAGTGACGTATGTTTCCACAACCACAACTCCTGGGGAGGATTTTCTTATTCTAAAAATATAAATTATGTATATACCAATACATGTATGTGACAATGTGTTTATAACAAAACAAACTAATTATAGATCTGTGTAAATTTCCTCAGCATATATGTGAATTAATAAAATTTTTAAAAGGGGGGTGTGGATTGTACAATTTATCCTGGAGATATCTTGAGTCAACTAACTAACCAATTTTATAGTGTATTTTGAACATCTAATTTCTGCTGATATTGCACTTTTGACTTGTATCAACCTATACATTAAAGTGCTACTCATTTAATTGTCACGATCATTGTATTATTTTTTAAATCTACTACGACATCCATATTTTGCTTTGGAAGCAAAGATATGATTAAATTTTTATTTAATCAAGTTTACTTCACACTCGTATGCTGTGTAGATGTTTTCAGTCGCTTGTATATATGTTTAACTGCAATTAAATTTGTAATTAAATTGTAATTTATCAACTGTATCAATTAAAAGAAAAACTTTACACATAATAATACCTTGTTCAAGTCCAGTAAAGTACAGTATCCATGGCAACATCCCCGATTCCATCATGATTGCTTTGTACAGTATCCATGGCAACATCCCCGATTCCATCATGATTGCTTTGTACAGTATCCATGGCAACATCCCTAATTCCATCATGATTGCTTTGACTTGTCCATTCATCATCTGCTACAAAAAAATCATGCAATCGATCAGATCTTTAACATAACATTGAAAGCATTTAAATTGTTGTTTCTATATAATTGTTACTGTTGTTGTTTTTAATGCTGGGGACAAAACAACAAAGTTGGAGGTCAATAACCCCTTACAAGGTCCATACAAAGCATATTGACCGAATTAAAAGTCCTTAGTTGTTAAATTACATGTCATGGGTTTGCCAGAAGTTGGGATGTCTTCTCAACAACAACAACAAACAAGAACCAACATTAACTACAATTGTTTTCATTGAAATGAAAATATAAGTTTGTAGAAGGAAGATTTGTTTGTTTTCATTTTTTTCAGAGTGATTGGATAAAAGGAAATGCCTTTTACTTGCATTGCAAGGTACTGACAGATATTTTCTGATATCTCATCACCTACGAGTGATTTGATGAAAGAAAATGCCTTTTACTTGCATTGCAAGGTACTGACAGATATTTTCTGATATCTCATCACCTACGAGTGATTTGATGAAAGAAAATGGCTTTTACTTGCATTGCAAGGTACTGACAGATATTTTCTGATATCTCGTCACCTACGAGTGATTTGATGAAAGAAAATGGCTTTTACTTGCATTGCAAGGTACTGACATTTTCTGAGATCTTGTTATGTGTGAGTGATTGATTGAAAAATATCTGTCAACAGGATCAACGATACCGTACTAGTACAAATTACCGATAAAGATGTGTACCTGTTAAACATGGAAATTTTCAGCATCTTCCTCGATCACGTCATCTTTTGTCCATCTCCATCTTCTCCTTTGAAAATCCTAAAAATAGTTGTTAACAACATCTTATAATCTTTTAAAAAAACATAAAAAAGAACTAAAAATTGGTATTTTTTGGTCAAAATTATCTCCCTTGCTAAAAATTTCATCTTTCATTATTTTCTTCTATGTGAAACCTTTACATTTCAACTATTAATAAATTGAAGAAATACTATAGGTATAAGACGTAAATTATTTTTATTTTATGGAAATAAAGAGTTTTTAATGGAGGAAATTATTATTATTTATTTTCTTATTTTCAAATTAACCTATTTTCATCAAAAATGAAAGATGGCGTCCTATATCCCCTTAATCTGCCAGTAAATTCACGCTGGACAAATTTTTGTTGGAAATACTGAAACATCTAATATAAAGATCTTATTACCAAGATAAGAAAATTATTGGTGATAAAGAATTTTTATGTCATGAATAACATGTGTGGACACAGAAAAATGTCTGCATTCTTCATCAGTAACGAAAAAAATTACATCATAAGCATTACGTAAATAGCATTAAATTGTTATCATTTAAAATATACAATGCATGGTTACAGAGAAACGGACCTAATCTAAAAACTTTAACTAGTCACTGGACTGTGAAATTAAGGTCATGGTCAGTTGAAATCTACGAGACACTCATGTATTAATCATTAGCAACCTATACACCTGCCAGACAGTCATGTACTATTCATCAGCAACGCACAGTTAGAGGAACTGCCTTAATACAAAAATTTGAACATAGTTGCTGGACCATGAAATAGAGGTCAAGGTCAGGTGACACCTGCAAGAGGAATGTACTATTCATCAGCAACCTATATACCAAATATTGTAATCCTACCATGCGTGGTTACAGAGGACCTGCCATAATCCAAAAAACTTGAATGTAGTCGCTGGACAATGAAATTGAGGTCAAGGTCAAGTGACAATCCTGCCAGACAAAACACAAAAACTGATAGTTGCAGAACTGTGAAATTGAGGTCAAGGTGAGGTGACAGGTGACTGATTGGCAAGTAAGCTACCACTGTACCAAATTTGATAGACCTACGGCTTGGGCTTACAAAGATTTGAAGCAAGATGTCCAAGTGTTTATGCCGCCAACGGATTCCCATACATATGTCCCGCCTCCAGCGACAATTGTCCCAGGCAAGACAAAAATAAGTTCTGTACTGTTTAAACATTTTATTTACCACTGTGGTGATTGTGATTGGTCAATCTACTATAGTGATGGTGGTGCTGTCTCAGCACTGGTGGTGTCAAATCGAAAGTTACCTATGCCTGGTAGTGATGGTGGCACTGTCGCCATCGTTGCACTGGCTGGGTCACATCCATGGTTGCCTCTGTCTGGTAGTGATGGTGGCATTGTCTCCATCGTTGCACTGGTGGGGTCACATCCATGGTTACCTCTGTCTGCGATTTTTATAAAAATACAAATTATTAAAAAATTTCTTATTGCATGCCAACTGAACACAAAAATAATAATTTTTTTATGCAAATGATTAATTTAATTAATTTTATCTTTACAGAACATATACTAATGACAAGTGTGGACACAGAAAAACGTCTCGCCCGCATTACGCATCAGTAACGTCATAAGCATTATGTAAATAGCATTAAATATCAGCAGCGGCCTGTATACCAAATATTGTCACCATACCATGCATATTTACAGAGGAACTTTAACGTAGTTGCTGGACCGTGAAATTGAGGTCAAGGTCAGGTGACACCTTCCAGACAGTCATGTACTATTCATCAGCAACTTATATACCAAATATTGTCTTCCTACCATGCGTGGTTACAGAGGAACTGTCGTAACCCAAAAACTTTAACGTAGTCGCTGGACCGTGAAATTAAGGTCAAGGTCAGGTGACACCTACCAGACAGTCATGTACTATTCATCAGCAATCTATATACCAAATATTGTCATCCTATCATGCATAGTTACAGAGAAACTGCAGTAACACAAAAACTTTAACGTAGTCGCTGGACCGTGAAATTGAGGTCAAGGTCAGGGGACACTTGACTGACTGGAAAGTACTCATGATATCATAAGCTACCTCTGTACCAAATTTGATGGACCTAGGGCTTGGGCTTACAAATATATGAAGCAAGATGTCAAGTGTTTACGCCGCCGCCGCCGGATTCCCATACATGTCTCGCCTCCAGCGACTTTCGTCGCAGGCGAGACAAAAAGTGATATAAACACAGACAGCTTGAACAGGAGTGGACTAGCCCTTGCTAATGATATAAACATGGGCACCTTGATAGAAACACTGGCAGCTTGAACACAAGTGAACCAGTCCTTGCTCTTTATATTAACACTGGCTGCTTGAACACAAGTGGACTATAGTCATTGCACTTGATAAAACACTGGCAGCTTGAACATGAGAGGACTAGTCCTTGCTTTGATTCTTTATGCAAAATGTGCAGCCTGAAGCATGATTTACCAGCACCAACTACAGCAAGAACCACAAATATTACAGAAATATTTACAATGTGACCATTATGTGTGTGATAAAAACGTTATAGTTAACGTTAGCCACTTTTATTTTTGTAAATGTTTAATTGATTATACTGGTAGATCTGTACCTTTAAATTAATAAACATGGAAATTTGATGTCTTTTACTTGATTGGTAGCATCTTCCTCTTTTTGTCCATCGTCAGCTTCTAAAAACTCTGCAATGTAATGCACGATACATGAGCGTCATACAATACAGGATACATGACCGCCATGTAATACACGATACACGACCGCCATGTAATGCACGATACACGACCGCCATGTAATGCACGATACACGACCACCATGTAATGCGCGATACACAAACCACCATGTAATGCACGATACACAACCGTCATGAAATACACGACCGCCTTGAAATACACGATACATGACCACCATGTAATGCACGATACACGACAGCCATGTAATGCACGATACACGACCACCATGTAATACACGATACACGACCGCCATGTAATGCATGATACACGACCGCCATGTAATGCAGGATACACGACCACCATGTAATGCACGATACACGACCGCCATGTAATACACGATACATGACCACCATGTAATGTATGATACACGGCCGCCATGTAATGTATGATACACGGCCGCCATGAAATACAGGATACACGACCGCCATGTAATGCACGAAACTCGACTGCCATGAAATACACGATACACGACCACCATGTAATGCACGATACACGACCGCCATGTAATACACGATACACGACCGCCATGTAATGCACGATACACGACCGCCATGTAATGCACGATACACGACCACCATGTAATGCACGATACACGACCACCATGTAATACACGATACACGACCACCATGTAATGCAGGATACACGACCGCCATGTAATGCACGATACACGACCACCATGTAATGCACGATACACAACCGCCATGTAATGCACGATACACGACCGCCATGTAATACACTGACACGACCACCATGTAATGCACGAAACTCGACTGCCATGAAATACACGATACAAGACCACCATGTAATGCACGATACACGACCGCCATGAAATACACGATACACGACCACCATGTAATGAACGATACACAACCGTCATGAAATACAGGATACACGACCGCCATGAAATACACGATACACGACCACCATGTAATGCACGATACACCACCGCCATGAAATACACGATATACGACCACCATGTAAAACACGATACACGACCACCATGTAATACAGGATACATGACCACCATGTAATGCACGATACACGACCGCCATGAAATACACGATACACGACTGCCATGTAATGCAGGATACACGACCACCATGTAATGCATGATACACGGCCGCCGTGTACCACACGATACACGACCACCATGTAAAACACGATACACGACCACCATGTAATACACGATACACAACCACCATGAAATACATGATACACGACCACCATGTAATGCACGATACACAGCTGACATGTAATGCATGATACACAAACGCCATGTAATACACGATACATGACCGCCATGTAATACACAGTCCATGACGGCCATGTAATACACAATACATGACTGCCATGTAATACACGATATACGACGGCCTTTCATGCACGATACACGACTGCCATGTAATACACGGTGCATAACCGCCATGTAGTACACGATACACGACCACGATGAAATGCACAATACACGACTGCCATGAAATACACAATACACGACCGCCATGTAAAACACGATACACGGCCACCATGTAATGCATGATACACGACCGCCATGTAATACACGATACATAACCGGCATGTAATACACGAAACATGACCACCATGTAATGCACGATACACCACCGCCATGAAATACACAGTGAACCACCGCCATGTAATACAAGGTGAACGACCGCCATGTTATACACGATACACGGCCGCAATGTAATACACGATACACGACCACCATGTAATGCATGATACAAGACTGCCATGTAATACACAATACACGACATGTAATACACGGTGCACGACCGCCATGTAATACACGATACATGAACGCCATGTCATACATGATACACAACCGCCATGTAATACATGATACACAACCGCCATGTAATACATGATACACTACCGAAATGTAATACACGATATATATAATACACGACCGCCATGTAATACACGATACAGGGCCGCCATGTATTACACGATACAGGGCCGCCATGTATTACACGATACACAAGTTCCATGTATTACATGATACATTACTACCATGTAATACACGATACACGTCCGCCATACAACACCCGGTCCACGACCGACACGCACAATGCAAATACAGTTTGTTAGTCAGCATGCACAACATTTTTTTTTTTTTTTAAAACACTGTATAAAATTAACCGATATAATACACCGAACACAAAGCCACATAAAATATCCCAACACACTACATGATACAGCCACACAACATGTACAACTGCCATACAATACAGCTGCCTAACCATCACACACTAACACATCTGAAAACATAAAAAGCAGTTTAGTAATCATGCAAAAAAAATTTTTTTTTTTTTTGGTTTTTTTTTTTTTTGGTTTTTTTTTTTTTTTAGATTTTTTTTTTTTTTTTTTTTTTTTTTTTTTTTGTAAAAGCACACCCTCTACGCGATTTAACCAGCATCTAACCGCCATAAATACACAGTGCACGATTGCCACACACTTCACGATCCCCATAAATACACCGTACTCGACTGCCATATTCATTATGATGCACGACCGCCATAGAATACACGATGCCCGACCGCCATACTATACCCGATGCACGCCTGTCATACATCATGCATGACCGCCATTAAATACACGATACACGTCTCCAACACAATACATGATGACAAACAGCACCTAACAGTTACTACTCAATCCAATAGTAGAGATTACAAAAATAAATTCACAAAAAGAAACCATTTATATCTATAATTTTTGTTCATTTAAAAGTTGTCAGATTCTTATTATCAAAAAAGTTTTTAAAAAACTGAAATATGAACTAATTGTGGGAGATTTTGCAAAATTACTTTTAAAATCAAATCTGAATAACTGAGATATTACTTAGAAATGTAAATGATTGCATACAAATTTTGAAAAAATTCCATGGACTTATACTGAAAATAAATTAAAATCTTTTCATCAAATTTTTTTTTTAATTTAAAAACGAAAAATCAATTGACTGGAAATTTTGACTAGCACTTGATAAGGAGCTAGTCAAGAAAAGTAACTCTGCCTTCTGTAGCAGGACAGGAACAGATAACTCTGCCTTCTGTAGCTAGACAGGAACAGATAACTCTGCCTTCTGTCTCTACAATGTGCTTACTGGTTTACAAAATCTACAAATAGAGTTTTATTGTGCATAGCATTTTCCAGTTATGTTACCCACTATGGTCCAACAACAAACAACTAGAACACACAAAAATGATTTTTACAGAATATACTCCCCCCCAAACCTCCCCACAATAAGTAAATAGGGTTTTTTTGTACATAGCAGTCTACAGTTATGTTACCCTCTATGGTCCAAAAAACAAACAACTTAAACACAAAAATATGATTTAAACAGTAAATAACCCTTCCCCACCAAAACAAACAACAAATAAAATAGTGTTTTATTGTACATATCAATCTACAGTTATCCACTATGGTCCAAAAACAAACAACCAAAACACAAAAATATGATCTCAATAGAATTTACCCCCCCCCCCCCACCAAAAAAAACAACAAAACAAGTAGGGTTTTGTTGTGCAAGGAGGATAGAAATCTCCAACCTTGTTGCTCACTATGGGGTAAAAAACAAACAACTAAAGACAAAAACGGATTTGAAAGGAATATATCCCACCCCACCCCTAACCTCCCCCATCAAAAAAAAAAAAAAAAAAAAAAAAAAAAAGAACAAAACAAAATACTCGGACTATTTGTCATATTATTTCTCAATAGAAGGCCAAACTTGAAAAAAAATTTCACAAATATTTTTCACATCTGTTTGCTTATAATTTATTTGTTTTAATTAAAAGATTTATTTGTTCTTATGTCATTTGTTTTCTTCATGTTTTTATTGTTTGTGTGTGTTTATTTGTTTGTGTGTGTCTGTTTATTTATTAGTGTGCTGCAATTTATTTATATTTTTTAATTTACTTTATTTATTTTTATAATTTGCTAAATTTATTTATTTTTAAAGTTTATTCCTTAATTTAAAGTAACAATCAGTGCAGCACAAGGAATATTTTTGTACTAATGCTTTCAAGAAAAATATTTGTGAAATCACTGTGAAACGCACAAAATACCTATGTTTCACAAATTTGTTTTTTTTTTCATTTAATTTTAAAATGACAACAGTCTATTTTAATGTTGGCAATTATTTTAATATTTCTTACTAAAAATAGTGACCAAAGAACAAAACAAAGACCTTTAATTCCTTATTTTCGGAATACAAGAGTTACATCCCATTTGCAAGAGTTGTCTTTCATAACAGCAGGTATCTAGTATTGAACAGATAGGGAAAAATCACTTTTTTATTTTTTTTTAAATAATGTCTGTGGACTGACTCTTCCAGTACAACTAAAAAAAATGGAGAATTAGTGTGCATATCATAATAAATTTTATCGGATGCTTTGCAATATGTGAATAAAAAAATATTGTGGAAAAACTACTTTTCACCCACAGTAGGTACTATAAAGTACCTGCTCTAAAGAACAGATAACTCTGCAAATGGGAGATAAATCTTGTTTACCGCAAGTAGGGAAGTGACAATGGCACTCCAGTTGGGTTAAGCCTGTACGACTGCCATATTGCATGCACACTGGATTCCATTTGTAGATTTTGAAAAAGAATAGGATCAATGTGGATGCTATAAATTGCAAAGTTCTGATCCACATTTGAAGTTGAAAAATATCATTTAATAATAATTTTTACCAAAATCAAGCCTTAAAACTAAAAATGATTTATAAAATAATATCCAAATGAAACAGCATAATTAACAAAATTAACAATGATTTGTAAAATTTATGAAAACAAATAAATCATCCCACAATTAAAAAGATTTATAAAAATGTAGCTCATGAAACATACATGAAATTTTAGACGTTTTCCTGTTATTATTACAAATATTGATGAATTTTCAGCAAAATTGCCCAAAATAAATAAAAACTTTATATTATATATAAACATGTCTACACAATTTTTAAAAAGATACTATTTTGTGCTCAAAAAAAAAGAAAAAGAAACAAACAAATCTAGTCCTCACCGTCACTCAGTAAGGTCACGTCAGAGTCAGAGTCGTCACTTAGTAAGGTCACGTCAGAATCATCGTCACTCAGTAATGTCACATCAGAGTTGTCGTCGTCACTCAGTAAGGTCATGTCAGAGTCGTCGTCGTCACTCAGTAAGGTCACGTCAGTGTAGTCGTCGTCATTCAGTAAGGTCACGTCAGAGTCATTGTCGTCACTCAGTAAGGTCACGTCAGAGTAGTCGTCACTCAGTAAGGTCACGTCAGAGTCATCGTTGTCACTCAGTAAGGTCACGTCAGAGTCATCGTTGTCACTCAGTAAGGTCACATCAGAGTCCGAGTCGTCACTCAGTAAGGTCACGTCAGAGTTGTCGTCGTCACTCAGTAAGGTCAAGTCAAAGTCGTCTTCGTCGTCACTCAGTAAGGTCTCGTCAGAGTTGTCGTCGTCACTCAGTAAGGTCACGTCAGAGTCGTCGTTGTCACTCAGTAAGGTCACGTCAGAGTCGTCATCGTCACTAAGTAAAGTCACGTCGGCGTCTTCATCCTCAGTCCGTAAGGTCACATCGGCGTCTTCGTCTTCAGTCCGTAATGTCACGTCAAAGTCTTCGTCTTCAGTCTGTAAGGTCACGTCAGAGTCTTCGTCTTCAGTCTGTAAAGTCACGTCAAAGTCTTCGTCTTTAGTCTGTAAAGTCACGTCAAAGTCCATCGGTGAAGTCATGTCAAGAGAGTAATTCCTGTTTACCTCGATCTCGGCTACAATGTGGCAGTTTCCGGTTCGAGTCCTCGGATGCGTCGCGAATAACGGGCTGGTTCCGGCATAGGTCGTGGCAATACATATCCGTAAGGCTTACCAACACGGTTCAGCATCCTGTTCCTTTCGTTGTCAACGTACACACGTCTGTTCCTGAAAAAAGACAACTTTGTTATTGTTTTTACTTAAAGATGAGACATATTTTATAAACTGCATTAACTTTCAACATATTTATGGAAAATAAACAAATTATAACCAATCATATACAAATTATGTTGTTGTCAATGCATGATTGGTAAACAGTATTAAACAAATTGTTTTCATTCGTCTGCTAATTTAAGAACAATAAAAATTTTAAAAGGGGATTTCTTCATTGACCTTTGGTTATGTTTATTATTTTCTCTGTTTCTGTGGTGATTTGATATACTTTAATGTTTGTTGGGATGAGATTACTGACAAGGTCCGCAAGATATTGGTTTGTTCAACAGTATTGTGATCACGATAAAAATATCACTTAGACTACAAACAACATGGCAGACACTCAGTTGTTGAATATAAAGAGGTATACTGGTAAGGAGGAGGATCAATAGAAGTTCCTTATATACAGACATCTATGATGTAACTATGACTATAAAATTATGACCATTTCTTGAGGTTTGAAAACCCGATTGGGTGGCCAGGTTGTTTGCCCAAGTCCTTGGGAAACTAACATCCCACCTCCACAAGGGCTTCCACGTTCCTGTTTTGTAACATTGAAACATCACATTGTTAGAAACTAACAATAATTATCTAGATCACACAAGGAGGAATTAATCATTAAATGTTCCTGATATACAGACATTTTGTAACATCACATCGTTAGAAACTAACAATAATTATCTAGATCACACAACGAGGAATTAATCATTAAATGTTCCTGATATACAGACATTTTGTAACATCACATCGTTAGAAACTAACAATAATTATCTAGATCACACAAGGAGGAATTAATCATTAAATGTTCCTGATATACAGACATTTTGTAACATCACATCGTTAGAAACTAACAATAATTATCTAGATCACACAAGGAGGAATTAATCATTAAATGTTCCTGATATACAGACATTTTGTAACATCACATTGTTAGAAACTAACAATAATTATCTAGATCACACAAGGAGGAATTAATCATTAAATGTTCCTGATATACAGACATTTTGTAACATCACATCGTTAGAAACTAACAATAATTATCTAGATCACACAAGGAGGAATTAATCATTAAATGTTCCTTATATACAGACATTTTGTAACATCACATCGTTAGAAACTAACAATAATTATCTAGATCACACAACGAGGAATTAATCATTAAATGTTCCTGATATACAGACATTTTGTAACATCACATCGTTAGAAACTAACAATAATTATCTAGATCACACAACGAGGAATTAATCATTAAATGTTCCTGATATACAGACATTTTGTAACATCACATCGTTAGAAACTAACAATAATTATCTAGATCACACAAGGAGGAATTAATCATTAAATGTTCCTGATATACAGACATTTTGTAACATCACATCGTTAGAAACTAACAATAATTATCTAGATCACACAAGGAGGAATTAATCATTAAATGTTCCTGATATACAGACATTTTGTAACATCACATTGTTAGAAACTAACAATAATTATCTAGATCACACAAGGAGGAATTAATCATTAAATGTTCCTGATATACAGACATTTTGTAACATCACATCGTTAGAAACTAACAATAATTATCTAGATCACACAAGGAGGAATTAATCATTAAATGTTCCTGATATACAGACATTTTGTAACATCACATCGTTAGAAACTAACAATAATTATCTAGATCACACAAGGAGGAATTAATCATTAAATGTTCCTGATATACAGACATTTTGTAACATCACATTGTTAGAAACTAACAATAATTATCTAGATCACACAAGGAGGAATTAATCATTAAATGTTCCTGATATACAGACATTTTGTAACATCACATCGTTAGAAACTAACAATAATTATCTAGATCACACAAGGAGGAATTAATCATTAAATGTTCCTTATATACAGACATTTTGTAACATCACATTGTTTACTAATTACTGTTGGAAACAAATTATAATTATCTAGATCATGCTGATTGAGATATCTCACCCGATTTATAGAAATATCCCATGACTTCCTGTTGATGAGATTGCTGTCTCACCAGGTGAGACATCTTATTGCGACGTCAATAAATTATGACATCATTGATGTCAAGTTACGTATTCACAAATGGCTACCAAGCATACTGAAGAAATGCCTAAGAAATCGGTAACTCTGGTGAGAAAAAGTATCAAATCACTGGTGGAAAGCCTATTCATGAAAATCTCAAACCTGTTTGTCCAATCACTCGGCAGAGCCTCGGGATGGACAAGATATCTTTGCCCTTGGTTTTGAGATTTTCTTGTCACGCCTTTCCACTTGTGATATACTATTTTTCTCAGATCATTATGATCACAGGAAAATTGAACAAAATATCAACGATAACACAAATCTACCGGCATCTACGGTACTTAACCATGTGTATTGTACTGATATTTCAGCACTATAATTTTTGACCAAAATTCAGCAATGTGTTTTTCCACTACCATGTATGAGAATATAACATAAATTTAAACCAAGAGTCTAGGAAGAGTTCAATGGTCACAATTTAAACCAATAGTCTAAGAAGAGTTCAATGGTCACAATTTAAACCAATAGTCTAAGAAGAGTTCAATGGTCACAACTTAAACCAATAGTCTAAGAAGAGTTCAATGGTCACAATTTAACCCAATATTCTAATATGACGTCCTGCTTTAGCTATGTAGACAAAGCCATGTCGAAATTCCAATAAGTTTAGTTCGCACATGCGTAAACTGCGTGTTTTGTGTAAATGTAAAAACTTACTTACAAATGCCGTTTGTTATGTGTTATCCATAATTATCGATTCATTATTGTTAATAAATAAGTTATTTTTAGTCTGAATTCTGAGATTTATATGATTTAAACTACTCCAGATACATTATTTTTTTTAACAATTTTACATTCAAATTAATACGATGTCACAATTAGAGTTCCGACGTCATATTACGCTGAACTGAAAATTTCAAACTGGAACCATGCAATTTCGTTAAGACTTCTCAATATTTTTGTTTAAAAGATACGTATATTCAATACAAGTGTGGACACAGAAAAACGTCTCCCCTGCATTCCGCATCAGTAACAAAAATTAATTTTGTCATAAGCATTACGTAAATAGCATTAAATATCAGCAGTGGCCTGTATACCAAATATTGTCACCATACCATGCATAGTTACAGAGGAACTGTCCTAATACAAAAACTTTAACGTAGTTGCTGGACCGTGAAATTGAGGTCAAGGTCAGGTGACACCTACCAGACAGTCATGTACTATTCATCAGCAACCTATATACCAAATATTGTCATCCTACCATGCTTGGTTACAGGGGAACAGCAGTAACCTAAATATTACCACTGAAAGCGTCCTCGTAGAACCGCTTCGAAATTTTAAAACATTTGTTAGACATATTAGAATCGAAATAGACTATCCCTCGGTATAAAATATTGACAAATATAAGGTCTGACCATGTTCTAATTCCCATAAAGCCCGCTCGCAATAATCTATTTCTCAAGTCTAAGAAGAGTTCAAAGGTCACAATTTATAGTTGTTTGTGGTTCATTGTACTTCTCACATAACAAGTGTGGACACAGAAAAACGTCTCGCCTGTATTCCGCATCAGTAACGAAAATAAATTTCGTCATAAGCATTACGTAAATAGCATTTAATATCAGCAGCGGCCTGTATACAAAATATTGTCACCATACCTTGCATAGTTACCGGGGAACCGCCGGAACCCAAAAACTTTAACGTAGTTGCTGGACCGTGAAATTGAAGTCAAGGTCAGGTGGAACCTACCAGACAGTCATGTACTATTCATCAGCAACCTATATACCAAATATTGTCATCCTACCATGCGTAGTTACAGAGGAACTGTCGTAACCCAAAAACTTTAACGTAGTCGCTGGACTGTGAAATTGAGGTCAAGGTCAGGTGACACCTACCAGACAGTCATGTACTAGTCATCAGCAACCTATACACCAAATATTGTCATCCTACCATGCGTAGTTACAGAGGAACTGTCGTAACCCAAAAACTTTAACGTAGTCGCTGGACCGTGAAATTGAGGTCAAGGTCAGGTGACACCTACCAGACAGTCATGTACTAGTCATCAGCAACCTATACACCAAATATTGTCATCCTACCATGCGTAGTTACAGAGGAACTGTCGTAACCCTAAAACTTTAACGTAGTCGCTGGACCGTGAAATTGAGGTCAAGGTCAGGTGACTGACTGGCAAGTACTCATCATAAGCTACCTCTGGACCAAATTTGATGGACCTAGGGCTTGGGCTTACAAAGATATGAAGCAAGATGTCAAGTGATTACGCCGCCGCCGCTGCCGGATTCCCATACATATGTCTCGCCTCCAGCGACTTTTGTCGCAGGCGAGACAAAAACTATGTTAACTGTCGTCATGGACAATAATTAAGGGCTCCCGCGAGCTAGGTTTGATGATTTTCATTGGCTAGAGGTTAACGTCAATAATTAAGGGCTCCCGCGAGCTAGGTTTGATGATTTTCATTGGCTAGAGGTTAACGTCTATTAAAGGCTCCCTTGAGCTAGGTTTGATGATTTTCATTGGCTAGAGGTTAACGTCTATAATTAAGGGCTCCTGCGAGCTAGGTTTGATGATTTTCATTGGCTAGAGGTTAACGTCTACTAAATGATTTCATATGTTCATTGGCTATTATAACATTTCCGCGCAATACTTAATTTACCTTTAGTTCACGTTAAGTGACAATGTTAATACCATGTCATAACCGTCTGGAAAAGACCTGAACAGCGCTCCAAGTGTCAAGTCATATGGGAACATTTTACAAGTTTACAAAATGACGTCACTAAATGCATTTAGTCCTCAAAATATCTTTTAAATAGAATTATTATGACTCCAATGGATTGTATGATAGTATTTGTTTAATGACAGTTTCAGCAACTTTTTAGCAATATCTTTACCATCACATTGTTTTTTGTGAAAAATAATAGATAACTAACCACTTGGACATCTAGGCCCAATTGCACATCAAGGCCCAATTGGCCTCTAGTGAAAGACTTAAATGTATGTAGTTTATTTCAACTAGTTATTTTACTGACTTTTCTAATAGTAATGGTTGTGAAAGAAACAAAAAGAAAATATGTCTGGGCCACATGATGTCCCGCTTGGCTCATATTGGTCAACAGCCCCCCCCCCTTTTCTCACTTAAAGAAATAATTGGTGCAGCCCTACGTTGATTATTTTTCAAATATGCACCTTTTGTAACAATTTGGTTTGAATAGGACAATTTATTTGTTTGTTCCACTTCCAGCGACATCCAGTTTTTATTGGGGAGGAAGCCGGAATACTCAGAGAAAACCCCAAACCTTTGGTTCACAAGTGTGGACACAGAAAAACGTCTCGCCTGAATTCCGCTTCAGTAACGAAAATAAATTTCGTCATAAGCATTAGGTTAATAGCATTAATTATGAGCAGCGGCCTGTATACCAAATATTGTCACCATACTATGCATAGTTACAGAGGAACTGTCCTAATACAAAAACTTTAACGTAGTCGCTGGACCGTGAAATTGAGGTCAAGGTCAGGTGGAACCTACCAGACAGTCATGTACTATTAATCAGCAACCTATATACCAAATATTGTCATCCTACCATGCGTAGTTACAGAGGAACTGTCGTAACCCAAAAACTTTAACGTAGTCGCTGGACCGTGAAATTGAGGTCAAGGTCAGGTGACACCTACCAGACAGTCATGTACTAGTCATCAGCAACCTATACACCAAATATTGTCATCCTACCATGCGTAGTTACAGAGGAACTGTCATAACCCAAAAACTGGAACGTAGTCGCTGGACCGTGAAATTGAGGTCAAGGTCAGGTGACACCTACCAGACAGTCATGTACTAGTCATCAGCAACCTATACACCAAATATTGTCATCCTACCATGCATAGTTACAGAGGAACTGTCGTAACCCAAAAACTTTAACGTAGTCACTGGACCGTGAAATTGAGGTCAAGGTCAGGTGACAGGTGACTGACTGGCAAGTACTCATCATAAGCTACCTCTGGACCGAATTTGATGGACCTAGGGCTTGGGCTTACAAAGATATAAAGCAAGATGTCAAGTGTTTACGCCGCCGATGCCGCCGCCGGATTCCCATACATATGTCTCGCCTCCAGCGACTTTCGTCGCAGGCGAGACAAAAATGGCATTCTTTGCCAATTAAGATCATAGTTGCACCCTGCTGCAGTGAGACTCTAACCTTCAATTTTAGTGTTGACAGACCTAATGATCGATAAAAGAGGAACTACGTTAACCACTCAGCCAACAAGGCCACTAATTGGACATGGAAGGAATTGGCTATTGAATGAACATGCATATTTGATATCTTCCAAGGAATAACTTAATTCTTGACGAGAGATGTGGTTTTTTCAACTTAATTAAGGCTCAATCGCTCATGTTAATTACAGGTTATGAAACAAAAGGGCAAAAGTATTAAATTTGATTAAATAAACCTTAAATTACACATTTTGATAACAGACAAAATAGTAATTATTAGCTTCCAGCTATAAAGGTGGCGTCATTGGGAAGTCGGAGTAACCAGAACAAATCTTGACCTCCAGTGGATAAATTTGCTCAAGTTGACTCGCTTTAAATATGGCAAATATCACTTGTAAAAGCTTTTAATTTGCACATAAATAGTTTAGTGGATAAATATGAAAACAAGATCTGCCTTAATGGTGATTATGTTACCCTCCCCCCCCCCCCCTCCAAGCCAAGTATTTACACCTGTGTTCTATTTTTAGCCACTGTGGCCATGTTGGATGATCAGTGACAATGAAATCCACAAGCCTTGTAAAGGACACCTAAGACACGAATAGATCACCTGAACATTTGGTTCAGAAGTCCTCAGCTATCCTCCCCCCCAATAACTACTTCTCTTGGAAATAATACAGGTCCAATATGAAAACACCCTTTTTCCCTTAATAACTCTGCTTTAACTATATCTATATGCCGACCTTAAAATTGAAATGAATCTTTCCAACATGTTCTGGCCTTAAAAGTTCCTTTAATTAGTACATTCATGTTGAACCCCATGTTATCTGGAATGTTTTACTTCAAGTTTTCAACTTTGAAAAACGTGTTAAATTTTAAAAAAATTCTTCTGCAAAATTTACATAACACCAACCTATGCGTTTATTTTAAAAATTATTATGCATTTCATTGAAATCCCTCATTTTCATTGGTCCAATTAGGTCACATGGTCATAACATATAATCTTACAATTCTCCATGAAACATCAAAACATCAACATATTTTTAAAAACCTTTTTGGGGGCTACATGAACGACAAGTTGTCATGGAGTAAAAGATGGTATCTGAATAAATGATCCAAATAAAATGGAAAACGCCGACATCAACACAATAAGAACACAAACTGTGTGGATTATATTCTTTGTATTTTTAATTCACTTGACAAGAAGATTGAATGGACCAAACTCCCTAAATATTTTTTTTTTGGTTTGTTACTCATCTTTAATTTCACTTTTTAAAAAAGTTTAATGAATGAGTTATGTATTATATATACCTCCTCTTTTACCAGCCAACATACCCGTTGTTTAAACATTTGAGACATCAGTCAAGTTGTTTAAATATTATAGGTTAACTGGAAAAGGGTGTGCTATATATATATGTTTTGTAACATAACAAGAAACGTCTTATGTTAAAGAATGATAATTGCCAACATACAGATTAAGTGTGATTAATCCATAAAAAGATCAAAGGAAAAATGGTGTATTTAGGTTACAATTGTGTTTTCTAAAATTTTCCAGGGGTTTATAAAGGTATTGTGGGAAAAAGGATCCCAAGGTAATTTTGGGAAATTTTTTATCTGTCCCATCTTCATTTTTGGAATATTTTAATGGGCCATACATCATGGTTCCCAGATGAAAAAGTTCACAAAATGTGCATAATATGCCATTTGTATGCAACTTCATATTTCCTACCATCAAACAGAAGGCATCAGATTTACCAATGTTGGTTTTTAGATGTACTAGTATTAGTACTTCCCTTGTTATGGCAGTTTTGGGAAAGAGGATCATCCGAAACATTTGCATTATGTTACAGTATCAATATAGAGTCTGGTAGAACTGGATTCATCGACACATTAGTGATATCAATTTCTGTGGCAGACGGGTCAGTATCATTTGAGTCTAGATGCCATGATGGGACTGGATCCTATTGCTTGTCAGTTTGTCAGAGGACAACAATTTTATTGTAGGTTTATTTCAGTGGCAGACGGGTCAGTATCATTTGAGTCTAGATGCCATGATGGGACTGGATCCTATTGCTTGTCAGTTTGTCAGAGGACAACAATTTTATTGTAGGTTTATTTCAGTGGCAGACGGGTCAGTATCATTTGAGTCTAGATGCCATGATGGGACTGGATCCTATCGCTTGTCAGTTTGTCAGAGGACAACAATTTTATTGTAGGTTTATTTCTGTGGCAGAAGGGTCAGTATCATTTGAGTCTAGATGCCATGATGGGACTGGATCCTATTGTTTGTCAGTTTGTCAGAGGACAACAATTTTATTGTAGGTTTATTTCAGTGGCAGACGGGTCAGTATCATTTGAGTCTAGATGCCATGATGGGACTGGATCCTATCGCTTGTCAGTTTGTCAGAGGACAACAATTTTATTGTAGGTTTATTTCAGTGGCAGACGGGTCAGTATCATTTGAGTCTAGATGCCATGATGGGACTGGATCCTATCGCTTGTCAGTTTGTCAGAGGACAACAATTTTATTGTAGGTTTATTTCAGTGGCAGACGGGTCAGTTTCATTTGAGTCTAGATGCCATGATGGGACTGGATCCTATCGCTTGTCAGTTTGTCAGAGGACAACAATTTTATTGTAGGTTTATTTCAGTGGCAGACGGGTCAGTATCATTTGAGTCTAGATGCCATGATGGGACTGGATCCTATCGCTTGTCAGTTTGTCAGAGGACAACAATTTTATTGTAGGTTTATTTCAGTGGCAGACGGGTCAGTATCATTTGAGTCTAGATGCCATGATGGGACTGGATCCTATCGCTTGTCAGTTTGTCAGAGGACAACAATTTTATTGTAGGTTTATTTCAGTGGCAGGCGGGTCAGTATCATTTGAGTCTAGATGCCATGATGGGATTGGATCCTATTGCTTGTCAGTTTGTCAGAGGACAACAATTTTATTGTAGGTTCATTTCAGTGGCAGACGGGTCAGTATCATTTGAGTCTAGATGCCATGATGGGACTGGATCCTATCGCTTGTCAGTTTGTCAGAGGACAACAATTTTATTGTAGGTTTATTTCAGTGGCAGACGGGTCAGTATCATTTGAGTCTAGATGCCATGATGGGACTGGATCCTATCACTTGTCAGTTTGTCAGAGGACAACAATTTTATTGTAGGTTTATTTCTGTGGCAGACGGGTCAGTATCATTTGAGTCTAGATGCCATGATGGGACTGGATCCTATCGCTTGTCAGTTTGTCAGAGGACAACAATTTTATTGTAGGTTTATTTCAGCGGCAGACGGGTCAGTATCTTTTGAGTCTAGATGCCATGATGGGACTGGATCCTATCGCTTGTCAGTTTGTCAGAGGACAACAATTTTATTGTAGGTTTATTTCAGTGGCAGACGGGTCAGTATCATTTGAGTCTAGATGCCATGATGGGACTGGATCCTATCGCTTGTCAGTTTGTCAGAGGACAACAATTTTATTGTAGGTTTAATTAAAAGAAGCTTTCTGTTTTTCTGCACTTCCTGCCATTGTCTTTTTTAATTCATTTTACAAAATACTTGTTTTCAATTCGAGGTCGCGATGCTTTAAACTTTGGGATTTACTAAAACACGTGTCCATCAAGCTTATAGAACACCATAAAATATGCGAGGTATTCCGAATAATCACAATAAGTAATATGGTAAACAATAAGATAAGATAATTACGAACAGTTACAAAATACGTCAATAACAAACAAAACAGACATAATGACAAAAATGTAGAAAGTTAAGACTTTCTTCAAAAACAGTTTTATTGGCATCATGTTGCTTCAATTGGCGATTTTGTAAGAGGAAATTGGGAAAAATGTCAGGTTTTTGCTGTTAGGAATGGGTCCAAATACCTGTCCCTACTGAATCCTATAAAAATACATGTTTTATTTTTGCAGGTAAGGTGATCTTGACTCCAATTTTAATTGACAAGGATTGCCAGTTTTCCTACCAAAGGTTGGGGGTTTTCTCCGGGTACTCTAGCTTCTTCCCCAATTAAAACAGGATGCCATAATATTGCTGAAGATTTTATGAAAGATTTTATGAACATTCAAACAAAACTAACCTTTGTGCTAGAAAAAAAGAGGGGGAAACTATTTTTCACAAGGGCAAAGGGGGATCAAGGAGAGATATCTTATTTTTAAACCCTCCAAAAAACAATAATTAGGAGTCACACACCAGAATTTTATGAAGTAAATTTAAAACTTGCAGTTGTCTCCCTTTGTCCTCTATATTTTTTTTGGACAGCCAATGGACCATGACATATCAATATTTATTATTTCTTTCTGTACCAGTTATTATTCTCAAAGTGGGGAAAGAAGTGTAAATAATCTAATTTGTATATTTGCCAGAATTTCTACTGTTGTAAACAACGATATACACAGTACAGAGTTATGTCTGCTTGGGAACGGAGAAATACTATTGCCCAAAGAAAGTGGGGACCAAATGGAAACTTGTCAGATACTGGGATGATCAGGAAAATTTTAGAAGTGGTCACAAACGAAGATGTCAGCCAATTCTAGGACATACCAGACTGAAGTATAATGCTGTGTTGACATTAAAATAATGAATTTATTATTATCATTTATAGTCACAGAATCAATAGTCTGCAGAGGATTCTCCGACTATACCATTTACTGTTACATATTTATAGATTATTACATGGTTATTTCCATATTGGCCCTGGTATCAGCTCCAAGACTCGCACATTAGCCAAGAGAGCTGATATGGGTTGAGGGCTAACAGCATGGCCAATATATATATGGAAAAAACAATATCTGTAAATTATTTATCAAATTTGAATACATGTATATGTGACAAGGGTTAATATTGATATTCGCCCTGTACACCTGGGCTAATTTCAATACTCGCCCTGAGTGCTAATAACTGACATAGACTGGAAGTGAACAATCTGGTACTCAGATATCATGGTAACAACAATGGATGACCAAGGAAGATAAAGCCATTTGTTGTGCCAATCAACATTAAAAACAAATAAACAACTTACGGAGCCATCTTTAATGTTTTCAGCAAGAATGTCTTTGTGAGCAAGAATCTGTAAAATATAAAAAAGATGGCTGTCAATAATAAAATATACAAGACAAAACTGGCTTACATACATACAATATATAGTATATTTCCCTGAATTTAGCTGAAATATGCACAAGTATTAATTGCTAACTGGGCAATGACGAACTACTGCCCTGAATATAGCTGAAATATGCACAAGTAGTATTAACTGCTCACTGGGCAATGATTAACTATTGCCCTGAATATAGCTGAAATATGCACAAGTATTATTAACTGCTCACTGGGCAATGATTAACTATTGCCCTGAATATAGCTGAAATATGCACAAGTATTAACTGCTAACTGGGCAATGAACAACTATTGCCCTGAATATAGCTGAAATAAACATGTATGCACAAGTATTAACTGCTCACTGGACAATGATCTGGACTTCTTTTATTGTGTACTTTTAAAAAAACAATGTTTGTATGATATTCTCAAGTTTGTTCATTGTGATCACATCAGAATTTTACTGTATTGTACAGATGTATGTATGGTTGTTTTGTGCATTTTTTTTTGTTAGTACATAGAAGTCAGTCCAACAGCTTACTTTACCAAGAGCTCAATGAAAAGATTAAGATTTTTTATTATTATAATTCTCCTGTTCACAAAAATTGTGTATGTAAGTTATAAAAAAAATGTAAAAGTTTGGACTGTCTTATGTACTCCCAGAGTCTGTCTCTGGAACTCCTTGGGGTGTTTTTTTGTATAATTTTTTGTTACCATTCAGGATACACCAGTCATTCAACTGGTTACCACAACATCTGGCTAACCCACCATCGTAACCAATTCACGCCATAACCAAACCAGTGACACACTTGTCTTGGTAGTTTTGCAGTGTCCACCACTCCACCGTCACTTTTATTTCCACAAGATCACAAAAAAAAACGCGGTTTAACGCTAAATTGTAAATACTGGAAACAGAAATCATTCACGCCCCCACCCACAAAATTTAAAAACCGACAAAACCCATTAAAATTTACAAAAATTTGAGGAGCCAAAAAAACACATCTATACTGTACACTTACTTTTGAGGTTCTGGGAACAGGATTGAGCTGAGCTCAGTGACGTCAGAGGTTACACCTGAGGGCGTGCTCGTATGAATGCGTGAACTTTACTTACTTGTATAATGCACTCTAATTGCTTGTTTTATACAAATGATAACATATTAAAGATGAAGCCAATTCTGTTCGTCAAATATTTGTTGATAAATTAACTAGATAGATAATTTAGTTAAGCTACATCAAGCTTGCATGCACTATCGTCTCGTGCAAATCTGGGACATTATATACTAACTATTAGTATATAATGTCTCTGTGCAAATGAAACAAGAAAATTATTTTGCAACTGAAAATATTTTCAACGTGCAACATTTGGCATTGAAATAAATATAAGAATATCAAGACTTTTACATAAAGGTCACACTCTGGAGTCTGTTGATTCAGCCAAATACCTCGGAATTACAATTTCTAAAGACATGTCATGGAACCACCATATTAATAACATCACTTGTAAAGCCAACAAACTTTTAGGATTTTTAAAACGTAACCTTCAAATAAACAATGAAAACACTAAAAGCCTAGCCTATAAATCCATCATACGTACTAATCTAGAATATTGCTCAACTGTCTAGTCTCCTCACACCCAAAAATCAATAAATCAAATTGAGCAAGTACAAAGAAGAGCGGCTAGGTATGTAACTGGAAGACACCACAACACCAGTAGCGTAACATCTATGTTAGACCATCTTCAATGGAAAACACTTAATTCACGCAGACAAATTCATAGAGCCACCTTGTTGTACAAAATATCCAACAAATTAGTAGCTATAGACCCAACACAGTACATAACTACACTTCCACCATCAGTTACAAGACACAGATACAACCTTCAATATCATACTTTCTCCACTACAACAAATTATTTTAAATACAGTTTTTTTTTCCTTATACAGTTGTTCTTTGGAATTCCTTACCTGTCAACATTGTCAATGCAAGTACTTTGGATCAGTTTAAATCACTGATCCAAACTCACATTATGTAATTTATATCAGTACAGATCGTTTTTGTATATATGTAAATATTTTCAGTTTTCCATTTGCTTTTTATGTTGATTATTTAAATTAACTAAATGATTTCTGATATTTTTTCTAATCTTTTATTATTTATTTATTTATCTATTTATTGTTCTTCATATGCGCGCCTTGGTCTGTTCGCGCCTTGGTCTGTTCGCGCCGTTGCCTAGTCATCAGCAATTGATGGAGCAACGTATGATGTAGATGTAGATGTAGATGTAGCTTCCTCCCCCAATAAAAACTAGACGCCATGATAAAGCTGAAAAATTGCTGAAAATGACGTTAAACATCATTAAAACAAACAAACATACAGCGTGGTGGTGTGCGCCGTTAACCCTCTCTTCTCCAGTACATACAATAATTGTGGGGTCTGTAACAGCACTTTCAGCAATTTTTCACCTATATCACAGGAAGCAGGAGAACAGGAAACAAAAGGGCGAACGCGCTAAAGTAAAAGAAGCGATAAACCATACTTATTTACTTCTAACTCTGATTAACACAGCACGTTTCAAACAGACAGCTGACTTCTGTCCTGCTCCACTACTCGGCCAGGGGCGTAGCTGCCTATACGGGTACGCGGTTTGCTCCACTACTCGGCCAGGGGCGTTGCTGTCTATACGGGTACGCGGTTTGCTCCACTACTCGACCAGGGCCATAGCTGCCTATACGGGTACTCGGCCAGGGGCGTAGCTGCCTATACGGGTACGCCATTACTCGGGCAGGGGCATAGCTGCCTATACGGGTACGCCATTACTCGGCCAGGGGCATAGCTGCCTATACGGGTATATACGCCATTACTCGGCCAGGGGCATAGCTGCCTATACGGGTACGCCATTACTCGGCCAGGGGCATAGCTGCCTATACGGGTACGCCATTACTCGGCCAGGGGCATAGCTGCCTATACGGGTACGCCATTACTCGGCCAGGGGCATAGCTGCCTATACGGGTACGCCATTACTCGGCCAGGGGCGTAGCTGCCTATACGGGTACGCGGCTGAATCCACATGATTTTGACAAACAGAAAAATTGCAATATATCCCTGCACTCAATAAACTGACAGTACTAAATAAAGCACACTATAGAACTCTTCAAATTGCACCAAATTGCACCAGTTTTCAATATTTTCCGCGGGGAAATGGAGGCATTTCCACGGACCCTTTGTGAATTCCCATCGTAACTAGTCTGGTTAAAACCCTGACTCCCATGCTATACCAACCCACTACTCCACTGCTCTACTCACTGTCTCCCACTACTCGTTTGCTTCAATACTCCACTGCTCCACTACTACCTTGCTCCACTAATCCACTACCCCACTTCTACCCTGCTCCAATAATCCACTACCCCACTACTACACTGCTACACTAATCCACTACCCCAGTACTACCCGCTCCACCAATCAACTACCCCACTACTACCCGCTCCACTAAACCACTGCCCCACTACTACCCGCTTTACTAATGCACTACTCCCCTGCTCCACTAATCCACTACCCCACTACTACCCTGCTCCACTAATCCACTACCCCACTACTCTTCTGCTCCACCAATCCACTACCTCACTACTACCATGCTCCCCTAATCCACTACCCCACTACTACCCTGCTCCACTAATCCACTACCCAGTACTACCCGCTCCACTAATCCACTACCCCACTACTCCCCTGCTCCATTAATCCACTACCCCACTACGACCCTCTCCACTAATCCACTACTACCCGCTCCACTAATCCACTACCCCACTACTACCCTGCTCCACTAATCCACTGCCCAAGTACTACCCTGCTCCACTAATCCACTACCCCACTACTCTTCTGCTCCACCAAACCACTACCTCACTAATACACTGCTACAATAATCCACTACCCCACTACTACCCCACTACTACCCTGCTCCACTACTACCCGCTTTACTAATGCACTACTCCCCTGCTCCACTAATCCACTACCCCACTACTACCCCACTACTACCCTGCTCCACTAATCCACTACCCCACTACTCCCCTCCATTAATCCACTACCCCAGTACTACCCCGCTCCACTAATCCACTACCCCACTGCTACCCGCTCCACTAATCCACTTCCCCACTTCCCTGATCCACTATCCCACTATATCCTACACGCCCACCTGTCCTTTTTTTTAATTCTTTACAAAGCAGATTTTATTCAGTCAGAAAAAGGAATAACTTGTATTTAATGCTATGGATTTTTCACAGAAGAAATACATCATTACGGTAAATCTATGTTATATGTGGTATACAGCTGTCAAAATACCGTGTATTACGGTAGATCTATGGTATATGTGGTATACCGATGTCAAAATACTGTGTATTACGGTAGATCTATGTTATATGTGGTATACCGATGTCAAAATACTGTGTATTACGGTAGATCTATGTTATATGTGGTATACCGATGTCAAAATACCGTGTATTACGGTAGATCTATGTTATATGTGGTATACCGATGTCAAAATACCGTGTATTACGGTAGATCTATGTTATATGTGGTATACCGATGTCAAAATACTGTGTATTACGGTAGATCTATGTTATATGTGGTATACCGATGTCAAAATACTGTGTATTACGGTAGATCTATGTTATATGTGGTATACCGATGTCAAAATACTGTGTATTACGGTAGATCTATGTTATATGTGGTATACCGATGTCAAAATACTTTGTATTACGGTAGATCTATGTTATCTGTGGTATACCGCTGTACTGTGTATTACGGTAGATGTTATCTGTGTACGGTAGATATATGTTATCTGTGTACGGTAGATCTATGTTATATGTGGACGGTAGATCTATGTTACCTGTTTTATACCGCTGTACTGTGTATTACGGTAGATCTATGTTATCTGTGTACGGTAGATCTATGTTATATGTGTACGGTAGATCTATGTTATCTGTGGTATACCGCTGTCAAAATACTGTGTATTACGGTAGATCTATGTTATCTGTGTATGGTAGATCTATGTTATCTGTGTACGGTAGATCTATGTTATCTGTGGTATACCGCTGTCAATATACCGTGTATTACGTAGATCTGTGTTATCTGTGGTATACCGCTGTCAAAATACTGTGTATTACGGTAAATCTATGTTATCTGTGGTATACCGCTGTCAAAAAAATGTGTATGACAGTAGATCTATGTTATCTGTGTACGGTAGATCTATGTTATCTGTGTACGGTAGATCTATGTTATCTGGTATACCGCTGTCAAAATACTGTGTATTAGATCTATGTTATCTGTGGTATACCGCCGTATGGTATACCGATGCACTGTGTATTACCGTAAATCTATGTTATCTGTGTACGGTAGATCTATGTTAACTGTGGTATACCGCTGTCAAAATACTGTGTTTACGGTAGGTCTATGTTATCTGTGTACGGTAGATCTATGTTATCTGTGGTATACCGCTGTCAAAATACTGTGTTTACGGTAGATCTATGTTATCTGTGTACCGTAGATCTATGTTATCTGTTGTATACCGCTGTCAAAATACCGTGTATTAGGTAGATCTATGTTATCTGTGGTATACCGCTGTCAAAATACTGTATTTACGGTAGATATATGTGATCTGTGGTATCTGTCAGAATACCGTGTATGACGGTAGATCTATGTTATCTGTGGTATACCGCTGTCAAAATACTGTGTATTACGGTAGATCTATGTTATCTGTTGTATACCGCTGTCAAAATACTGTGTTTACGGTAGATATATGTTATCTGTGGTATCTGTCAAAATTAATACCGTGTATGACGGTAGATCTATGTTATCTGTGGTATTCCGCTGTCAAAATACTGTGTATTACGGTAGATCTATGTTATCTGTGGTATACCGCTTTCAAAATACCGTGTATTACGGTAGATCTATGTTATCTGTGGTATACCGCTGTCAAAATAATTTGTTTACGGTGGATCTATGTTATTTGTGTACTGTAGATCTATCTTATCTGTGGTAAACCGCTGTCAGAATACGGTGTATTACGGTAGATATATGTTATCTGTGTACGGTAGATCTATGTTATCTGTGGTATACCGCTGTACTGTGTATTAACGTAGATCTATGTTATTTGTGTACGGTAGATCTATGTTATCTGTGTACGGTAGATCTATGTTATCTGTGGTATACCGCTGTACTGTGTATTAACGTAGATCTATGTTATTTGTGTACGGTAGATCTATGTTATCTGTGTACGGTAGATCTATGTTATCTGTGGTATACCGCTGTACTGTGTATTAACGTAGATCTATGTTATTTGTGTACGGTAGATCTATGTTATCTGTGTACGGTAGATCTATGTTATCTGTGGTATACCGCTGTACTGTGTATTAATGTAGATCTATGTTATCTGTGTACGGTAGATCTATGTTATTTGTGGTATACCGCTGTATGGTATACCGCTGCACTGTGTATTACCGTAAATCTATGTTATTTGTGTATGGTAGATCTATGTTATCTGTGGTATACCGCTGTTAAAATACTGTGTATTATGGTAGATCTATGTTATTTGTGTATGGTAGATCTATGTTATCTGTGTACGGTAGATATATGTTATCTGTGTACGGTAGATCTATGTTATTTGTGGTATACCGCTGTACTTTGTATTATTGTGGATCTATGTTATCTGTGTACCGTAGATCTATGTTATCTGTGTACGGTAGATCTATGTTATTTGTGTATGGTAGATCTATGTTATCTGTGGTATACCGCTGTACTGTGTATTAACGTAGATCTATGTTATTTGTGTACGGTAGATCTATGTTATCTGTGTACGGTAGATCTATGTTATATGTGGACGGTAGATCTATGTTACCTGTTTTATACCGCTGTACTGTGTATTACCGTAAATCTATGTTATTTGTGTATGGTAGATCTATGTTATCTGTGGTATACCGCTGTACTGTGTATTACCGTAGATCTATGTTATTTGTGTACGGTAGATCTATGTTATCTGTGGTATACCGCTGCACTGTGTATTACCGTAAATCTATGTTATCTGTGTACGGTAGATATATGTTAACTGTGTACGGTAGATCTATGTTATTTGTGTACGGTAGATCTATGTTATCTGTGGTATACCGCTGTACTGTGTATTACCGTAGATCTATGTTATTTGTGTACGGTAGAACTATGTTATATGTGGTATACCGCTGTACTGTGTATTACCGTAGATCTATGTTATTTGTGTATGGTAGATCTATGTTATCTGTGGGATACCGCTGTACTGTGTATAACCGTAGATCTATGTCATTTGTGTATGGTAGATCTATGTTATCTGTGGGATACCGCTGTATGGTATACCGCTGCACTGTGTATTACCGTAGATCTATGTTATTTGTGTATGGTAGATCTATGTTATCTGTGGGATACCGCTGTATGGTATACCGCTGCACTGTGTATTACCGTAGATCTATGTTATTTGTGGTATTATGTGTATTTTAGCTTTTCGAGTTATAATATTCACTGGCAACATTATCTAGCAAATAGAATTTGTAGATGTTTTTCACATATTGATTCATTTTACCAATTTTTAGAAGGAAAAACCTGCAACTGGGGTGACTTTGGCTTTGCTCTCTCTCTCTCTCACGAAAATTGACGTGTTTGCCATCTTAGAGCTTTCAACAAGTTTACGTTTATTGTCAACGTTTAAATTTGAGTACCGAACTACACTTTGAGAGTAAGCCTAAAATGTGACATGGATAAGCTTCTTGCGGCGAGATGAACAACGAGATTCTGAATTGAACTCGGAAACAAACGATGACATACTCCATTGTATTGTTAATTTCCTTGATATGTGTAACTGGTTGTACGTTTTCTAATACATTCTATTTCATCGTGAACAGTATAGGACCACACTAATACCATACACGTCGTTTGTTTTGAATATGTACATATTTTTTTAAGAAATGAAGCTGTTTGTTCGTACTGTTTTAAAGGCTCGCCGTTGGTGGTCGTCTTGGTTTTTTTACTTACACACTTAATCGCAAAGCAAAACGGTTTTAATTAAGTATGTCTTTTTATCAGTGTAGCCATGAACTATGAACTAACACTGTGTTGTTAAGTATAACTTAATGATCCCTTTTACCTCGAATAATACTTGTGGCCAAAGAGCTGAAAACTGCTTAATGATGCGTCAAGAACCATTTGGTCAAATTTTACTTAGATGTCAGTATATTACCATGAAGATAAAGAAGGACCCGGTGACGAATTTTTAAAGTAGGAAACTGAGGATGCGAATCGTTACTGACTCAAGGCATGTGTGCTCAACTCCAACCTGAGCTGATTCCCAGTTTCAAGTTGCAGTTCTGGGTTTTGACTCGGTTACTCAGGCCCTGAACTGATGGCCAGTTTTATGTCGAAGTTCGGGGTTTTTACACGAGTATTCAGGCCCTGAACTGATTGCCAGTTTCATGTTGAAGTTCTGGGTTTTTACCCGGGTACTCTGGCCCTGATATGATTGCCAGTTTCCTGTTGAAGTCCGTGATTTTTACTCGATTTCTCAGGCCCTAAACTGATCCCCCGTTTCATGTTGAAGTTCGGAGTTTTTACCCGGGTACTCAGGCCCTAAACTGATTGCCAATTTCATGTCAAAGTTCTTTCTACCTCACTACAAACCGGACGCAATGATAAAGCTGAAAACTTAGGACTCAATTTTCTACTGACATAAATAACATTATCTTTGTTGAGACCATTCAATGAATCTTGCTGCTTGGTTTCAACTGGCTCACTGGATTCATATAGGAAGCTATTTTTTAATATTTTCCTTAGGTTTGTATGTTAAATAAATTCCTACAATTCAGCATCACCATTAAATGTTTAGAGAACCACCCAATAAAACTTCACATATCACATGTCTTGAATCAGTTTTGCCGTTTCAGAAATATTGCATTTGAAAATCATTCCTATATAGAGTCCTCTGTTAAACTGTCTATAATGGTAATGGTGGCCATTACTGTCTTATTAAAAATTGTAGAGGAACATATTCGTAATAACTTCTGTACTGATCCTTTGTTAAACTGGAGGTCCTGCGATGGCGGCCATTTTGAATTTCCGATTGGCAAAAAACCACCAGAACTTTATAGAGCACCATCCAATGAATAATGTGCCAAAGTTTGTTTCGAAGTTGGTTAACCAGTTTCAGAGAAGAAGCCTTTTAAACATTCTTCCCATAGTGTCCTATGTTAAACAAGTCCTGTGGTGGTGGCCATTTGAATTTTCTATTGGCATAAAACATAAACTTTAAAGAGGACCATTTAAACAAGATTGCTTGTAAATTTTGTTTTCCATTGTTTAACCTGTTTCAGAGAACAAGCTTTCAAGTCAGGTTAGCTAAAAACTTAACCAATCGATTAGTTATCTCCCAAAATGTGAACGAGATGGATACAAGATCAGAGAATGCCAAAGGAAATAGATGGGGTACACAAATCTAATGTTTATATAACTACAGTTGGCGGTTCGGGATCTTGTACTTATTTACCACTTGACCATGCCATTGCTTCAATTTAACTGGCATCTCTCCGTAAAACTTGGCTCTTTTGATATTGGTGTATTAGCCCAGAACGAAGGACCATTAACGTGCAAACTATAACATTGATTACGGAAAAAGATAATAAAATCAGTAGCCAGTTTTCTTTTACAGTGTATGCGAATTAAATGTTAAAAATTATCCAAACAGACACTCATTCCTTTGTCCTTTGACAGAGAGTGTATTCTGTACACCTAGTAATAACAAAGACATGTTTATATATATTTAAAACAACACTTTAAAGCAGGAACAATAAAAGGGATAAAATAAATCATGTGCAACAATGACAGGTTAGTAAGCGGAAGATGCAGCAAATTTGTGGGTTTGGGTAAGGTAATTTGGTTAGGAGAAAAAAATTGGGGTTGGGAGATTGATTGGGGGGGGGGGGGGGGGCAATTAATGTGTATAACAAGCCAATATAGGTGTTCCTAGGTATCATTCCAGCATCAATCTCCATAAATACTGCTTCCATGAAATACTTTGGTTATTATCCATCTGAACACATCTTACTCATTTGGAGCACCCGACTGTAGGGTTTTTATTGGATAATAAGCATTCGATTGTTCGTGTTTTGAACTTGTTATATGTTCTATATATTTGTCTGATTCCCGATTTGTGATCGTCCCTCGATTTTTGGCTCTAGTTAATCTGACAGTTTTCTTGCAATTTTTCATCAGAAACAAGAGTTGTCTGCCTTTACTGCTCAGTGGCAGATCAATGATTTCTCATAAAGATGGACCACTCAGGACACATTGTTTTTAGCAGATCATGGATTATGCTGATTCGTTAGAGGGACTCAGGAACCCTGAACCCCCCCCCCCCCCCCCGCCCCTTCATTAGGAGGACACAGTCACGCCTTCCCCCACTACGGATCTGCCACTGGTACTAATTATGTAATAAACACATTAAGATAAGGGTATTTTAATTTATTCAGTTTCTCATAATAGAGAAAACCTGCAACACAACATCTCATTGTAACAGTCTCAAAACAAACAAATAACTGAATCACACACACACACACACACACACACACACAGTCCCCTGTTATAAAACCAACAAACAATACTTCCATAACAAACAGTGAAGGAAAATACAACAATCTTACTAAATGTATCTAAAGTTTCAAAGAAACCTTTTTAAAAAAGAGAAGAACAATAGGCCATCCAATAGAAAATTGTTTGTTTACTGTCCACATAATTTAGTCTCTGGCCCAACACAAAACATAATTGTTTTCAACTAAACTATTTTTGGCAAGCTTGTACTTAAATGTATCGGGTGCAGGTCAAAACGCCCCATTGTCAAAACGCCCCCAACCAAAACGCCCCCATTTTCCAAAACACCCCCACCAAAACGCCCCCGTTTTCCGCTCATACAAATTCAAATAAATATAAATAAGGATTGTTTTCAATTGTAGATTATTGGATATAGACGACTTTGGGTAGGTTACGCCAAGCTCAGTGTAAACCCACCAAAAGTCGTCTATATCCAATAATCTAACCAACAATTGAAAACAATTCTTATATTTTGACGTTAATACTATGAAAAGAAATAACAAAAACAATATGCGATATAGTAAGTTAGGTTATACGAAATGGACAATGTTGCTCAACTGTTGAATATTTAATATATTTATTAATATATTATACATTATATAGTAAATATCAGATTCCGAGATGAATGAAACATCTTCTTAATGTAATTAAAACAAGCATTCAAGCTTGTATTATGTAACCTCAAAGTAGTATTGTTTATATTACTGTTCCGTGTTTCCTTATGAAGAACAATGATTGCTCATCAACAAACAAAAGATTACTTAATCAGGTATTTCATTGCTTTGATGATGATTAACACAACGGTATGCATCTATAAAATAATGTATGCATAACAGATTGTGTTTTACTCAAGCCATACTGGAATACAAATAAGACAATAACAGAGTAGAATTCTTAAAACAATAGAAATGTTGTTAAAACTTTGGAAGTTGGGAATATCTGTAAGACATTTTTTTATAGGTTAAATCAAAAGTATTCCAATTGAAATCAATAATTATGATCGAAAACATGATGATATAAGACAGTCCGTTTTCACTTCTATATCTAAAACCACGGATTCTTCGTGTACTATATGTGAACGCTCTGTTCCGACTCGAACACCTGCTGAAATATTCTCTTACTGTTATAAATGTATATATTTTGTATTATATGCTATGCATACATGTCTATTCTCTTACTGACAAGTAACACATTCGGAAATGCTTGCACATAATAATTTGAACTGTACATTCTTTGTAAGTTAATATTCTTATCCTCATTAAAAATATTCAATTTATCTTAGTGTTTTTCTTTTTAATTTGCATCATTTTAATTGGGGCGTTTTGGTGGGGGTGTTTGGAAAATGGGGGCGTTTTGGTAGGGGGCGTTTTGGCAAGGGGGCGTTTTGACTCGAATTCAATGTATCTTTTAGGAGTTAAGGAAAGTATAAATTTCGTACATTCCCCCATCAAATTATAAAATTATTCAGAAACAGAAAGGTAACAATTTTTTAAGGATGGCCTAAAATATACACTCTGTCCATTTCAGATTTGAAATTGAATTTAAAACTTGTAACCTCGAAATTAAAAGGATGTATCTAACAACATTCAAATAGAAAAGAATAAGTCATAAATATACACAAATTGTCCCAAATAAAAAAATCTTAACAATATTTGTTATAAATTTAGGCCCTTTCCTCTGTAACAGATATGCATTGTAAAATTTAAACAAACAATCTCTACACACAATCACAACCTAATGTACTATAGCACTTTGGAAACTTGCATCAATTTCAACTAAAAGGCACATGTCAGTTAGAGTTACCTCCCTTTAAACACATAATTTCCTTATTTCTACACAAAACTAACTGTAAACAGCATAGCTTTAATTTGAAAATAGTTTCATCATACAACAAATGATTTAATCAAAAAGATTAAATTTTATGCAAATTAGGTTTTGCTATCAGTATTGCAAATTAAATATGCATGATAAAAATAGTATTGAACAATATAGATTCATCTATTAAATTATGTATACATTAAACAGATTTTATCATCACTTTTTACAGCCTAGCAAGTAATTCCCCCTTAACAAATGTTTTATTTTTAATTGTCCTATTGTTATCTCCCTTGTTAAAGGGAAGTAACTCACTGATGTTCCACATAAAATACAAATACAATCAATTCATCTTCATTAATAACATGGCACTATATAATAAGTATTCTGTGTAAAACCTGAGTTATTTATAGACACAAACAAGAGAGCAGTAAAGGGCATGTTTTGTTCTTATCAGGTAAAGTACTAGTACATACTTTTTACATAATATTTTACCCTAAAATATTACATTTTTGTCAAAGTGGTATGAATTAAATAATAGAAATGTGACAAACTAATGGCCAGAAATGTATGTGTTACTTAGAAAATAAATGTATTGTTTTATCTTACATTTTGACCTCTTATAATGACAGGAATAGTGTTTCACATGCATCAGCAAAGAAATAAATTTTGTTTCTATGTGAATTTCGACCAATATTTGTTAAACATGTCCTACTGTTACTGTTCACAAAACTCATCAATATCCTTAATTCATTAAATCTGACTTTCAATTTTGCATGAATTTATTGTCCGAGTATATCTACATCCAACTTTCTATTTTAACCAAACTTCAGTATCCCTAGTTTGAAATGCGAAATGAGCACACCTTTTGAAGGTAAAATAAAGATGCACAAAATGTATTTTAACCTGTAAGAATTACTTCCCCTTTACCACTTAACATTTAACCTGTAAGAATTACTTCCCCTTTACCACTTTCCATTGTTTCAAAAGAAATGCCCTAAAAGTATCATTAAACAAATTTGTACACTAGCAGAATGTTGGCTGTATACAAGTCTGAGAGTCCTTTACCCTCCAACATGAGTTCCCATCAAAGTCTAAAAAAAGGGTTGGACAGCAGAGGATTCTTAGACCAGTTGTATATTTATCCTGAACTCTTAAGCTGGCTTTCCTGGACAACATGCGAAATGTTTGCTTCATTTATTTATATTTCCAAATATCTTTATTTAAAGTGCCAAATTGTTTCCAGAGAATTCCAATATTTGTACAATAAAAAAAATGATACAAATCTAAAATGTTCTGTTTTTTGTTGGCAGGTAATTCAGTGTTTACAGAATGCCTGTTTGTAATAATTGTGAATAAATACTGACAAACAGAAAACAAGAGAAAATATTGTAAGTGCCAGTTTAAATGTTAATAGTACATGTGACCTCTAAATAAATTTCCTGATTTGAATGATAAGAGTACAGGTGACCTTTCTACACTAACTATCATCTATTAGTTGTCATTAACACTTCCAGCCAACACGGACATGAAGTTATGAACTGTCTGTGATAATTTGGTCCCCATCCTTTAGCGAAACTGATCCGAATAGACGCTGGGTCAAAAGGACCATCTAAGTACCGACTCTGTGATAGATGTCTGATAAGTTCCAAACTGTCATAGTCAAAAATTTTGATTGAATATCCAGGTAACAGTTTCAAAACTGGCAACGTCCTTGAGTCAACATTTTCAAATGTGGGAGAGTTCACAAACACGGGAAACTGTGAGCGATTATAAAGCCATACTCCGTCATCTTCACGACTCAACACAACACCAATGCCAACTTTGTCACGAGTTCGTTTCACTGACTCGGTCTCTGCGTCTTTTTGAAGTAGTTCTAGGGAGAGGCCATCTCCCTGAGGTAGTGATTGAAATATATTGACATAAGGTTCATGTACTAAATATAGACGCCCGACCCTTTGTCGGAGTTCCCAATAGGCTACCGTGCACCAATGTGGCCCTCGAACACAACCGTTGGTCGATGACATATCATCATCTGAAAAACATTACAAATAAAAACATGACATTTATTTCTACATTAACAATAGTGCCTCGTGCCTTAACATGTTAAGCTAATAATAGGATTTATTTTAAATTCCATTAAAACCTCTACTCAACATTCGGTCAGGATGTGTCCGAACAAATCTGTAACAAACATTACTGCAATTTTAACAAACTTTTGTCAAAGAGTCATACAGACAACTTAAAAACGAGGCATGACCATAGCAAATTAAGTCTGGTACATTTCCAGAAGACTTACTATGTTCTATAAAAAAAAAACCCTACTGTACATTTTTTTGTTTGAACGAAGGTTAATGCCACTTCAGCAATTTTTCAGCTATATCATGGCATCCAGGTTTAACTGCGAAAACCCACGATAGGAAAACTGGCAATCCCTGTCAATTAAGATTCGATACACCATACCCACAGACTCGAGCCCAGTATATATATCAACTAAAGCTTTAATATGTTATTCTATACTATCACCAACATAATTCTGAGTTTAATCTACCGACACAATTTCAAACATTTTAGCAGAAACAATTCTGAATAAATTTTCCTTCTTGAAAAAAAAACCATATTATTATTCTCTGTCTGTCCTCATTTTCCAGATTATATATCATTCTTTTATTTCCATAATTTCTTCATATTTTTTCAAAATTCTCCAATTCTCTGTTTCCCTTAATTTACATTTTAAAAAATTCTTCTATTTCCCTAATTCTTTACTATTTTTTCAACATTATCAATCTTTCCTCACTTCCATTTTTTTTATTTCAGAATCACAGTCAGTCCTCATTTTCCTATTTATTTATTATTCTTTTTTCATATTTTTTCCCTTTTTTTCACAATTTCATCATATTTCCATAATTTTTTTTACATTTTTTTTTTTAATTCACAGTTTTCCTTAATTTCCAAATTTTTATTATTTCCACATTTTCTTCACATATTTTTCTTCCCAAACTTTCTATGTCTGTACCTTAGCCAAGATATACAGCTATAGTTAAGACATGGCACCACAGTATAGATACAAGTTATCATATCTACGGCTGTGTAGGTATCAATGAGTTATGACATGGCGTCTTACAATATTATAAAGGTCTTCAGGTGTGCCAATATTTCATGAGGTTCTTGATAAGGGGTCTATATTATATGTATTTCATATATATTTACATTAAGGTAAAATTCAATATTTTTTTTTAAGTTACTCACCCCCAATATTAATACCCCCTTACCTGGTTTGTGGCTCCACCTAATGCATCAAAATTTTCGTTAAACAACTTGTTTAACAAGACAAACACAGTTTAATAAAATTATATACAAAGGTGAACTGACCTATTTATTTAGATATAATGACCTAATTAATTAAAGAAATATTATGCACAATTGAGACACACTAACTACTGGGGCCTCTTGGATAACCCCAATCATTGTGTAGTGGGCGCCTAACATTCTTTACTAGAGCTTCATTCTTCATAGCATAACACTGGCTCCAATGGACTGTTCCATTAACTAATCCTACAGGGGTGGCCAGGATAATGACACAAATAACTGTTTATCTGATTTTTTTCTTCACAGTATGTACACACAACTGATATTTTTTTTCTCAGTTAAAAGAAAGATTTCATTTCATTTTTTTTCTTAATGATTGGGTTATTTACAGGGGTCTAGACTAATCCTGTATATAAAAAGTATCTCCCAGTATTTTTCAACAATTTATTTTAATACCAATTTTTTTTTCTTCTGTTAACACTTCTATTTTTATACTAAAACGAAGAAGCAATAAGCTGTATTTTGTATTTTTGAATTAGGAGTGGGTGTGTATAAGAACAAAACAAAATGTATAATTTAGAAAACACAAATTATAACTGAAATTATGTTTCCCTCGATTAAGAAAATATTTGTGTAGTTACAAAATATATAACATGACAATCTACAAATTGGATGTATTTCACAAACTACAATAACATCCACAATGAGCAGTATAGTGGAAGATATCTAACTTTCTGTATAATACTTAAATTTGGGCAAAATTTGAGTAATTTCCACCTCTACCCCAAACTACAATACGAAGAGCGACAGCAACTTATAACACTACTGCCAATTAAAATGTTAAAAAAATTAAGCAATATTGTTCATCACACTAAATTTATAAAAATCTGGAAATCCTTAAAATTCCGGATAAAATGACACCTATGCCATTCCCATGTCTGGGTCTTGTGGTGACCCTCTAATGATTTTTAGTAAGTCTGGGCCTTGTGGTGACCCTCTGACGATTTTTAGTTTCCGCTCTTACATCCTAACCAATGTAATCTCCTAAATGTGGTTAGATATCTGGCTCCGACGACAATATTTTTGCTTGTAATTCGTGATTTGTTGAGATGTTTTTACATTGTATATGTCGTCATGAACCATGTCACAAGAAGGGCCGAACTTCATTCACATAACCAGAATATATGTGACAAACATGGTATAAAAATAGATTGTACATGAACTATGTGATTTTTCCAGATCATCATATATCGCAGTGTTTAATCTTAAAAACAAACGGAGGTATTTTACTCTTTCAAAATGCTCCTGATGCCGAAATATTCTGTACCAAATTGTTTTTCTCATTAAATTTGACCCCCAGGCTTTGGTAAAATGAACCTCTGGACACAAAGTTAACTGTTATCACTTATATTTTTCATAGTTTAGACTTTTCTAAGGATAAAAACACAACTGTCAGAAAGAGTTCAGCACTATAACTTCTTTCACTGCTAATAAACTAACAACTTTGAAGGCTACATGTATAAAAAATTGTTGGCAAGTGATGGGAAAGACGGTGTACAAAAACTCATTAAAATCTACAGGAAAAGACAAGGTTAGTTCCTTCTTTGTTGGATAAAGTCTCTATTGGTTGTTTTTAAAGAACGACTCACTGTAACCACTGCAAAATCCTACATTCTCTGTCCCTACCGAAGCAGTTTTTGAATTTAGCCACAAGTTCAACAGTCCTGGTCAGTTAAAATGTCACAGACTTCTAACTGATAGTATAAAGAAAGTTGGTCAGTGTTAAATGTGGTGGAAGTTTTAAATGCAAAAATGAAAAAACAATAACAATTTACTATGTTAATGTTTAAAACATAAAAAATGCAGATTTTTTATTTTAGAGGCATTATTAAGCAAGGGAGTGAAACATAAATACTGTTAATCTAAATCACCCAACTGCTTTGTGATATGAAAAATATGTGCATAAAAACACAGAACCTTGTTGATTCACATTTGGGCCAGTAAATTTGAATTAAGACTTTCTCCAAATTTATCCAATTTCAGAAGTCCAACTAGCTTGTGGGCTCACGAGTTTTCATGAAGACTGCCAATAGTGAATATTCTATCTTTCCAATGGCAGTCTAAATTTAGTTTGTGCTGGTCAATCACTTTTATCCTTAGATTTTTGTTTGTCCACTCCATCTTGTCTGGAATATATCTGAAATATTGCCCCCTGGATGTTATGGAATATATCTAAAATATTGCCCCCTAGATGTTATGGAATATATCTGAAATATTGCCCCCTAGATGTTAAGCAAACAGTCAATCAATCCTTTGTTTTTACATGGAACGTTTTTGATGTGAACAAATTCTGACAATTTGAAGTCTTGTTTTATTCCAGGTTCCCATTAGATAATAATTTGCTATATATCCAAGTTCCCTTTCCAAAAAGAAGTCAAGTGAAAATTCAAAATATTCCATAAGTACAAATTATGGCATTGTAAACCCGTTTACTTTTAATTTATGGCTTTGTCACTAAACATTGGGACACATTGAGGACCATTTGTAAACATAATGGATGATTTATACCATGCAATGATTGCACGGTAATCTACAAGAGGTCGTTAGATCTGATTTCAGTATTTGTAGAAATCAGAAACAAACAATAATTTAGAATTTATTGTGGAAATTTGACCTTGGGTACTCTTAGACAAAGGACAATAATAAATAGGGGGTAAAATAATTTAATGGCTAAATATATGTACTGGTAGTGTCCAGTACCTGTATACAGGTAAATCAAAACAATGATCTTGAGGTTGTCGGTCTCATTCTGGGCAGAGTGTACTCCACTCCAATGTTAATTGACAAGGATTGCCAGTTTTCCTACGGAAGGTCCGGGGCTTTTCTCTAGGAACTCTATCTTCCTCCTCCAATAAAAGCTGTACCCCATGATATAGCTGAAGAATTGCTGAAACATCATTCAACAAACCAAACATGGTCTTACGATACATAAAAATGAAAAATGTCCAGTTGTGGAAAATACATGACCCAGACCAGTAATGCTGTGGTGTGTGTGTCTACAGTAAACCTTGGGAACAAATTCTTCACCTATTTATCCCATTTTTTTTATCTGGCCTCACCTGTATATGTACTTATCTGTATTTTTTTTATGTTATATTATTTTACATGATCATGCCTCAGGGATTAGACTTGTTTGTGTAAGTTTATAACCCAACATTATTATTTTTGTATTATTATTATATATTATTATTTTTTTTTTTTTTATTATTATTATTATTATTATATATTATTATTATTATTACTATTATTATTATTATTATATATTATTATTATATATTATTATTATTACTATTATTATTATTTTTTATTATTAATTATATTATTATTGGCAAAACTGAAATCTTGGTAGTGCTACGGTCTACGAAATTTGTCCAAATTCCAATTTGAAATATAAAATAATATTTTTTATTGATCTAAAGTGAAATAAAAGATGGTGTTTTGCCATAGCCGACCAAAAAAGAATTTTCTATTTTTAGGAATGATCGGCACCTAGTCTGTTGGTGTCCATTCTCCTCTTCATCTTATTTTCTGTCATTAGTTGTTTCTCATTCTAAATCTTTATCATCAATACATTTATCCTGGATTGAAAGCAATTTTTCATTCAACTTTGATTTTTTTTACAGCTTTTAAAAAATGTATGTTCTCTGTGCTGGAGTCAGTGCTATTAAAAAAAACAAGGGAGGCATTTTTCAAGACACTGGGTCGAAAGGACCATTGAAGAACAATACCTTCTGCTCCAACCTTATTTGCTTGTCTGGTAGCAAACAAATTATTTTCTCTGCCATGACCTACCAACACATTGGTTTCATCCATAAGTTGGCAATGGCAAACAGACAATATTTTAATTGTGGCCTGAATATCAGTTTCAATCACTAAAGCATACAAGTCAATTTAAAGTCATTTTGTAAAACTGATTCACAACACAAGACCACTAAATAACTACAGCTAAGGCGACAATTTAGAGTAGAACTATTTTAATTGGAGTAATTAAAAGTTTGAATTTGAATTGGGAGAGATTTGTGTTATAAACCCATAACAAAGAAATGAACTAATAACAGATTTCAGTACATTTGATATTTACAAGGTCTTACAAAATTTACTTCATAATTAAGGAACTATTTCCCAACATAATGTAGAATAATATGTCAAAATTATTCCAGAAATCGAAAAAAATCATTGACTCAAGTCAACAAATTTCAAACACACAATGTATTTCTAAGACGCCAACAAATAAATACAAAATACAAAATTATAAATATTTGTCATGGAAACGGAAACTGACTACATAACATTTCCCCATATTTCTTACTTGTCTTCTCCTAGGAGTTATCTCCCATTAAAGTATGGTAACAACAAGTCTGTACATATTTCTGTTCTGTAATTACATTAGTTTTAATGACTGGCCAAAATTTCTGTCTCAATTTTTTTTCTTGTTTGGTGGAGTAGACTGAATGTGAAAAAAAAATTCATTTTATTCCGAGTTTGGTTGAATTGTTGCGTTATGGACTATCCTAAGAAAAACTGAAGTAGTTAGAGTCTGTATCAATCAAGCGTTTATAGTCTTTATCACTCAAGTACCTATTATACAGCTAAAACCATGCTAGATACCTAACAATGGTTCAGACTGACATCTGAATGGGGATCAGTTCCTTGACCAAAGTTGATTATGAACCCATCAATTAGACTAACAATGTCATTTTATAGCTCATGTCATAACAATCAGGAGTAATATGTAATGGTTAGCCTGTCTGTGAAGTCTATGTATTATATTAAGGGCCATCTGTCAGGCAGTACAATGGGGGTTAGCCTCCAAGTCCCCACATGGATATTGTGTATAGGAGATCAGCAGAACTACCAACATGTTGCAATGAAAAAGAGTAATATGTTGGGTGTACGAGGGCCATAATAGTAATATTTCAGGTGTATGAGGGCCATAGTAGTAATATGTCAGGTATACGAGGGCCAATAGCCTTTGAATGGTCCTTGTTGAATAGAGAGGGAAATTTTACTAATTCTGAGCTCTTTCAGAGCAATCTATACAACTCAAATGCCAAATTTAATCAGCAAATGGTAAAAATCCTGGAACTGTGTTCCAAATTTTAACAATATTTATATAGAAATCAGTAACAGAAATAAGATATTGTATGGACCTCACTCTTATTTAGGAAAGGCTGATTTGGTCACATGGTATTATAATGAATAATGGAGCCTTCAGTTTTCTTTTTAATTTACAGACCTGACAAATCACAAAACCAATATCAGGATATTTACAGCAGTACAATTCCACCCAAGATAAGTACTTGTATTAGAATTTAATACAGCCAAGGACAGGTTAATTTTTTTTGATTTTGCTAAACAATTATTTGTAACAATTTGCTGTGCACAATCATCCCATCATTGATACAAAGAAAAACAAACACAGAAAGCTGATTCAATTTTAAATTCTAAAATGACATCCTTCAAACGCTTTGACAACACATTAGTGTTCTAATAAGCATAGAGCACGGTATAACATCACAATTAGAATTCCGACGTCATATACACTCAACTGACAATTTCAAACTCGAACAATGAAATTTTGTTAAGATTTCTCAACATATTTTTGGTTAAAAGGTATGTATGTTTAATAAATATATGTTTATGTCAATATTATGTGCTTTAACATACTTATTTGCAAGATATCTTATTAGTGTCAAAAAAAAATATTACCAAAGTACTGAAAAGGTCCTCAAAATTTTAAAACATTAGTTAGTTAGACATATTAGAATCGAAATAGATTATTGCAATTGTGCTCTTTGCAAATGGTCACACCTTATATTTGTCTTCATTTTATATCTTGCTATATAAAATATTGACAAATGTAAGGTTTGACCATGTTCTAATTCACATAGAGCCCGTTTGCCTTAATCTATTTCTTAAACATAGAACTGTCTATGCTATGGCCATCTGCTACAAAAACTGTCCCCACTTCACTACATAATGGAACAAAGTTCAAAGTTCAATCTCCTTAATCCTCATAATTAATTATCCAATCACAAAAACATCACATAAAATTTAAAAAAAAAACAAGTAATATTCAACACAAACTCCCAGCCAAAGACCACACATAAAGAACAAATATCAAAACATTTACACTTTACAAAACTTGCCGATCTGTTGAAACGACAAATTATTTTTATTATTAACTTCAAGTGGTTGTAAGATCATTGTTGCATGAAGAGATTTAAAATACAAGCATTGAAATAAATAAATTAATATTTTCTTTACAATCAAAAGTCAAGTAGGTAGTAATCCAGTATTAATACAGTAAAAATAACTTTATATTGAAGTGGTTATATAGGGGAGACAATTAAGGTTATTAAAAGCTTTTAAAACTGTCCTTTGTAAGTCTATTATGAGACGACTGCAGAAGATAAGCAGAATTAGATTTCTTAGGTTTTTCAGAAACATTTTTACACAGTCTTTTTATTAGACGTGTTAGAACTTCCCCACCCCCCCCCACCCCCCCCCAAAAAAAAACACAGTGACCCACTGTGCTATACCTTGCCTAAATTTAGTAACAAATGAAAAAAAATCCACTTAAGATAAAAGGAAAACTAATCTCCACCAAGCCCAAATTTAATTTATTTTTAGACTTGGTCATGGTGACAGTATGTCGTGTTATGTAGGCCTGCTAAGTACTGTAGCAATACATGTCCAAGCACTTTCTGATCAACTGCACGTATCATCAAATAAAAACACATCCTATCGACAGATAAACGTCTGTCAGTCACAAGTACAAAAGGAAAAAGCACTTAGAGCTAATCTGCTATCAGGCCATTCATCCTAAGTCTGTTGTTTTCTGAACCTCAGTACTTAGAGCTAATCTGCTATCAGGCCATTCATCCTAAGTTGGTCTGTTGTATTCTGAACCTCAGTTTTATATACTGGTAGCCATTGGTTTTTTTTTTTTCGTTGTTTATAAATTCATAAAACACTCTTTAAAAAAAAAAACCAATTAAGCCCAAAAGAAATTTATAAAAAATCACCGATTATTTTTGAAGGTATAGCAGAAATTGTAAACCACAATTAAGTAATGGACGGTCCTACATATAGATAAACATCTATCGTCACAAAAGGAAAATCTACTTGAAACATAATCTCCTTACTAATCCTCAGATCATCTCCTAACGTACTTTGATATTATTATTAGTCACAAAACAGCTTTAATCTGATTTTAATCCCGTCTCGGCTATTTATAAAGTTAATTCATGTCCGTCGCTTTATGTCAATTAAAACACAGATTTAAATGCAATTAATGAATTGCCTTCAAAAGTGCTTTTGAAATTGGAACCTAAACGATGTGTAGTTTAGTAAGAAAACATTCACAACATGTATATTCACAAAGGGTACTGTTAGTTAGCCAAGGACAAGAGAATTCAACGAACATAGAGACTTTCACAAAACAGTAATCCAGTGCCATGTTTGGGATCTAAAAGGATGAGCAGAAAACTACTCCATCGACATGTTTGGGATCTAAAAGGATGCGCAGAAAACTAATCCATCGACATGTTTGGGAGCTTAATGGAAGGGAAGAAAACAGGGATCTAGAGACATGTTTGGGATTTAGCTCATACATAACCTTTTCATATAATTTTTTTTTTAATACAGGCAGCCAAGGTAACGGTGGATCAACTTGAACATCAGCTTCAGTTACAACCCGTTACAGAAGCATAGAATCCATAATGACCGACATGGAATTTATGTATTTTTAGAAATGATGAAACATCACCATAATTCTTTATTGACCAAACTCCAAAGAAATGATTTATTTGAAAAATATGAAAGTTATTCGGCTGAATCTATTTTTAGAAATATTAAGATTACAGATCTGCTGCTGTTGAAAGACACATTACCTTATCTAAAGTACATTTGAATACAAATGTCATACTGGGGGCTTTTTCAAATTTCTGCCAATCTATTTTTAGAATATGTATAATTACTGATTGGTCCTATTCTGAATACACTAACAAATTCTGTACTTTAAGAATTGCAGGTCTACGTTGAAAAACATGCAACTGTTTAAAGTCAAATTGAAGCTTATGTTGATGCACTTGAAATCTGAATATAAATGATTTTCTTCACACTGGGGATTTTTCAACAGGTTCTTTATTTTGATAATAAAACCTAATGAAGGACTAAAGATTTTCCACACATTAACCCCCCTCCCCCCAATGAAGGACTACATATTTTCCACACATTAATCCCCCCTCCCCCAATGAAGGACTACAGATTTTCCACACATTAACCCCCGTCCCCCCAATGAAGGACTAAAGATTTTCCACACATTAACCCCCCTCCCCCCAATGAAGGACTTAAGATTTTCCACACATTACCCCCCCCCCCCCTTCCCCCAATTAAGGACCAAAGATTTTCCACACATTAACCCCCCTCCCCCCAATGAAGGACTACATATTTTCCACACATTAATCCCCCCTCCCCCAATGAAGGACTACAGATTTTCCACACATTAACCCCCTCCCCCCAATGAAGGACTAAAGATTTTCCACACATTAACCCCCCTCCCCCCAATGAAGGACTTAAGATTTTCCACACATTACCCCCCCTCCCCCCAATTAAGGACCAAAGATTTTCCACACATTAACCCCCCTCCCCCAATGAAGGACTACATATTTTCCACACATTAATCCCCCCTCCCCCAATGAAGGACTACAGATTTTCCACATATTGACCCCCCTCCCCCCAATGAAGGACTAAAGATTTTCCACACATTAATCCCTCTAATGAAGGACTAACGATTTTCCGCACATAAACACCCCCCCCCCAATAAATGAAGGACTAAAGATTTCCCACACATTAACCCCCCCCCGCCCCGCCAATGAATGACTACAGATTTTCCACACATTAACACCCCCCACCCATAAATGAAGGACTAAAGATTTCCCACACATTAATCAGATTTTCCACACAATAACACCCTCCTATCTTCCCATCCCCTAAAAAACTATATATGCATTGCTAGAAAAAAGAAATATTTAAGCATTTTTGAGGAGAATGAAATTGGTCTGATACCTCCCCACTCCTGTACCATCAGAAAATGGCCCATTACTTTGTTCACTTTGAACTTATAAAAATGACAAACCACTTGTTTTTGTCAGTAGTGTTTAGAGTGAGTACATAGATATCAAATGTAATCATGTCCCCTTTTTTAAAACTAATTGATTAATTTTTCCTCACTGTTGTCGTTGTATTGACCTCTAACAGCCATGTTCACCTGTTGTGTGACAGACACAGCCGTGATAAATAATCAAAACGTCACCCCTCACAGCACCCCTTTCAGTTTAAATGAAAGAAAATGGAGTGATAATACCATTTAAAGTAAGACCTCTAGACCTCACAAATCCATTAAAATGTATTTTTCACCAAGGCGCTGGCCATATTTCTATCTACAGAACTATTTACCTTTGCCAGGCAGTTTACTGATATCATATTAGATGTTTACCATTCAGAAACGTCAAGTGTTGATAAACTATAGTTATCATGTACGACATTTGATGCCTTTTTGCTCTTTTGGTTTCAGAATAGTTGCAAACTTTAAATTTTATTTCTGTAGCTTTATGATCAATTTTCCAATGATTTGACCTCTGACCCCTGTAAATCAGCCCCTTCTTTGTTGTAGACTGGTAACATGGGGTATTTAAACCCATGTTTTTATGGCTGTGCTCTTGGTTGTAGATCTTGATTCATATTATATGACGAACTTTTAACCTACTGTTCATTTTACCTGTATTTCAATCAACTCAGTCTGGCTGGTTCCCATGAACTGGTACAGAATGCTTTTCCACATTAATGACATCTATAAACTGTTGTTTTACTGTGTGGGTACCAGATCAGTAAAGAAGGTTTTGTATTGAGTTTTCATGAACAGTTTTTAAAACTATTTTCAGGGTGTTTTCAATAAACAAACATGTATAATGGCATCTTCCACCCCCTGACCCTACCCACACACACCATACTGTCATCCTGGACTCCTCCACCCCCTGACCCTACCTACACACACCATACTGCCATCCTGGACTCCTCCACCCCCTGACCCTACCTACACACACCATACTGCCATCCTGGACTCCTCCACCCCCTGACCCTACCTACACACACCATACTGCCATCCTGGACTCCTCCACCCCCTGACCCTACCTACACACACCATTCTGCCATCCTGGACTCCTCCACCCCCTGTCCCTACCCACACACACAATACTGCTGTCCTGGACTCTCCCAATCCAAACGAATGACACTATTAACTTGCCTTTGTACTCCCCCCTCCCCCCTTCACAATACTGAGGTTCTAGACTCTACCAAAAACATTATTATTAACATAATTGCCTTAGTACTCCACCCCTTATAATACCGACATTTGGACTCTCCCCCCCCCCCCCCCCCCCCACAGACAATAATCTATACATGTATTTTCCCTCCTAGGACACCCACACACAATATTGACATCCTAACCAAACTTGTCAATCTGTTCATTACCCATAGTGCATTTCTTGCATCTCCTCTAACCAAAGATTAGGATCCTTTCCCCTCTCTTCACAGGGTGGACGGAATTGTAACCCTTGGCTAGTGAAGATGATTTTTGGTGTAATATTATGTACAGTTATTTGATGTAAACTTACATGTACATATTTAGTTCTCATGAATACTGCAAATTATAAATATACCAATTACTATGATAACAAATTGTTTTAAATGTTACATCATTTCACCATGACTAAATTTTCAAAAAACTGTACGCAGAATGAAAGCGTCGGCTTATTATTTTTCATTTCTACTTACAGATTTTTTTGTGTTGTTGTTTAAGCTATAACAAAGAGATCGGCAGGTAAAATAAAGAACGTTGGTATACCTATATAGGTACACCTACAAAAGGATAATTAAAGAACATAGCCATTCTGTCGTCAAAAGTATATGTAAAATCTGACGACATCTACAGATAGTCTCCATATGTCTACAACATAAATAGGGGCACTTCACAGGGATTTTAAATTATTAAAAGGGGTACTGAAGATGATTGGAAGGTTATGACCTTAAATGTTGATTAATTTGTTGGATAGTTAGCTTTTTATAGAAATATATTTTTCAAACCCAAAATGATTAATGATGCATCTTAAACTTTGCTTTATCTTGTAAATCTCAACAACTAAATTAAATGAATTATACAATTTTTGGACATAACTACCAGGAAAAAAATGCATCACTATGTTTAAGAATAAGACAATTCACAGGATTTTATTTGCTTTATTTTGCTTTCAAAAGCTTGGTGAAAATACCACTAAATGTACCTAAAAGTTAGGGTTATCATTGCATAATGAAACAACCATATTTCTACTGAAGTCACAGTATATTGTAGTTTTTGGTTTATTTTTATAGCTGTATTGGGATTTACTAAGACAAACTTATTGTTAATAATTGATGTTACCATGATAACTAAGTATGAGTTAATACATGTACATGCAGATAAGACGTGTATTTTTTATGGTGAGTTATACAGATTTATTATTTTTATTTTAAGACTCATTTTTATTGTATTCACTTATTCTGGAGTAAAATAATCAAATGGCTACTGTGAACTAGGTTAATTAACACCCTTTATTACCCCCACCCCTCTCTCCTAAAACCAAAAAAGGCAGATAATCTACAACCAGTTAGTTGCAGATATTATATGATACAGTTTTCACACCTGAGTTGTGCCCCTTTACATAACCTCTCCTAAATATCAATTATTGTCACTTAAAGTCATACATCAGAGACTTTTACATGATAAATTACCCAGGCGACAAAATACCGAGTCCTGCATGACTGAACACAACCAAAATAAAAGTGTTCATATTAATCGCTAACAAATCTTTAAAGTTGTAAAAAGAAAATTGCCACAAAAACTAGGAGTGGAGAGCTATTATCGTTAAAATATTGCTGATTTTGTGTTGTAAACCTTGAATATAGTCACATGACTTCTCAACTCTATCTACATAATTTAAATTTAAAAGTCTTCTTACAAAGAACCTGGTAAATTTTTTTGTGCTTGGACTATTTTTTTAATGCATCCATTATAAACAAATATCAGCAGTACCCAATACACAGAGCAGCAGTACCCAATACACAGAGCAGCAGTACCCAATACATGTACACAGATCAGCAGTACCCAATACACAGAGCGGCAGTACCAAATACATGTACACAGATCAGCAGTACCCAATACACAGATCAGTTCAATATCAGGGGAGCTGTGTTACCGCTAATAGGTCGCCACAGTCGCCAATGAGAATTAAACGGAATTAATCCCAAATTTTAGTGTTGCTCATCACATATTCCCCCTTTTCTATACAAGTCATTTAAATTTACAGCTTCCATATTTTGCACACACAAATTTTGCTGAAATGTTGTGGCTAACAAATTTCAAATGTGGCTAAGTAAAATTTGGATGTATTAGCCACATTGGCTAATGGACATTTTGAGGTAGTGCTAACACAGGGGGGGGGGGGGTATATAGTGTTCATGGTGTCCGTCTGTCCGTCCGTTACATTCTCTCTTATGTACAACTACTCCTACACCACTGAATGGAATTTGATGAAACTTACACAGAATCTTTGTCACATAGTGCCATTGTGCAGGAGATATTTAACATTTTGATCGGAATGATATTTGGGGTTTCCCATAGAAAAGCATGGACTTTGTCATGGACATAAAGGGATACCCATCTTTTATTTGCAACTCCTCCTACACCACTGAATGGAATTTGTTGAAACTTACACAGAATCTTGGTCACATATTGCCATTGAGCACTGGATATTAAACATTTTGATCAGAATATTATTGGAGGTTTCCCTTAGAAAAACATGGACTTTGTCATTGACATAAGGGATGCCATCTTTGGGGGATTGGGGAGGGTTACATGTTTTTTTCTGCAACTTCGCCTTCGCGTTTAACTAGATAAAGTTTCAATTTCATAATTAAGAACACCTGAATTTTCAAAGTAATTGTGAAGCCGGGAGTATCAATGGTGAGCATTGCTCACAGGTTTTTTTTACTCTAGTTTAAATCAAATAATACTCGTATTCTAAAGGTATAAATTACATTATATATTAATTTAATTCATTTATTCTTATTCAAAATAATTTTTTATGTTACAAATCATGTACTATTAGGACCAATTTTTTATATATTTTAATCCTACCTACAGTATTCCTACCTGCAGTACTTCAAGTACTTTTATTGCAATGAATTGGAGTGCTCTCCCCTAGCTATTTGACCTAATATAGAACATATCGTGCGGTTACAAAAATCGGTTCTGTGGGATAAACCATAATTATTTTTTCACAAATATTGCATTATTATCATAATATATGGTAATATCTACCATTTCTGAGGGATTTTCACCATAGATATGGTTGTTTTTTTTTTACACTATTCCATGGGGTTTTTACACTTTTCGGGGTTTTTTTACACTTTAGATGTACCAGTTAACTTGTATATTTTGGTGAGTTAGCCATAGGCTTATTGTTGTGAGAGTTGTTTACACAATCTACAGGTTACAGAGTAATTCTTGCCACCCGATTTTTCAACGTTTTGTTAATTGTGAAATTATTGAACAGTCAGATCCCAAATACAACCTGATTGTATGGCCTTCAAAATGAGCCATTCCACAATTTTTAACAGCAAAATCAGTTTTTCAAAATTTCAAAAATTGGGCAGCCCTGCATCTTTTATCCGCAAATTCTACTGTCACTCCTTAATGGATTTTTATGAAACTTTCACACTATTTTTGTGAGATAATGTATGTAGAGGAGCAACTTTTATTTTAAAATTTGATCACAATGATTACTGGTAGCCTATTTGACAACAAGGGGTTAAAATTTCTTCTGATTGATTATTGGGGTGGTATTGATTTGTTGGCTGTTGCTCAGTTTTCTATATTTTAAAATATTTTAATTATACAAATTGATGTAACATGTTCATTGATTTTTTTAAAAGAAAAACGAGAAGAACTGAAAGAGATAGCCAGCAAACTGGAGAAAAACCTTGAGGAGGACCGAAGTCTTTCAAGTACACAGATCCTTACTAAAATGGGGCTAGAATATGAAATCGAGCAAGTGGAGCAAACCTCTCAACAAAATTTGACAGAAGGTAAGAAACTAAAATGTAAAATCGTACCACATTTAGATTAAATTTTTTTCCTTTTCTTTAATGAAAGAAAAAAAGAACCAGATATAGCAACTATTTTTCTATCTACTTCAGTACTTGAAGCCATACAAGGTATTCACAAATAAAAATAGATAAACTAAAAATATTTGTATAGGTGTAGACATAATTATTATTCATGAAGTTCTTGTATACATCATAATATTTCTAACAGTTAAGTTTGTTATGAACATGTCATTTTTAACTGAGCAAAATTTTCAAAGAAGATAGATTAACTAACATTTAACCCAGAAATTATTCTTCTGTTCAGCACACTTCCACTTGGACACCCATCTACAGAACTGTTTATGATGTCAATAATTTCTATACACCTTTACTACAATACGCTTTGAAAGAACTGAATTGAAAGTGTTTGTTTATCAAACAAATTACCATTTTTCAGTATGGGCCTTTGTACTTTACTTTTCTTCGTTGTTCACTTTCCGTAATTAGTCACATCCGGTGAATAAACAAATGGCGCGTAATCCAGTTGCCGCTTTCGACACTTTGGCAACGTAATCGTCCTGATTGTAATGGATTGTTTTATACTAATCCATTGTATATTTAAAAAGAAATAATTAAAAGAGAAATGTATTTCCTTTTATTTAATATAATATTTTTATATCTGTATTCTAATTTAACTTCCAAAATTGCCGTTCAAAAGTTGATGAAATCTGATGGAATACGGTACCAGAAAACAAAATGGCAGACAACAATGCACTTAATTGGCATCTCTACCATAACATTTTGGGATGCTTTTAGGTCTGTCAGGCTCCTTAGAGCCTTTAGTTTTCTTGCCGTCTTTTTTTGAAGATGTGGGGATTCCTACGATCGAGAAATCGATTTGGAGTGGCCTAAATATTTTTATTTCAGAACTTAACTCCTAATGAATGACCTCTTTATGAAATTATTTTAGAAAATCCTGGAAGTAAACAGATCATGTATACGAAACCAAGAACAATGAAGATTAAAGAAAATGTGACTAAATCTGACAAGGAAAAGAAAGTAGTGAAAGAATTGAAAACCAAAAAAAAAGATGTTATAACTAAATCTGAAAAGGAACTAACCAAAGAAATTAAAAAGAAAAAGAAAAATGCAGAGATAATGGCAACTAAATTGCTAACAAAGAAAATATTATCTACGGCGTTGAGACAGAGTCTGAAGAAAACAAAAGAAAACGCTAGTACAAATCAATGTAATATGGCTGGGGAGGTTACAACTAGTCCTAATCCATGTAATATGTCTGGGGAAGTTACAACTAGTACAAATCCATGTAATACTAATATGGCTGGGGAAGTTACAGATCCATGTTATTCAGCCATCAGTGTTGGTTCATATTCTACAGGAATATCAATGAATCCATATAATCAGTCAAGTACACATTCGTATTCTGCAGGGATAAATCCATATTGTAACCAGTCAAATACACATCCATATTTTGTAGGATATGGTGGAGGTACATGTATAGGTGCACAATTGTCGAATAACACATATAATATTCCAGATTCAGAGTTGAGTTTTAAGAGCACAATAAGTGTATTACAAGAAGCAAATCACACATTAAATCCAAATGAGTCATTGATAAATGATCGTGATGATATTCATGCTGAATGCATTGAAAACATTCAATCTCTTGAAGAAAAAGTTAAAAGGCTCCAGTCCAAGATAGATTTCCTGGAAAGTAAACCGGTCACAGAATTGATGGAAAAAATTACAAATAAAGGTATGATTATGTGTTAAGTTGAAAAGCAGGTGGTTTAGTGGTTAACATGTCAGTCTAATAATCCTGGAGAGGAAGTAATATGTAACTTTATTCCTGATTCAGTATACACAAGAAAACTTTTGATGCCGCCGATGTATTTTGCATTCTGCATGATTTTGTCAACAAGATTTGATAATAATTTCACGAGACGCATTGTAAAGCACATTTATATCTATGTTGTTTTTTTTTAACATGAAAGCTTGCGTAGCTGGCATCTCAGATTTTCAATCGAACTAAAACACACACTTTCTATGGACTATCTAATGAATATTTGCTTAGAATGCATTGAAATTTCAAAGAGAAGGCATTTGAACTTTTTCCCTATAAAGTTCTATTTAAAGCTAAGTCGTGAGGTTGTGGCTAGTTTGAATTGCTGATTTATAAATTTGCGCACATGTAATCTTTTGTCATATATTGAATCATAAATATACTTAAATTAAAACTAATATTCACATGGTTCAATTAAAATATTGACATAACAGTGATTTATTGAATGGTATAAATGTCAGCGTTCTCCGGAATTGGATACACAAAATAGCCTTTTATTCTGGTTTCCGATTTTTCAAAGATACGCTCGTCGATAGAGCTATCACCGAAAGACAAAGTATCAGGATAAAATGGGTCTCCCTGCTTTATTAACTTCCGTATAGAATACCAACAAAACTTATTATAACATGAAACTTTGATATCATCCAAGCATTTTAAAGCATTTTACTTCTAAATGAATCTGTATGAAACAGCTTAAAAGCAAATTTGATCACAGGCAGTACAGTGTTTAGTACTCATCATTGTAGACTTGCATACAAAAATTTTTTCTAAATGGCAGCAATGAAGAAGTATAATAAATGTATAATAATAAATCTTTTAAATACAAAAAAATATACATGTATATCATATCCTGCAACAATGTGAAAGGACTTTTATGACTTGTGTGGAACTACATTTATTATTAGAAATAGTAAGTTTTTATTCATTTTCTAGCTCAGAGTTATCCTTCATATATGTCGTCACCATATCCATACACCAGTAATTCACATTCACACCACAACAGCAGCACCAGCAGCCTTAGTTCTATTGAGGATATGGAAACGGATCAGGTATATGTTAATAACAACTTGTGGGAGTTATTGACCTTTTTCTGTTTTTTTTTCTGAATTTTGCAGTTATTATGCTCATTTTCTTTAAAAACTATACAAGACATTTGAAAAATTTAAATTGCTTATTCCTAAGCACACTAAGTTCTACAAAATATGGAAAAGGTAAAAGTTGTAGGACCGTTTATTTTAGGAGTTATTCCCATTAGAATGTCAAAAGAAGAAAATAATAAAATTAATTTCTATTGCTTGCTGAACGTTAAACATCAATCAATCTATTGCTTAAATATTCATTTAATTATTGCATTATGTTAAACCCTTATTAAACTTATGACCTATTCAATGTCAAATAGTTTTTGCCTAATAGCCTACAATTCAGGCATTTACGTCAGGTGAGCAATTCAGGCTCCTGGGAGCCTCTTTGTTTAAAGATATAAGAATTATAAGTTGTTCTCTTCGAAGTTTTTATGCACCACTCCCCTCTGCAAAGTGGGGGGATTAAGTTTTACTTGTGTCCGTCCATCCGTACGAATTTCCGTCAAGCTTTTCTCATGCAGAAACTGTACTACATAAGAACAATTTAAAATTTGGCAGGGTGGTTCAGTTTCACAGGTTGTACATCCTAAGCAACTTTCACACCTGTAAGACAGCTACTTCCTGTTTGGACACCACCAACCCCCCCCTCGCCAACTTGTTTATGGGGTTAATAGGAATCACCCTGTCTGTCCACATCCCTTTTAAGTGCAACTCCTCCTAAACCGCTTAATGAAACTTAGCATAAAGGAAGAACATTATATGTAATGTGCATGATGGATTTCTATTGACCTCGGATATAAGGGGAGATCATTGGACTTGAAGCAAAGTGGGGGGGGGTATCACTTTGTGAGCGTGCTCACAGTTCACACTTGTTATATCCTAACCTACTGAACAGAATTTATTTAAAATTGGAGTGCAAGAAATACACCCTATGTGGTTGTGCATATTACCAGGAAATATTTATCACAATTTTTGTTGGAGTAATAATTCATCATCTTGTGGATTCAACTACTCTTAAACGACTGAACAGAATTTAATGAAACTTGGTATGCAAGAAGTATAACATAATGTAGTTGTGCATTTTTTATCAAATTTTTTATTGGCAAAAAATTACAAGCTCAAGGTTATGTTTTATAGTCCTATAGGGAACCCTTCGGTATGTGAGCGTGCTTAATATAAAGTTTCTTGCATTACAAAATCAGACTTTCAGTTTCAGGAGAAGACCCTTTCCCAAGATTTAGTTTTTTTGGTGGAGGGTAGGAGCCTCAGAATAAAGAAAACTCAGTTAGAGGCTGTTAAAAGAAAGAGTAGCACAGCAACAAAACTCGTCAGAAACCTGTTATTGGTGTTTTTTACCACTGAACATTTGGCAGCCAGTTGTGCCAGGGGGAGCAAGCGGAGACAAAAACTGGATCCCGAAATAGTAAACACCATCATTGGTAAGTTTAGGCCAAAAAAAATATTATTACCTTCTCAGGCCCCGTCTCGTGTCCCATTTACCTGCCGCATTCGTTTTTTATCATACCAAAAAAAAAAAATTAAAAATCAGCAGTTCCGTGTCCCGCCTGGAAATTTTTCACATCTGTTTCCGTTACCGGTAAAATTTATTATTTTAATAATCCTTGAAACGTTTTCTTTAACACGCTTAACACGTGGTGTGGTGATTTAAATATACATCGTTTGTTTAACTTCAGTCAGCATGGCATCGTCTTTGTCATGCCAAGTCCTCTCTGGAGGAAAAACAATAATACCGTGGACAATTCATTGCAATTATATGACAGACTAAATATTATTTTTGAAAAATCTATCTGAAATCAGTGGTTTTCGATGTTTGGTATGCAGGCCTTTTCACACACACAAAAATATAACAACAAAACAATTAAAACATTTAAAATTGAGTGTCTGTGTTTGTATCTTTAAAATTGTACATTTTTTTATTTTTTACTTTTTTACGCAACAGAAGCTATTTCTTTGTTTGACATTTTTTTATTTCATTCTTATTGTTAGATTTTGATGTCTGCTATGAAATAAATCATTCGAACCTAAAAAATTTTTTACTTTTTACACCACAGTGCCATAAATATACATTTTAAGGTGCTATTTATTTGTCCTCTTCTAAACTTTTAAACACTGTACTCTCGGAATGGTAACAATTTGCTCATCGGATTAATTTATTAAAAAGTCATTTGCAAAATGTACCACCAATAGATTTGAATTAAAATTTAATCCCCCACCTACAATTTTCTTGTATCAAATTATTATTTTATTTTTTTGACACCCCATCCAACATATTTCAATATGCATTTTTACTGACATCTACACATTATTTTATCGACGGCAACCTGCCCCTGGGGTATATTTTTTTCTGGAATAGCCCTAAGCACAGTTAAACTTCAAACCTACGCCCCATTCATTTAAGGTAAAAAAAAATAATAAAAGTTCAAAATAAATGCCTACCTACCTACCCTATTTTTTTCAAGCATGTAACAGTAAACACACATACTTTTTTATTTGTCCTTATAGATCTAAAGGGAGACATTGTATTTGCAGGCAAAAAACAAGCTTTAATTTTTCATATATTCTTTTTTATTTCAGAATATTGCCTTTTATCGTACCCAAATAGCACAGAAAGAATGTTGGTTCAGGCAATAAATGGCAAATGTAGTGATTTAAGACTGACAATTAAATTGTCATCTATGCCAAAAAGTAGCAGGTAAGACATAAGTTTTTGCATAAAATTTTATTTCGCCTGCAACAAGTTGCAAAGCGACATATAAGTCACTTTAGCGCTAAGCGTTGTCCTGTAGCATCACAATAACTTTATTCGCAGTTTTCTGGGCAAATAAATGTCACAGCCTCTTGATATTTGGCATGTAGCTTTGTCCTATACAAGTTTATGCTGCCACCGGAAAGTAATACCTATGTCTAGCGTGTAATGACTTTTCGTCTCGGGTGAGACAAAAATGAAAGTACAATGTATTTATAAGTGATCACTAGACCTGTTTTCATAACTAGTGACGCAAGTAAATGCTAACTAATGTACCACTGCTTTCGATAAAATCTATATACATGTACTATGTGTTCAGTATCTACTTCCTGTTTAAGGTAGAGTTATGGGCTTATAAATAAGTTATATTTGGTAGCAAATGCAATCCCAAATGAAGGGAACCACAGTGATAAAAATTATACATGGGATATTTAAAAAAAATGGAAATAATATTACTACTAGTACCAGATAGCTTGGGGTTTTCACTCTTCAACGACAATTTGAAGTTAAGTCTTTTTTGGGGGTTGTAGTCTACTAAATGCCTCAATAGACTGTGAATGACAGGCGAAACATACTTGTAGTTGCCACATGCATGCACAACTTTTATTTTTTCTTTCCAGCACTGTTTCCATTAGTGAAGAAAAAGAAAACAGGAAAACAATGAACTCCTTCATGTGACATGACAATGTTTTGTTGGATTTATTTAATGTTGTTTGAATAAATATTTAGTTGATTTTTAGTGTTTAAGGCCAGAAAATACCACAGTGATGGACCATTTAGTCTACTAATACAGTCAAGTCAGTTACCTAAACATAATACTTCAAGTATACTTTAAGTATACTTCAAGTATACTTTAAGTATACTTCAAGTATACTTTTTAAGTATACTTCAATTATACTGTAAGTATAAAACCTAAGTATATTTCAAGTATAACTAAAGTATACTTCAAGTATACTGTGAGTATAAAACCAAAGTATTCTATAAGTATACTTCAAGTATAACTAAAGTATACTTTAAGTATAAAGTTCTAAGTATAAGCCAAGTATACTTGGCTAACTAATTTGCATATAAAATCAAAATACTTGAAGTATACTTAAAGTATACTTCTGAGTTATACTTCAGTTATACTTGCAAGTATACTTGAAGTATACTTGAAGTACTAATAATTTCCGTAAGGGAAAGTACTTTAATTCAAGGAAAAAAGTAAGCTCCAAGTCCAGCTTCATAAAACTTTTTTTAATAATATATTATATTCCTTTATTTTTAATTTGATCAATCAAATCAGATCTTTTAAATCTTTTAATAATTGCAGAAACAAAGATCTATTTAACTATGCAGAAGAAATTTTGTTTTGACTTCAATTCAACATACTGTCCATAGGTAGAACTTGTGTTAATGAGCAAATAAACATATTTAACAATCAATCCAGACAACAATCCTCATTTGATAATGTGTCATATTTGTTCTCTGTTTCTACACATCAATTACATGGCTATATCATGAAGGGAATAACAAAATACCAAACAACTGTCAAAAAAGACAATCCACAAATCAAAGTCCAAGAAACTGGCCAACCTTAGAACCAAGAACCAAACAAATAGCCATGACAACAATGGTCCTGACTTGGTACAGGTTATCCATAAGAAATCCTGGGTTAAACAAAGTTTTATAGCATGCTAAATCTCAGTGGGACGTTTCTAGAAACACAATGTGTTAAGTGGTTCTGCTAGTTTTTTCTTCTTCCATTATTCCAAAAGGACATTTTGTAGTAAAACACTGCTAAAAGTAATGTTAAAAAGGCCTTTTTTTCAAAATGGCCAATGAAATTGTTTAGATAGGGCCTAATGTAGAAACAGCAGCTCCTTCTGGATGGCCTGGAGCTTTACATTACTTACTATTTTCTGCAATTTTCGTTAAAGGAGTCCCATACTAATATTACCTTAAATTATACATTTTTTTTAATATTTATAAAGTAGGTAGACTAAAACTAGGAGCACTCAAACGTTTGCACTTAATTCGCCAATAGTTTTTATTATGACAATTTATAGTAAACAAGGCTAAATGTGAAGGATACATTTTGACTAATTGATTTGGACTTATTTATGTTTACAGGTTGATACAAAAGGGGAGATAATTTATGTGTCTGTAGTGTGATACAAAACATTAAGAATTCATATGGTAATACAAAAGGGGAGATATTTCATGTGTCTGTACTAAATATAAAAATCCCAATTTCCATTAGTCCTTTCCTGAAAACACACTAAAACAAGTCTATAAGGATAAACCTTAATATGAGTTCAGAGGTAAAAAAAATGTAACTGTTTCAATGGACACATGATTCAAAGACAACAAAATAACAATGCATGATTAAATCCCAGAGGTCTAAGGAGACAAAACAATGTCCAGAGGTCAAAGGAGACAAAACAATGTCTAAATCCCACTTTTTTCTGTTTAACTACAGATGATACACAATTTGATGTTGTTTACTTATAATCATAACATCCCCCACTTACTCCATGTCTCCACAAAGTATAGACATGTAGTCCCCAATGAAAAATTCTTCCGTAATGATAAAACACAGTCAAATTTTGTAAATATGCCAATCTTCTTAAGAGAGTTGTATTACTGATCATTTTAGATTAGACATTCAGATATGACAAACTGAACCAGTACTGTAATGTACCAATAAAGTCCTGAACAATTTATGTGACTTGTGACACAGATCTGGCCAGTATTGTAATGTACCAATAAAGTCCTGACCAATTTATGTGACTTGTGACACAGACCTGTCCAGTACTGTAATGTACCAATAAAGTCCTGAACAATTTATGTGACTTGTGACACAGACCTGTCCAGTACTGTAATGTACCAATAAAGTCCTGACCAATTTATGTGACTTGTGACACAGACCTGTCCAGTACTGTAATGTACCAATAAAGTCCTGACCAATTTATGTGACTTGTGACACAGATCTGGCCAGTATTGTAATGTACCAATAAAGTCCTGACCAATTTATGTGACTTGTGACACAGATCTGGCCAGTATTGTAATGTACCAATAAAGTCCTGACCAATTTATGTGACTTGTGACACAGACCTGTCCAGTACTGTAATGTACCAATAAAGTCCTGACCAATTTATGTGACTTGTGACACAGATCTGGCCAGTATTGTAATGTACCAATAAAGTCCCGACCAATTTATGTGACTTGTGACACAGACCTGTCCAGTACTGTAATGTACCAATAAAGTCCTGAACAATTTATGTGACTTGTGACACAGACCTGTCCAGTACTGTAATGTACCAATAAAGTCCTAACCAATTTATGTGACTTGTGACACAGATCTGGCCAGTACTGTAATGTACCAATAAAGTCCTGACCAATTTATGTGACTTTTGACACAGATCTGGCCAGTACTGTAATGTACCAATAAAGTCCTGACCAATTTATGTGACTTGTGACACAGATCTGGCCAGTACTGTAATGTACCAATAAAGTCCTGACCAATTTATGTGACTTGTGACACAGATCTGGCCAGTACTGTAATGTACCAATAAAGTCCTGAACAATTTTTGTGACTTGTGACACAGATCTGTCCAGTACTGTAATGTACCAATAAAGTCCTGAACAATTTTTGTGACTTGTGACACAGATCTGTCCAGTACTGTAATGTACCAATAAAGTCCTGACCAATTTATGTGACTTGTGACACAGACCTGGCCAGTACTGTAATGTACCAATAAAGTCCTGACCAATTTATGTGACTTGTGACACAGACCTGTCCAGTACTGTAATGTACCAATAAAGTCCTGACCAATTTATGTGACTTGTGACACAGATCTGGCCAGTATTGTAATGTACCAATAAAGTCCTGACCAATTTATGTGACTTGTGACACAGACCTGTCCAGTACTGTAATGTACCAATAAAGTCCTAACCAATTTATGTGACTTGTGACACAGACCTGGCCAGTACTGTAATGTACCAATAAAGTCCTGACCAATTTATGTGACTTGTGACACAGATCTGGCCAGTACTGTAATGTACCAATAAAGTCCTTACCAATTTATGTGACTTGTGACACAGATCTGTCCAGTACTGTAATGTACCAATAAAGTCCTAACCAATTTATGTGACTTGTGACACAGATCTGTCCAGTACTGTAATGTACCAATAAAGCCCTAACCAATTTATGTGACTTGTGACACAGATCTGGCCAGTACTGTAATGTACCAATAAAGTCCTGACCAATTTATGTGACTTGTGACACAGACCTGTCCAGTACTGTAATGTACCAATAAAGTCCTAACCAATTTATGTGACTTGTGACACAGATCTGTCCAGTACTGTAATGTACCAATAAAGTCCTAACCAATTTATGTGACTTGTGACACAGATCTGTCCAGTACTGTAATGTACCAATAAAGTCCTAACCAATTTATGTGACTTGTGACACAGATCTGTCCAGTACTGTAATGTACCAATAAAGTCCTGACCAATTTATGAGACTTGTGACACAGACCTGGCCAGTACTTATAATAATGTACCAATAAAGTCCCAACCAATTTATGTGACTTGTGACACAGATCTGTCCAGTACTGTAATGTACCAATAAAGTCCTGACCAATTTATGTGACTTGTGACACAGATCTGTCCAGTACTGTAATGTACCAATAAAGTCCTGACCAATTTATGTGACTTGTGACACAGATCTGGCCAGTACTGTAATGTACCAATAAAGTCCTGACCAATTTATGTGACTTAATTGTGACACAGATCTGTCCAGTACTGTAATGTACCAATAAAGTCCTGACCAATTTATGTGACTTGTGACACAGATCTGATTAATTTTATAAATTTAAAAACAGCTGTTTAAGGCTTTACAATTTTGCACAATAAAACAATCAAGAATAAAAACATTTTCATGACTCACATGTTTCTTGTTAACAAACTCAGAATTGGGCTTAAGACACAATTGTGTATAATCGTTTTGATTTAACTGTGATATTCCTATAAAAAAAAACTAACTGTTCTCTAATTATGGGGGGTTTCTATCAGGCAAAAATAGAACTGACCCTACCTACAGGGAATTCCCATCTGACAAACAGAGCTGACCTTATTGTTTTATAATTTTGGGGGATCCCTATCTGATAAACATAGAACTGACCCTACCAACAGGGAATTCCCATCTGACAAACAGAGCTGACCTTATTGTTTTATAATTTTGGGGGATCCCTATCTGATAAATATAGAACCCAGAACCAGACAGGAATGTTTTGCCTTGGTCAGACAATGTTGTGAAGTTGTCCGAATGTATAACACAAATATGCTTAAAGGCTAAAAAAAAATGGCATTTGTAGCTAAGAGAATTTTTTAAAGTCTAAGGAAATCTATAGCTAAAGGAAAAACATAACTGTGATGAACTTTAAGTACTAGTTATAATGCTGAAATGTAAACTTGTAGACCTTACATATTACATGTACATGTCCAGCATGAATTATCTCCCCTGTTGGCAGGTTAGTTAGCAGCAGGCAGTTGATTTTCTTCTAACGACAAATTTCTGTATAAAACCTGATAATATTTTCGAGGAAGTGACCAGTTTTGTAGGTCAGTTGTGTGTCAACAAAGCAACAAAGTGTTTTATGTAATATATTTTGTAATGTTTTTTACCTGAATAATCCAGTTGATGTGGAGTGGGTGTATTGCCTGTTTCCGTGGAAACCACTCTTGCTGAAACCATTTCTGATCGGTCAAAATCTGTTAATGGAAACGATTCACCCATTTTTTACTTGTTTCAAGCATTATAACAAATATAACAAAATAATTGTGGCAGTTACCATTATAACTTAACTTCCTAAAATGGTTTAAAGTACAAGGATAAGAAATACAACTGTGACTGGTTCCCTGTGTCTTCTCCTCTAGCTACAGTACACTTGAAAATCTGCTGAAACAATACACAAAAAGGCTGACGGTTTTTGTATCAATAAAACAATGAACTATTTTTAAAAGATCATGTTTTCTATTTGGTTTTGGAGTAGAAATTATTATTGTAGTAACCCTTGCTGATACAGATGAGGTATCCAGATCCAGCATCGGCAGAGCCCAACAACGGTAACAATGCAGGCAATTGGTGAGTTTCAAAATAATTGGATCTATTTATCAAGGATAAAATTGCTCCGTAATAATTGGGTTCCTGGTGTGTTATTAGGTGATCATACCAGAGGTCACTAGTCACCATGTTATACAGCAATCCCTTGCTCATATGGCCCCTCCAAACAAAATATTTGTACTGCGTATGTTAACTACAATCTTCCCACACCAGAGGTCACCACTTACAAAAGAACACATTTTCTGTCTTGTAATAAAGAGAGGACCAGAAAGTCTGAGGACCTTACCTGTTATATGTACCCGTTCTAAAGCTGACCGGTCCAGAAATGGTGACTCTTCTTGATCTGGAAAACAAGAACACGCATGAAGTCAATGGCTATGTCTCTGGTACAACTGTGTACTATGTATTTTTAAGCCAGTGACTGAATTTATTTCAATAGGTGTAGAATTTACAGATGTATTTAAACCAAATAAATTTTGCTATTTTTCTGGCAAACAGGCCAAAGAATTGCTGGTTGCTGGCATTGTATACAACAGTCTTCTTGTAGGGCTGAATAATCATCAGTTTTATGTTTGTTTGAACAGTTTTTACTGCCACTTTCAGCCATTTTTTCAGCTGTATTGTGATGTTAAGTTTTTTTATTGGGGAAAATAAATCAGCTAAATGTATATTATATAATAAGCCTTCTGCAAGAGTTACTGGTATAGTTCCACTCCTATCTAGTAAACGTTATACATGTAGTATGTTAAAATGGTCTTGTTGACCAAAAGAAATACAACATGTACAACAGTGCACAGCTTTATTGGTGACAATAAGATTTATTTTTAGTTTTATTGAAGGAAACCAAAGGATTGATTGATTGATTGATTGATTAATTGATTAAATTTATGCCAAAAAAATGAAAGAAATATGTAAAAAGCATTACGTGAAATAAACATCTGATAAATTTCCAGTACTAGGGTAACCAAGGTAACAACGTTTTTGGTATTTTACCTTACTTTCAAATAAGAAGGTACCCACTAACCCCCCCCCCCTTTTCCAAACCTAACCTACTAAAGTAGGCTGTAGGTAAGCTGGGGAAAAAAATCATTGGTGTTCTTGTTTTATACCAAAATCTGAAATTTAACAGGAAAGCAGACATCCTTTTTTTCCAAACTTCAAGAAAGTAAAAATTTGTGTTTGGTCAATACAAAAAATTTTCCAAAAAAAAATGTGTGGGGTTTGGTCAGAATTTTCGAATCAGGAGTAAAAACCAAACCAATATATTATATGTGTGGCCATCAAAGTGTATTAGATCTGCTGCAAAACCTGACACAGGCATTGTATGGGACTTATTGGTAGGTCCAGAATTTGAGAAGTGTACATTTCTGGGCCATTTACACCAAAGTTTGTTAACAATCTGATAACACACATATTCTTTATTATATTATATAGAACTTGTCCATCAGTGTTTATGATAAAAGTATTTATTTTCATTTTTTTGTGAATAAATCCTTGGTATTGATAGATCAACATGCAACAAATTACATAACTGAGTTATAGATAAACCGGAAATGTGTATTGGATAAACTGTCCTAATTTCTTTAGTCTGTCTTGAGGAAAAAACAAAGACTCCAGATAAACTGGAAATGTGTATTGGATAAACTGTCCTAATTTCTTTAGTCTGTCTTGAGGAAAAAACAAAGACTCCTGAGATAAACCTGAAATGTGTATTGGATAAACTGTCCTAATTTGTTATTTAGTCTTGAGGAATAAACAAAACTCTGCAATACATTGCAAACATACAATGACTGTCACAAAACCATCAATCTAATTCAAATTACTAGTAAATATTTCACTCCCCCCTCCCCCCAACCCCCATTTTTAAGCTCACCTGGACCAAATATTTTTTTCTGCTTTTTTGAAAAAAAAATTTCAGATATCTTAAGCTACTTACAATAGCATTTCAATTCTGTTCACCCCTATCACCTTATCCCCCTGGGCCCTCCCCTCCATACCCCCCTCCCAAAAAAAAAAAGTTCTGAGGCTTCAATTGCAAGGAAATTTATGTTTAAAAAACCAACTAAGACATGAATTGTGCATCTCTCCGACCCCTGATACAAAAATGGTCCCTTACACATAAATAAACTAAAACATGAATCTTGCATGTGTTCGACCCCTAATACAAAAATGGCGGGTCTATTTCACATAAATAACCTCACAAGAATGAATACCTAACCATAATACAAATATTTTGTCCTTTAATTGTAACGCTGTATACAGATGTTATTATAACTTGGTGTGCAAATACATGTAGAGTTACTGGCGTGGATGTCCGTATCAATGAAAACGTGGTACAATCAATTATTGGGACAACACAGAGAGAATTTGTACATTTGTCTCTGTGAATATAAATCAGAATGATTTTGTTGTGATTAGTTGTAACATTCATTAAATATATATGTTAATGGTGTTTATTAGTATTTCCTCACTGTGAAGAAACAAAAGAGGAATTTTTTGTAAACAAATGATAATGGCACCATGCTGTATGATAAAATGTACCCATTGTTATGATCATTGCCTTGAAATTGAAAGAGGACGATACAAAGAATTAAAAGGCAAGATAGACTATGCCAAATGTGTAATAACAATGTATTAGAGGAGGAAATTCATTTCTTTTTTTTATTGTACTATATACTCAGATATTTGTGTTTATGTATGCCTTAAACCCTCACGGGAGGGGGGATCAGGCAAGTCCTCCTTATGAACACTTTGGTTGAATTATCTCCTTTGAACATTTATGATTTACTTCTTATGATAGTTAACTACTTTTAAAGGTCAACCATGGTATATCCAGAATGGTTGCCTATAAGCAAACTTTCCCATAACATTCAAATAAAGTTTACAAAAAATTATTTATCTAAACCTGTGTGAATTTTTGACTTCTGAATTGAGGATTTTAGGTCACATTCAATGATTTGTCAGCTCTGTCATCCATTGTTTTTGGCCCAGGGGGGAGGGGGGGGGACTGAATAAAAATATGGTTGGAATTTAATCACCTTCCCTAAAGACTGATTTGAACTCACTATTCTAATGCCCGCATAAAAACAAAAAGGTCCTGTTGGCATGATATTACTACTGTCTTCCTAACCAAGGGCCACAACCCTGGACAAATTGTAAAATTGTACAATTCATTTATAAATCCAAATATCTATAAACAAGTTAATGTTATAAGTTCCTATATAAAACAATCATTAGTATTGAGGATGGGGGACTCTTAATTAAATACTTGCAAAGCCAATACATACATTGTTCATGTAAAATACTATGTTTTATATGTTAATTGTGTAGTTCTACGGTTATATTGTTTAATTATATAGTTTTGTCACAAACTCTGTTTAGATGTTTATATGACAATAAAATTTGTATTGTATTGTATTGTATAAATAAATCTGTCTTTAGTTAGTACATTTTAATTTATAACTCTCTGTGATGCAAGTACAAGTATATGTATGTATAAATCACTTTCTCAGTGATAACATATCATATTGTGAGGCTGATATTGGTAAAACTATCCATATTGATAACAATGTCTAATTGATGTAGCTGTCATGGATGTTCTAATAGCTATACCCAGTAGGGCTGTACATACTGGATGTACATGTAAATCCCTGTCATTGTGTATATCTGTGTACATAAATTAAGCCCAGACTTGTGGTATTGGTACATCCACATAGTTTGATGTATTCAATGTAGAGTTTACAAGCTCTTCCCCCCATCCTGTATTACTTTTGGTTTATTTACTTAAATGCATGTTTAACCCCCCCCCCCCCAACTCCCACCCAGCAACTGTCTGGAAAAATGATAAATATATACAAGTGCCAAAAAGAATTATATACATGTAATAATGAAACCTCAAGGTCTTAATTTTCCTGAATGATAATTACATTTGGAGCTCCATAATTAAATCCAACGAAGACCTAAAATCCTTAAACCTTATATACTGTTTAATAATATTTGACTGAGTAGAGACCAAAAGCCTGATAATTATAGTTGTCATAGTGACTTGTAAAACTGTCAACTTTCATATTCCGTACTGGGTAACTCGAAAAATTAGAACCCATTTAATCCTAATATCTGGACAACTCCAAAACTTAGAACCCATATTAGAAAGACATTAATATCTGGATACTACAAAAAATTTAGCATCATTTAAGCAAAAAATTATGTGGACAACTGAAAAAAGCAAGAAACTATCTGGTCAACTCCAAAACTTAAAACCCATGTAATCAAAAAATTATCTGAACAACTCCAAAACTTAAAACCCATGTAATCAAAAAATTATCTGGACAACTCCAAAACTTAAAACCCATGTAATCAAAAAAGTATCTGGACAACTCCAAAACTTAAAACCTATGTAATCAAAAAATTATCTGAACAACTCCAAAACTTAAAACCCATGTAATCAAAAAATTATCTGGACAACTCCAAAACTTAAAACCCATGTAATCAAAAAATTATCTGGACAACTCCAAAACTTAAAACCCATGTAATCAAAAAATTATCTGGACAACTCCAAAACTTAAAACCTATGTAATCAAAAAGTTATCTGGACAACTCCAAAACTTAAAACCCATGTAATCAAAAAATTATCTGGACAACTCCAAAACTTAAAACCCATGTAATCAAAAAATTATCTGGACAACTCCAAAACTTAAAACCCATGTAAGCAACAAATTTTCTGGACAACTCCAAAACTGAGAACCCATGTAAGCAACAAATTTTCTGGACAATTCCAAAACTGAGAACCCATGTAAGCAAAAAATTATATGCACAAGTCAAACACTAATCAAGAACTTATTTTGAAAACTCCACAACATAGAACCCATTCCCTCCAACCAAGGGCATTAGGTTGTCAGTGTAGGACATTAAAAACTACCACAAGTCAAGTCATAGAACCCATTCTGTCCAACCAACAGCATTAGGTTGTCAGTGTAGGACGTTAAAAACTACCACAAGTCAAGTCATAGAACCCATTCTGTCCGACCAAGGGCATTAGGTTGTCAGTGTAGGACGTGACCACAAGTCAAGTCATAGAACCCATTCCGTCCGACCAAGGGCATTAGGTTGTCAGTGTAGGACGTGACCATAAGTCAAGTCATAGAACCCATTTAATCAAGAAATTATCTGAACAAATACAAAAGATATAACACATTTAAGCAAAAAATTATCTGGACAACCCGAAAACTTTGAGCCCATGGAGTGGTCCATTAAGGTACCTGTGTCGACTAGAAATCAGGCGTGGAAATATATAATGCAAATGCGTATTCAAATCATCTTTATTTTAACAACCAGAGAAAATCCAGTACCAGAGAATCCAGTGAATATATAATACGATGCCAACGATGTACAAAATACGATTATACGAAGTACGATTATACGAAGTACCATTATACGAAGTATGATTATACGATTTACTGAAAATAGAAAAGAAAATTCAATGTACTTTGCTGATTAACCATGTTAACCAAATTAACTGCTTTAAATCAAATAACATTTCAAATTATAAACACAAAAATAAGGTTATAGGAAAACTATTGAAACAATACAAATGCAGAACCAAATAAAAAATGTTTAACAAATTTCACTAAAATTAATTTATCGATTCGCACGTATAACCTAGTGGAAAATTGAGTCGTGAAAAATAAATAAACTGAAACGAGCACAATAACCGTCAAAAACTTACTAAAAAGTATTATAACATGTGTAATAAAGCTTCGGAAGGATATTTAGACAAAAATATGGAAATACAATAGTAAAAAACTCACCAAATTAGAAGTATTTCCACAGACTCAACACAGAATAAACAAACAACGGAAGTGCTCAAAAGCGTGTTTTTGTCACTGTGTAAAATATGAGAATCGTAAAATGATTTTCATGCGACAATAGTAATAGGCTTGACAGTACCCGACCAATAACTGAACTTGTTTTTTTTTATTTTATTTTTCTCCCAAGAAATACAGCTGTATTAAATCAATTGATTGCTAATTATACAAAATATTCTGTTTTCCCTTGAGTCAATTAAAAACAAATGTAGTTCTGAGTAAAAAAAGGTTAATAGTTATATAGTACTTCCGATCTTTGCCTAACATTACCGAGGTTTGCTCCATTGAAAGACAATGGACATCCTGGACACCAAATATGATCATGTGGTCAATTGTGGTCCAGATACCTTAAAGCAAGAATCGATCCGGATAACTCCAAAACTAAGAACCCATTCAGGGGCGGATACAGGTTTTCAAAAGGGGGGGGGGGGGGTATAAAAAGGGGATATCGGAAAAATGGCTACAAAGTGGTCCTCCTGCCCCTTTATTTGGTACAGTATAAAACAGAGATAGCATAATAAACGAATTAGTACTGTTAATGAATAAATTTATGGCAAGGACGAGCAGGAATTACATTTTTGCCTTTGGCGCTGGTTGTTACCCTCCCTGTTTTCTTTTTTTTTTCCTTTCTTTTTTTTAAAGGGGGGCGTTTGCCCCTTACACCCCCCCCCCCCCCCCCACCCCGGATCCACCACTGTCATTTAATCAAAGAAATATGTCAGTAATTTTGAAAGTATTAGTATATGTACATGACTTAACCATCAAAAACAGGACTTGTGGCTTGACATGTATAGATTACTTAGTTTGAGGTATAACAAAACTGTGATGGGTTTACTGCCAAAAATTAAAATGTACAAAACAAAGTAAGGAAAATTGTTATCAATTTGTTAATACTTAAATGTATTCTGTAAAAACGTCTTTTATTAAAGTCTGCAGTCAAAATTATAGAATGTATAATCTCTACAGTACTCAGTTATAAACCTTATTTATGTACCCCTAACTCTTTGTTAACCCACTGCAGGATAATTTAAAATATAAGTTACTTTTGTACACTTTTGACAGATCCAACTCCAAAGTTGAGTTATTTACAAATTAAAATCACCTCTGCAGTGCCCCAGTTGTTTTGGTTTATAAGCTTATGGAATGCTTATCATGGTAAAAGGTTTACCTGTCCGCCGACTCCAATGATAGGGGTTACAACAAACATAGGAAGGGTCGTCAACTGTCTCACAAAACGGCATCTTCTTAAGTTCTGAAGTGGAAGAAATTTCTGGCCATCTCCAAATCTGAAGACATAAAATATGTGGAGCAACCTTTCTCCTGCCCAGGAGAAGATCTCCCTTTGGTAACAATACACAACCCGTATGTTCTTCTCCCCTACTCTCCACACTGTGTATCAACATCTCCAGCTGTTTTTCCTTCAATCTTTTAAGTATGGACTGTGTCACTGATTTTTTCTCTAATTCTTCAGTGTTACTTTCATCCGGACTCGAGGTTTCATTTTGTAAAATACGACTTTTCCACAAGCGCTTCACGTGGGAAGACCTTTTAGAACGGAACATAAATCGTACACAAGCCACATTGGAAAATTTGCTATGTCCTCCTTTTAAAACAATATTGACTGTAGAATATTTCTGTTAAGAATAATTAATCCTTTCACAATGAAATGTGCACCGTTAGTGCTAATATCTGATGCAAACAAAATCACATTTTCACAACTGTCATCCGATAAACACAATTCGGTCCAATTATCACAGCAGGTGTCCGTTTATTTGAAGTCATTAATTAACGATAATCCGATAATTTTTAACAGCTAAATTGATGAGCTTCCGTCAATTAAATGTACAAAACACCTCCAATTGTTATAAGGGCCTGTTACACAAATTCTCAACACACCTTCGGTAAAACTCCAAGCCAGGTAAACAAAAAATGTGTATTCCAACACAATCTAAACTTTAAATTACAATTAGTATATTAATTCGACTGTCGCATATCATATTCTAATCCTCTTTGAATTTAATAGGACTGGTAATTCATAACAAATATTATAAATTTCGTGTTCAAAACATTGCAATCATAGCTGTCTTTGACCTGGATTAGTCCATTGTTATACGAGGGGTGCAAGGTCAAAAATCATTTACCTGTACGGGTCATTCATTTAAATTGCTATGTTTACAAATATCTGTTGAATTTATTGTGTAGAAATTATGTTAGTTCAAAGCGTCAGTTGAGAGGAAATATTGACGTTAGTAGACCTTTTTCTCCCCTTCATAAAGCAAGATTCATTTTCTGCCATAATTAATAAAATTGTGTAAACTACCTACAAATCTTTACACAGCGAGTTATTTAGATAACGGTCCGGTTGATTGGTCAATTATAACCACGTGATTCGTCTAGACTTTTTGGCGCGGGTGTATGTCGCCAGTACTCGTTGCTTAAAATGTTTTATCAGATAGTCCGTATAATATTTGAAAAGCACTCCATTTGACAAGATTTCTTCGGGGAAACAATTTAAAATAATTTTAAAAGACAAGCTGATGACAGAAATGATATATTTCATAAAAGATATTTAGCCGACTCCGATCTCCATTCATGAAAAAGATACGACTTTAATGAATGACGCGATGATTGGATTGTAATTGTCTACCTGGCTACATAAAGTAAAAAAATAAATAAAAATAATGTCTCAGATTTTCTGAAAAATGTTTCAACAGTCTTTCTTCAATAAGAGCTTGAGGCGAGGTATACTACGAAATCATCTATTTTCATGCAGCTGATAGATTGATAAATTTAACAAATTTATTTCAACCGGTGTTTTTTTTAATTTAAGACCACTGCAGAAATTTGTTAAAATCAAAATTAAAAAAAAAAAAATCGATTTTATTTTAAAATTAATGATAAATCTACGCATTAAAACTGGTTCAACTACTGTTAAAAAAAATGCCGTACATTTCTGAAACAATAAGGTGCGGGTATGTCATGTTTTCTCAAAATATATGTTTTCAAGCCTCCTACTCCACAACTATACGATAACCTGTTTTGCAGAAGAAACAACCCACATCTTCTCATATAGCTATGGTACTCTGGAAGCAACAAACCACCGTTTCCTTTCCCAGCCAGCACGGGAGGAATAAGCAACTCGCTTCAGCATTAGATAATCTGTTTCTCGCGGCCATCCCTCCCTCTTCATGGCCATTTAAAAACTTGTCGCTGATAAAAATATTGCTAGCATTCGATTTATTCTATCAATCCTCGTGTAGCGATAGAGAGTTTGTAGATCCATACATAGGAGAAGGGTCTAGTGGTTGAGTTTGTAGATCTATACAAAGAAGGGTCTAGTGGTTGGGTGTTTGTAGATCCATACATAGGAGAAGGGTCTAGTGTTGGGTGTTTGTAGATCCATACATAGGATAAGAGTCTAGCGGATGGGTGTTTGTAGATCCATACATAGGAGAAGGGTCTAGTGGTTGGGTGTTTGTAGATCCATACATAGGAGAAGGGTCTAGTGGTTGGATGCTTGTAGATCCATACATAGGAGAAGGGTTTGGATGTTTGTAGATCCATACATAGGAGAAGGGTCTAGTGGTTGGGTGTTTGTAGATCCATACATAGGAGAAGGGTCTAGTGGTTGAGTGTTTGTAGATCCATACATAGGAGAAGGGTCTAGTGGTTGGGTGTTTGTAGATCCATACATAGGAGAAGGGTCTAGTAGTTGGGTGTTTGTAGATCCATACATACTAGAAGGATCTAGTGGTTGAGTGTTTGTAGATCCATACATAGGAGAAGGGTCTAGTGGTTGGATGTTTGTAGATCCATACATAGGAGAAGGGTCTAGTGGTTGGGTGTTTGTAGATCCATACATAGGAGAATGGTCTAGTGGTTGGGTGTTTGTAGATCCATACATAGGAGAAGGATTAAGTGGTTAGGTGTTTGTAGATCCATACATAGGAGAAGGGTCTAGTGGTTAGGTGTTTGTAGATCCATGCATAGGAGAAGGATCTAGTGCTTGGGTGTTTGTAGATCCATACATAGGAGAAGGGTCTAGTGGTTGGGTGTTTGTAGATCCATACATAGGAGAAGGGTCTAGTGGTTGGGTGTTTGTAGATCTATACATAGGAGAAGGGTTTAGTGGTTGAGTGTTTATAGATCCATATATAGGAGAAGGATCTAGTGGTTGGGTGTTTGTAGATCTATACATAGGAGAAGGGTTTAGTGGTTGAGTGTTTGTAGATCCATACATAGTAGAAGGATCTAGTGGCTGGGTGTTTGTAGATCCATACATAGGAGAAGGGTCTAGTGGTTGGATGTTTGTAGATCCATACATAGGAGAAGGATCTAGTGGTTGGGTGTTTGTAGATCTATACATAGGAGAAGGGTCTAGTGGTTGGATGTTTGTAGATCCATACATAGTAGAAGGATCTAGTGGCTGGGTGTTTGTAGATCCATACATAGGAAAAGGGTCTAGTGGCTGGGTGTTTGTAGATCCATACATAGGAGAAGGGTCTAGTGGTTGAGTGTTTGTAGATCTATACATAGGAGAAGGGTTTAGTGGTTGAGTGTTTGTAGATCCATACATAGGAGAAGGGTTTAGTGGTTGGATGTTTGTAGATCCATACATAGGAAAAGGGTCTAGTGGTTGAGTTTTTGTAGATCCATACATAGGAGAAGGATCTAGTCGATGGGTGTTTGTAGATCCATACATAGGAGAAGGATCTAGTCGATGGGTGTTTGTAGATCCATACATAGGAGAAGGGTTTAGTGGTTGAGTGTTTGTAGATCCATACATAGGAGAAGAGTCTAGTGGTTGGGTATTTGTAGATCCATACATAGGAGAAGGGTCTAGTGGCTGGGTGTTTGTAGATCCATACATAGGATAAGAGTCTAGAGGTTGGGTATTTGTAGATCCATACATAGGAGGAGAATTTAGTGGTTAGGTGTTTGTAGATCCATACATAGGAGAAGGGTCTAGTGGTTGGGTATTTTTAGATCTATACATAGGAGAAGGGTTTAGTGGTTGAGTGTTTGTAGATCCATACATAGGAGAAGGGTCTAGTGGCTGGGTGTATGTAGATCCATACATAGGAGAAGGGTTTATAGTGGTTGAGTGTTTTTAGATCCATACATAGGAGAAGGGTTTAGTGGTTGAGTGTTTGTAGATCCATACATAGGAGAAGGGTCTAGTGTCTGGGTTTTTGTAGATCCATACATATGAGAAAGATCTAGTGGTTGGGTGTTTGTAGATCCATACATAGGAGAAGGATCTAGTCGATGGTGTTTGTAGATCCATACATAGGAGAAGGGTTTAGTGGTTGAGTGTTTGTAGATCTATACATAGGAGAAGGGTTTAGTGGTTGAGTGTTTGTAGATCCATACATAGGAAGGCTCTATACTATAGAGGGGTCTAGGGGTAGGCTTTTGTAGCTCTATACTTTAGAGAGATCGAGTCTAAGGGTTGTGTGTTTCTGGACCCATTTATCAGAGTGGGTCTATGGGTTGGCCGTTTGTATTAAGAATAGAAAGGAGTCTAGGGATCGGGTTGTTGTAGATAGACCCATCAGAGAGGGGTCTAGGTTTTGGGTTTTTGTAGATCCATCCATCAGAGAGGGGTCTAGGGATTAGGTGTTTGTAGATCCACCCATCAGAGAGGGGTTTTTTGATTGAGTGTTTGTTGATCCATTCATCAGGGAGGGTTCTGTTGGTGGCTGAATGTAAGCTCGTGCAATAGGGCATTTAATTCAATAGCACAGAAAAGGGGTCAGCTAGAAACAAGAACATGCAAATTTGTAGTTGTCTTTTTTTAAACATTTATTTTAATTGCTGGAAGGCTTAAAAGGGCATCTGTTTGATTTTATTATCACTGCTATTTTTTAGTTTTGTTTGAAATTGCTTAAATCCACTTTCAACAATTTTTCATCTATTTCATTTTTCCATTTTTTATTAGAACGAATAACGAATAATCGTACCCTCGCTTTTTTTATCCGACAAATCACAAAACTAACTTCGGATTATAACGGCAGTAAAATTAGGCCTAAGTTTTTATTTGGGGATGAAGCCAGAGAACCCAGAAAAAAAAACTCTTACCTTCGGTAGGAAAACTGGTTATTAAGGTTAGAATCGAGCGCACCTTGCCCACAGTGGGACTCGAACCAGCAATTTCAACGTTGAGAGACCACGTGATAAAGAGTAGGCGAATCTTTCCTGACCACACTTTGCTGTGTGCTTAAGCAGAAGAGCAACTGTGTACCAGTTTGTTTTTGGTTTGACAGCTCCATGGATACAACCAGTAAGTCCCCCACTGAAAAATAAAATATGTTTAAACTAAGCCTCCCTCCCACTTACTAAGAACCCGGTAACAAGCAGTTTTTGGGGCGGACGCGTGGGAGGGTATGCAAGTGAAATAACTAAATTTATTTTCTTTGATTATGCATTAGGTGCTAAACTTAGATAATAAATTGTATTTTGCGATTCAGTAGAGTTATAATCTAATAAATAATGACATTATTTCAAAGTCCGTACGACGAAGATATAAAAAAAAATTCAAAACGGTATGCAAGTGTACATTCATGGCATCTATAGCGTTCACTTTACTTACACAAATATTCTGTATTGTAGTATTTGTTGTTGTTATTTATTTTTTTGAGTTACGTGTACGGAGGTTTTTATCCTGTTCTGTATTCTGTTGTAACATTATGACGTTTAATGATTGTAACATCTATATGTCTGGCTATATAAGACTTTAATAGTTTGAATGGCCGCCTCGTTAGCGATGCCTGTCAGAATGATAAATGATACAGACTGGACATAACAGACAAGAATCGTCCATTATTTTAATCAAACTGACCAAACTGATACTTAGCTATCAGTTTCCTATATATTCCCCGACTTTCAGACGACCATTGAAAGAGTTAGATGGAATTGGCGCCAAATCCGATCTTCTGTAAATTTATGCACGCGCCAACTGCCATGGGATATCAAAGATCAAATAATATACAATAATTTGTCAATATTGGATTAAATTTCTGAAAGAATAAACATCAACATTTTATGATATTAAATTAGATATCGCTTACGAAATGTATGAGTAAATTAAACGGAAAACCTACAACGGCGACAAAATTGACAGAAAAACGATCGTATCCATTTTTAGTCAGCCGTTTATATTGATAGTCTGGAGATTAACAGATACGATAAGTCATAAATGTGTAAAATGAATGATCGTTTCATATATAAACACCTTTAGTTTTGGTAACGGAATTAAAATCAATTAAGACTTTTAAAAGTACGTTTTATAATCAGATCAAAGGGAAATAACTCCAAATTATTTACGGTACTGTATCCGACATCGTGTCTTAAATTTGTTTATCGTGTTTCTTTTATATTTTTTATTTAAAATTTTTTTTTTTAGGAAATTAGTTAAGATTTTATTTTTGTTAATTATTTTGGCAAACTACCTCAGACCATGTCGGATCTAGATATAAAAAACTTTATTTAAAATTCTCTTCGTAACACCCCAATTCCAATGTCATAGTCCCACCCAATTAGCTTGACGTGTTTTTATCGCTAGCGTTAAAATAACTCGTAAACTCTCCACAGAAATCTATGATTGATTGTATCTGATATTTCACACTTATATTGTCGGCTATTCAAATAGTTTCTAATGGCGTCATCAAATATTAAAGCCCTGTATCGATTTTGATTTTAAACAAAATAATAACGTCGCCTTATTTTGAGATGTCTACAAGATCTATATGATTTAATGATATCCTAATTCTAACAACCAATCAAAATGAATGTGATTACAACGGTTGGATAGATCATTTTTCCTTTGGTTTCTGTTTGCCTATGTGTGTAGGGCCGGTTGTTAGGGTCCCTACTGGTGCCTGTTTATGTGTACAGGACTGGTTGTCAGGGATCCTATGTAATGATGGCGCCAGTTTTCCTATGTATACATGGCCTTAATGTTAGGGATACTGTATAGTAATCATGAGTACGATCGACCAACCATTTTCTTATCTAACAAAGGGGGTTTCTGTGAAAACATTTTGTGTTTCTTGTCCGGCAAATAAATTTCAGCCGTTTAAAAATCCCCATTTTTGACCTTATTAATTATGAAAACTAGTTGTATCCTGATCCCGCACTGCATCTCACGACGTTCTCACTGGCTTACTAATTTACTAATAAACAAGCAACGAGTCTGTACTTGAAAAAATGTTGAAATTTGCTAAACCTATAATTAAATCAAATCCGATTCTGTTATAGCTATACAGAGGATGTAGAAAACATTCGCCAATACGACTTTAAAATTATGTCCACGACATCGTTCGTCATATATCTTTTAATGCTTCACTAAACATCTGTAATAATAATAATAATAATGCATAACATCAATTAAAAGAAATGGAAATAGGTAACTTGTATCGATGTAAAAACTAATGGAAATGTCCCAATCAAACACGCCCCGAATATGAGGATTTACTCAACACATACTCCAGTCAAATATTGACCAATGAAATTGCTTAAAAATTCATATTTGAGGAAACACTCAAGGATTTGAGAAAAATCTCAATTTGAGAAGTTTTATGAAACTGGGCCTCAGTTTCATAAAACTAAATCTCAATTTGAGAAGTTTTATGAAACTGGGCCTCAGTTTCATAAAACTTCTCAAATTGAGATTTTCCTCAAATCTTTGAGATTGTCCTCAAATTTGAATTTTCCAGCAATCTGATTGGTCAATATTTGACTTGAGTACGAGTAAATCCTCAAATTTGAGATGTTTTAAGAAACCGGGCATGGAAGGAGTTGTCGTCCCCTGAAGTAATACAGCATGCGCACTATATCTATGGGACAACATATAGGTATATTGAAAATTCTTTAAAACTCTCTTGAAGTAAAATTCGTATTTACGACAATATTGGATTTCCCGCTATCCCGGATGTGCAATGCGAGTTTGCAGCATCCAACTCCATTATCCAGCATCTTACAACTGGAGTGATGAAGGAGAAATATCTTCAATAAGATCTGTTGTGCAATACCGGGGTTTATCACAACTATGGTTCCAAGGCATATGCGACGATGTTCCGTGTTTGCAGTATTTCACTTGTTCGCCCTATTGAAATTGCAAGACGAAAAGCGGAACAACTGCCTAGTCTCTTCCTGCTTTTATTCGCTATAAATACCTTCACTTCATTTTCTTGAAAATTTAAATATATGTATTTATATTTCGTTTTTTTTTAAGTTTTTAAAATGTCGAAATGTATTCTTTGCAATTCTGCATGTCGTATCAATCCGAGACCTTCATATCTTCCGGATGCCATATCATATACTAAAAATCGTAAGTTTCAAGTAAATTCATATCTTAGCCTGCAGGGCAAAAAGTATATAGGATATCGAAATCTGCCCTGGAAGGCGTTTGATACGATATCCGTATTACACCCTTTGGCGATATTTGTAGATTATTGCAAGGTATTTCCCATATCGGCCCTTATATCAGCCCGAGACTCTCATATCAAGCCAGAGAGCTTGATCGAGGGCTAATATGGGTCGAGTGGGTCTTCCCCTAATATGTATGTACCTCGTTTCCCCTTGCGGACCTGTATGATACAAGACCCATTTCTCAGCATTCTGTATGTGGTTCCCGTCCATATTTTAGCCTAGAAAGTAAACTGTTTTATGTTATAACTTATTGCAAGTACACAATTTAGCAGATAAATACAAACTTATAATACAACAACAACAACAACAACATCATTTTATTCCAGATCAGGAGCCCACGAGGAGCAATAAGAGATTACAACAATGAGAGAAAGAACATAATTGATAGTTTAACAAATACAATCAACTTACACATAAAACATATAGTAGTACAAATGTATTCAAAAACATCCATCTTATAAAAAACCCACAATTTTTATCAAATGTTACTGTCAATGATAAATCTAGCTAGTGTCTTCCATACTAAGTAAAAAGATGAATTTATTAAGAGTGTTTAGATTTGAAAAATTATGATATTTGTTTGAGACCAAATTAAATAAATCAGTTCTTTTTTCTTCAAAAAATTGACATGAGCATAAGAAATGAATTTCATCTTCAATATCACCTGATGAACATTTTTGACAAATTCTTTGCGATCTAGGAGTATTAGTAAACCGGCCAGTTTCAATTTGTAATCTATGTGTAGAAATTCTAAATCTGCTCAATGCTCTTCTATGGTTACAATCTTTAACACAATTAAGATAATTTTCAAAACAAAAATTATTTTTTAACTTCAAATACGTAGAAAGCTTTCCGTCAAGTTTTTCATTTCTTTGAACATGCCAGTTTTCAATCAGTTTACTTCTTAAATGTTTTTCGATGAGATTTGTAAAAGTACTTTTTTTACAACTTCTTTTGCTAATATCAATACCTAAACTTTTCAATAAATTGGTTACAAATGTGTACCAAGACCATTTTTTGTGACTATCTAAGTTTTGACTACAAATATATGCATCTTTTAACAATATAAATTCAGTAGAAATATTCTCCAACCTAAACCAATATCTTAGTATTGATTTGATAATATCATAATATAAAGGAAATCTACCAACCTCTGATAAAACAGCAAAATTGACACTCTTTTTATTAACACCTAATATATTTTTAACAAATTTAATGTGAAGTTTTTCACATTGTACATTTTTGTAAATATTTTCAAAATTAAAAGATGACCTGATCTTAGCAACAGATGCACAATAGCTACCCCATATTTCTGAATTATATAACAGTATCGGCTGAAGTGTATGGTTAAATATATGTAGACAAGACTTGACACTTGGATTCAAGCTTAAAAAATCACCTCTCAACTTATAATATGCTTTTAGAGCTTTGTTATAAAGTTCATTCCTCATTAGATGAAAAGACCCTGATGCAGTAAAATATACACCTAAGTACCTATAACTAGAGACACATTCAATTAAATTATCTTGAAAATGGAAAGGATGCTGAATTTTTCTACCGGCTTTATTAAAAACAACTATTTTTGTTTTTCTTATATTTACTTTTAAGCACCAGTCATTACAAAACATTTCGAGCTTTCTTAGTCTTTCTTGTAGACCTTCGGGTGTTTTAGAAAAGATCACAACATCATCAGCATACATTAAACAGTTAAGTTTTTGAACATGAAGTGATACTTCATCTATACAAGACTGTAAATAAGTTGGAAGATCATTAATGAAAATCTTAAATAAAGCAGGGCTCAAACTATCTCCCTGTCGAACTCCTAATTTAATGAAAAAAGATTCTGTCAAAGTATCTCCTGTTTTAACACTTGCCTGACTTTTTTCATACATTGCAGATATAATTTTATAAAATTTGGTGCCTATGTTAAGTTGTAACAGTTTTAATTTAAGACCACTATGAATAACACTATCAAAGGCTTTGTTGAAGTCTACAAAGCAACAATATAATCTGCCATCTTTATGATGACAATATTTTTCCAGTAATGTTTTTAAAATAAATACATGGTCTGCAGGTCGTGCATTTTTTGTAAATCCAATTTGAGATGGGTCAATTAGATTATGAGTCTTTAAAAAAGCTTCAAGTCTTGTTTTTTAAAATGTTGTTAAACAATTTACCAATATTGCTGGTAATAGTAATACCTCTATAGTTATTGGGATTGGATGGATCATCAGATTTAAATATGGGTGAAATATATCCATTTGCCCAGGATGTAGGATACACCCCATTCTTTAAACATAGATTAAAAATTTTATGAAGACATGGTAATATGAAAGATTGACTTGATTTAAGCATCTCATTAGATATGAGATCAGGCCCACTTGCCTTACCACATTTTAATTTAGATATTGCTTCACATATCTCTTTATTTGATATTTCTATATCCAACTCATTTAAAGAAGATAGTTTTTCCTTTTCATTCAATAATTTCTCCACAGTTTCAAGCCTTTTCTTAAATTTATCATCAACAGCTGTGTGCAAGTTTTGAAAATGATCAAACCACTTATCAGTATCAATATTTGAAGCACAGTTATCCTTCTTTTGCTCCTGTATTTCATTAATTAAACTCCAATATTCTTTAGGATTATTTACCCTTAAGTCATCTAATTTAATTAACAGTGACTCTTTGTATTTTTTTCGCTTAAATTTTCTGTTTTTATTATAGTTTCTGTAAAGTTTAAAGTATCTGCCCCTTACAAAGGGATCCTTAGGAAAACTGGCAAAGAGTTTACCTGCTGAAATGAGACTTTGTCTCATATTAAAAAGATCATGGTCAAACCATTTTTTATTTTTTTTTCTCTTTTTATTAGAAGGTTTACTTAAAGACAATTTAGCTGTTGAAATAAAAATTTCATTTAGGTCATCAGCCAGTTTATTTATACATGTACTATCTGGTGATTCTTTCACATCCTGTTCAGAAAATTTTCTTATTTTCTTTTGGGATTCATCTGATGCAAGAATATTCTGAAATTTTAGAGCTGACTTCTCATTCCATCTATAGTTTAATGGTGCTTTATGAATTTTAGTTTGTGAATTTTCTTTTATTTGAAATTTTGCTAAAATTGACCATGATATCTTGCAATGACAGTCTGAAAAAGTTGATAAAAAATCAGATACCTCAAAGTATAAAATTTGGTTTAAAAAATTTTCATTTGTAATAAGGTAATCAACCGTGCTTTGACCATGTGTATTAAAACAAGTGTATTTCCCAAAAAAATCACCAATACATCTACCATTGACAATTCTCATCTGATTACCAATACAAATATCTAACAGTTCTTTACCTCTCTCATCTAAAGTTAAATCTAAGGTTCTTCTATACCCTATACTAAAATCAGGTTGGTATGAATCTGACAAAGGAAGATACAGGGAGTCATCACCAACAATGGTATCGGCCTCGTTAGATGTGCGTGCATTCAAATCACCACACAGTAATATGTCCCCCGTCTGCTTATACAATATAATATCTTTCTCTATAGATTGTAAAATGTCACATTCATGTTTTATATAGTATGACGAATTTACAGGGGGTATATATGCTGCACATAGATAGACATCTTTCTGTAGATTAAAAAAATCTTTTTCAAATTTAATCCATTGATAGTCATTAGATTTTGTGGGCAATATCTTAATATACTTTTTAATCGAATTTTTTCTAAAAATACCCAGACCACCATAGTATCTTCCATTTGTCGATATTGGCCTACATACAGGAAAGTAAGTGAATCCTTCTATAAACAAATTTTCATTGTTACCAACATGTGTTTCACCTAAAATAACAATATCAAAATTCTTAATTTCTTTTAAAAAAATATCATCACTAAGTTTATTAACATTGTGTGTATTTACACCACCTAAGTTCCAATAACACATTCTCAAACATGTTTCGTAATCTCTTTTCCTATTCATTATCAGTAATTATAAACTCTTTGATTTGGAATAAAAGGAAATTTACTGACTAGAAATCGAAACAAATATAACTTATATTAAAAAGAAATCAAAAAGATTTGAGCTAAGAAAGAAGTTATTCCCTATAACTTGACTCTTGCTTTATATTTACTTTCTTAAATTCTTTTCTATTAGTAAACTTTTATATCAAATGAAAGAAAAAAACAACACAAAAATACAGCAGAAAACAAGAAGTTTAAAAATTCTGTTAATTACTTATCAATAACACTTCTTTGTTTGTTTGTGTTCTGTATTAATTGTACCACCTCTACTTTGATACTTCTATGAACTTGAATCAAAGTTAACAGAATTAAAAAATAGAAATTTACACTTATTTTCAGAACTAGTAACGTTACAATACAATGCTACAATTAGTATCTGCCCCTCATGGCAGCATAACTACCATGACTACTTCTACCATTTCCTCTATAACCTTTAAAGCGAATGGGAGTGCGGGCTCTATATTGTGGCTTAAGTCCTAACATTGTTTTCAGTGCATATTTGATGTTCGAGGCCAACATTGAACATCCCCTTTCGTTTAAGTGAATATTATCCTGTTCCTTTAATAAATGTCCTATAGGTACTGAGCCATGCCACATGTTTGAATTCTCTGAGACATATACATTCATGTTGTCCAAGTATTTGCTTTTCACGAGTGCATCTAATATTTCACAATTTACTCTATGTGCCTTATTGTCCAATCTTGGTGTTGTTAAAGAGACTATGAACTTTACTTTGTCCCATTTTCTTTTAGCTGTTGTGATCACTGTATCAAGCTTCCTAATACACTCATTTGGTTCAATAGACTTTATGTCATTGGTCAAGGAATGTAATATAATAATGTCAGGTTCCGAGTTGAAATCCTGGACTACGCAAACAGTTTCATCTAAAGTGTACGCAATGATCTTAGTGACATCTACTTCCGGTAATAGTCTTGCCTCATTTATTCCCTGTGTATTTGATGTTCCAATTAGAAGTGCTTTTGGTCTACTAGTGGCTCTATTGTGTTGATTTTCAGTCGTTTGGCTGGCATCTGGTTGATACTGAGCAGGATTAAACATGCTTGATAGCTGGGATTTGAGTGACATAATTTCTTCAAATTGTGTGTCATTCGATTGTCTTAGTTTCTTAATTTCTTCTCGCAACTTCTGGGCTTCTTCACTTTCTGACTTAAATTTGTCATCTAGCCTTCTATTCTCATCTTGTAAAATTCTGATGGTGTTTTCATTCTTTTGATTAAATTCCAGAAGCTTTGTTTTTACCACTTTGTGTTCACTTTCTAATTCAAGGTATTGATTAGCTGACTTGTGCTTATTTAATTGTAAAGTTTGCACTTCTGTCTGCAGGTCTTTTATCTTGTTTTCTAGTTGTGACACTGCCTTTGGATGTGGGCTGTTTTCCTTGGTATCTGATTCTTGATTAAGCTTTTGAAAATAATTTATTTGTTTTTGTAGTTTGTCAACTGCTGTAACAATAGGGTTAAGAGCATCCGATATAGCAGAGGAAAAACTAGACTCTGCTTTCCTAATAAAGTCGGATTGGGAACGAGTTACTTTTTCCAAGGCATCAACAAAACTAGATTGAAGTTGAGCAATGTCTTCATAAGTTAAAGTTAAAGTGGTTTGTTTAATAACTGGCATGACTGGTGTAGGATTTCTGTTACATATGCCACTTGCTGTGGGCTCTGAATTTAAACAATTTGTATCCTGGTCATTTGTTACCTTATCATGCTTGTGGTCAATCTTAACAATGTTATCATTATGATCAATAATATCTTCATTTACTATTTTTGGTACAGTTTGCTGTGTAATACTATTAATAGCTTCTGTCTTGTTAATATCCTGACTATTGCACTCATTTAGTTCTTCGAGAGATAAGGATAAAGTCAGATCAACCATTTCCTTGAGCAGAGGGAAATCTCTTGTTGTAAAAAGGTCTTTACTATGCCCCTGAACCTGTAGAACCCCAGTTGTAATGTGCAGAGTTATCTATGAAATAAACAAAAATGTTATATGTACTATACAGGAGTTATCTACCCTCGACTGTGTTTGAAAATTAACTGAAAACCTTACACTACATATTCCAAATCCAATTAAAATTAACTCTTTCACAAGCTCCCCCCTTTTGGTATTGTAGCTCTTAAGATATAATAACATCCCATTATTATTTATTGACTAATCAAAAACTGTTTTCACCAACATTTTAATGTCGGGGTATCCCTTTTCATTATTCGGAATCGCTCTGGTATTATTGTACTTTTTTTTGTGAACCCAAAGTGAAGATAAAAACTTACATTGGATTTGTCTATTTTTTGGGCATACCCAAATTTTTCATTGGATAATATTTGTATCAAAAGTTCAATCCGTAATTCTTCACAGCGACAATAACAAACGAGGGGGGGGGCTAATGAAATATTTAATTTTAATTAGATTGCACATATTCCCAGATATGGAACACATTTTTCACAGTCTGGTATTACATCTAAACCTACATAAATTGTCTATATTTGGGCATTACCTAAAATGTGTCATTTAATGTATGTCTCAATATTTTGTTCGCAAATGATATGCTTAGAATTTTAGACGACAATGACCCTCCCACACCCAGAAAAGCTTCTTTTACATTCCAACGAAGTAGAATATTCTCAGTGTAATGGGAAACTACTTTCCTTGACCTTAAAACTTCATATTAGCGGGTTGATGAACGAGAAAAAAGGAGAGATGGAGTCTTGAAGGTTGAATTGTGTATCAGTGAAAAAATAAAGCTGTATTTTCATAAATATTTAGTCGTTTATCAATGGTCGTAACCGTTTTATGTGTCTTCAATACTTGTACACATTCTGAAGTCGATTTCACAAATGTCGTAAGTGTACAATCATCAATCGTAAATGTTGGAAGATCAAAGGGAAATCCATTGTGACGTCAGCACTTACGATGGACTTTTGAGAAAATCACTGCTGATGATTAAATCTCATGCTCATGAATATGTAGAACGGCATGACCAATGAAAATAAAGCACAATCAACTTAAAGCCAGTGGGAGGGGGTCGCTAACACAACATCCAATCCGTATAATAATTATCAACCCACACCCCGGCAATTCGTTTTACTAAATTTATTCTATAATAACATCAAAATGCGCATTGAAATGTTGAATTATCTACTTTTGCGGCATTTATGGCCAACAAAAATTCAAAGACAAACGTGTCCTTCACTTCCGGCCCCGAAAATTGCCTTCGAACCTCTCCTCGATATAACCATGCTAACAGACCCGAATGTTGTATATTGTCATTTGTCTAATGACATTCACACATATACACACAATTACACAGTATGTTCATTGACGTTCTAAAAAGTTCAATATACACAATGCACAACATGTTTACTATAAGTCTGCTGTGCTCTATATAAATGTTGCCAATTGCAAATGTTTTTACTTTCAATGGTCCCATCGAGTCCCATAACATAACAGAAAAATACATGCTAATATCGATAAACATTGTCCGTCAGTATCAACATGAATCGTGATTGTTAATTAAAGCATTTTAAATTGTTTTTAATTTATATAAATACAAATGTCGCAACTTGACAAACTATAGACACATCTGTTAACAATGGGGCCAATCGAATTCAATTTTTTTTACCACATATCCAACAATTTAGGTTAAAAAATTATCCAGTGTTCAAAACCCCCTAGCATACATCTACACGTCATTACTATTCGTTTTGTCTCTACCCGTGACATTTTCCAAAATTCTAGAAACCAAAACATTCGCTAACTTACACATTGGCATAGAAATAAATGATTGTGTGCAGTTTAAAAAGTTTCACAAACGGAAATTTGTGCTGGAAATTTTTCTGTTATTTTACATCAAAATCTACAGCGTCAAAGTTCAATTTTCTATGAATTCTACCACCGATGTAAAAAATGTTCTCTCCAAATATTTTGTAATAATTGTCCAATTTCAGTCAGATATATGAATAATTCCGCCTTTGTTTTTTCTCGAAAAATCTCAGATGGTTTAGGTTCAGTATTTGAAATTTCAAGCGTCTTATGCTGTATTTGGTTTAATCCGTTATTGACCCTATTTCCTTTTATAAGCGCATGCGTCTTTACGGTATTTTGTTCACTGTCTGTTTCAGTTTTATTTGATACTCTCTGAACAGTAATATCAGTTGTATTTTTTTTTCTATTCAGGGCTTTGTGAATGTTTTTTCTCGTAATCTTTACAACACATGCATCTTTCCTTTTAATATGAATTTTTTTGTTCACAATCCTTTTTGTCACGCATTTATTTTTCTGATTTACATCAGTGTTATTTTCCGAAGCACGCAAATTGTCCTTTGTTGTATTTTGTTTGCAATTGTTTGTTCCTTCAGTTTTACTCATACCACGTGATTTATTTCCAGTATGACTCCTACAGTTATCTACATCCGGTTCAGACTCGACATCGCTGATAAGAATAATGGTTTCCAGTCCAATAGTTTCGGTTTTATTACGTGATTTATTTATGTGCTTGGCGCTTAACTTTTCACTAGCCTTGATAACATTTTCTGAAATCTTTAAATTATCTGACTTTTCTGATATATTGTTCGATAATTGTTTCTTCGGTATATTAGCTTCCGGTTTTAGTTTGTTACGCGTTATCATCCCGGAAAGATACTTTTTAGAAGTTTTATTAACTTTTGTTTTGTCTTCATCTTCATTCTCTCGTTGAAAGGGACTTAAATTGTCTGCAACTTGAGACTGAGAATTCAATTTCCGTTCAAGTCCTGGAGAGCTAGAACCATGAGATCTCTCCGACCGCGCACTACTTGATCTAGACGAGCACACACTATAACAACGACGTTTTTGTGAACGCTCACATGGTTTCGGTGAATGTGAACGATAAGTGTCACAACTTGAACAATATTCCGAAAAACTCGATGAAAAGGAGTCATTCGAATGAGAACGACTGTACGAGTATGACCGACTTGTGACGGAATGATCCGGAAAATGTTGACCATGTGACGTATATTGTTGATTACTATAGTAAGAATCGCGATATGATCTTCTAGTGTACCTATTGTATCTACCAGGATAAAACTGACAATTTTCATGCATAGCACTTTCCTCTCTATAAGAATATCTACCTGGTGAACGCTCCTCTGAATAAGACGACGAGCTTAGGGAGGAAAAAATGTCCGAACTTGTGAAGGAGAAGGACCGGTCGTCCGTTGAATAACGTTTACTAGAGAAACGAGTCTCTCTTTGTACACTGCGTTCATCAGAACCTGAACGATAATACCAATCTCTAGAATGTGAATGTTCACCATGTCTGTGATCACTATAATTGGAACGATCGGTTTGAAATCTACCGTTAGAATAATAGCTTAGGTGACTTTCCTTTGAATATGATCTGTTCCGTTTGTATCTACTCCTAGAATATGAGCGTCTATGTCGAAACTGTTCTCCACACCTAGTGTTCCTAAATGATTTTGAATGTCTGTGACGATCACGTGATGACGACGTACATCTCGATTTGGACGAGCTAACACTACTAGAATATGAAAATACCGAGTCTGTCGAGCCGGAGAAACTAGGCGAGTCTAGCGAGATGGAGAAACTTGAATTACTTAGTTTTCTCTTCGTTTTCTGCTTGATTACTTTGGACGTCGTATTACGCTTACTATTTTCCTTCTGTGAATTTGGTCCGTTTTCAGCAATATGAATACTCGTAGTTTTGGCGTTCACAAATTCTTTCCATGTTTTATCATGTTCCGATTTCTTTTTCTTTTCCGAGACTTTCTTCTGTTTCGTTTTTAGCTTTTGAATTTTTTCCACAGAAACATCCGGAGTTGTCACGTTTCCATTTTCATCAACACTTTCAGAAGTCTTCACACTAACAGTAGGGCTCGTTAGCTTTGAACCTGTCGTCATGGTTTTGATCATGACACCAGAAGCACTATTTGATTTATTACCATGTTTTAATTTAGTAACAAGTGTTTTCTTCTTCTTCAACACTGTTGATTTTTGTGACATAACTTGATTAACTGTCGCTGTATCTGTAGGCGTCCCAGATTTTAAACCTTCGGTTGTTGGAATTTTTGCAGCAAATTTATCAATAAATGCATCATAAATGTCAAAGTTCATCCCAGTATTAGCTGACAACTGATCCAAGGCACACGGTTCACGCGCACATCCACTGATATTTTCTTCTACACTACTGTGTGTGTTATCATTCCTTACCATTGCTATAGCAACCGTCTGTAATTTCCTATTCCCAGTAGGGTCTGTCCTTCTGCCGATACACACGGGAATGTTTGTTGACATTTTTGGTGTGGCTGTTCAGACCGGAAGTTCGAACTCTTTAATAAAAAATAAAGTCGTACTCGATTTTGGGTCTGGTCGCTTCGGCACAATGTTTGGGTAAAGTATTGTTGACTTATAAATAGATGTGTTAAAACAAATTACAAAAAACGTATTTGTTTATAAATTGTATAAATTAATTTCCCGAAAAGTAGATCCTTTTGTACTGATAAACAATGTCATATTCAGCCACTGGAGGTGTCCGTAGGGGTAACTACTACAACCTTGTCCCTTTGTAGTTTTTTCACATATTTTATTCTAATCAATTCTATGCTTTATTAAACTTTTTTTATATTTCGCACAACTGAAACATTCTAAAGTAATTTTTTAGCTAATATTTCTTTTTCTACTTATTAAAAATTTAAGAAGCGAGATTACAAACACAAGATAAACTGTTTCGTTTTATTTTCCCCAATTGACCCGCCGTATAAGTGACCAAAGCCTACGGTCAAATGTCCATAAAGATGTAAATTACACAATTTCCGCTGAGGACATATACATGTCACAATGGAGGTCTGTGGAAACATTAATATATGATATATGGTATTACCACGTCCTCTAATTAGTTACGCTGAATTGGTCTTCGCCGTATGGGGTACTACACAAAATGTACACGGTTACAGTAAAAAGTATTAATTTCTTTTGTTATTAAAATAACAGTAAATCATGGATTTTTCTTTGAAAACATTACAGAGCTGTGGTTTTGGCATATAATAAGTAAACACAAATATGTACTTTGTTTATTTATTTACTTTAGTATAGTTATAATATTATAAACACACCACATCAGAAGAAACTTAACATCAGTAACAATGCTTTACAAAATCCAACATCAACTAGTCAACATTATCTCTCCACCGAACTATATGATGCCGACAAGAGACCATAAATTCCTTCTACCATTCTCTCCCACAAACTACCATGCACACTCCTTCTTTCCCAGAGCAATAAAAATATGGAATTCACTCCCCTCTTCAGTTGCTTATGGCCCAGACTTGGACTCGTTCAAGACTGATGCATCCTCATTCCTATACACATTCTAAATAAATAGTTGTTTTTATCTTATGTTACAAAATTTTTTTAAAAAGTATCACTCATTTGTACATATGTTCAGTGTTCCCTCTCTAAATTGTTTTATTCCTTAGTAATCATCACCATATTGATGTTCAAGGAGTATCCTGTAGGGGTGCATTCCAGTTTGCCGAATCCCAAATTGCCGATTCCCAGATTGCCGCGTCCAATTTGCCGATTCCCAGTTTGCCGATTACATATTATTAAACCAATTAAGAACAATCCAAATGGTGTAAAAAGAATTGTATCGAGAGCTATGTGCTCCTGTAGATGTAGATGCATCAATCTGTGTATTCCTAACTTTACATAATTGTAGTATCTTGTTATTCTATTGTAACTGTAACGTTCTGGTCTGTCTTTGTCTTAATAATCATGATTGTTATACGTTGTATGCCCTAGTGAGACCAAATTGGACAAATAAAAGAATTGAATTGAATTGAATCATAATTGTATACAAAAATGTACCTCAGCGTAAGTGACATCCCTTTAGAACTTTTTTATGAATCCGTTACGTCGCGATCGGTACGTAAAAAACGCGTTCACTGCCAACCAGATTTATATCTGGGATACCCTAAATTTACACAGGGTACAATTTCTCGCCAAAACAAACGGCGAGGAACATTTTTGTATACAAGAATGTACCCGAGGTACACGAGGTACATTGTTGTAGTTCCCCATACGACGAAGACGAATTCAGTATTAGTTACTGCTAACATCGGTACACTCGAAACAAGAACACATCTATCCTTTATACGATTGCTTAAAAGTCCGTGTCAAAACAAATATGTAGGTAATGACCCCTTTTCATAGAATCTTTTACATCAGAAAGACATACTAATACGACACTAAAAACATCCGGGAGAAATCATTTTAATTCCCCAAAGACCTTCTATAATGATACCCTAACATCAGCTAGAAATCATTTTAAAGTCCCAGATACACACCAATCCAGAAACTAAACTCTAAACTAGTCGACTTCGAAAAGTACAAACAGTTATGATCGGCCCAAAATCTGAATTGATTAATAGCTACCCGTCACACAGAAACAAATATTGACCGGTAATAAACGAAGTAACGGGTAAACGTCAACCACAGGGGCTCGTTAAAATTGATTTACTTCCGCTTTCGATTGATACTGGGTAGGTTTTGTTATAGTGTGGGAGAAGAGAAGAAAAGGAGTCTATACCCGCCAACTTTCAAAAAAAAATTTAAAATATTACTTTACCTCTATCTACACGGGTTTGTAATTATTTCTGTTCCTAATTAAATTATCTTCATGACTATAACAAAACCGACCCAGTATCAATCGAAAGCGCAAGTAAATCAATTTTTACGAGCCCCTGTGCCTCAACTAACCGACCCGTTCTTAAATGTAAAAGGGAGCTAGATATTTGTAAATATATTAACAAAGAAGTTGTTAGCCTGTTTTTAAAACAATCTAAACATTTGTAACAATTAAAAAGCAGTTTTACATTCACTAGGTGGAGCCGTTTGCAGGGAACTCGATATATGTAATAAATCACTGGTTGAAAAATTACCCACAAGCTACCAGTATTGTATTCTTATTCCGGGTACCAGTTAAATTTTTTTTAACCCAGTCGCTTACATAGAATTGACTGAAAAAAAGTCAAAACCGGCAAAAATTATATACTTGTGCAATCAGTTAGCTTACAAATTTAATTATAATAAAAAAACGTTCTTCAAAATTAAAAAATATTCAAATAAAAAATTATTCAGATTTTAATTCCAATTAATTTTACAAAATAGTATCTTGTATCTTTGAACACTATGTAAAAATTAAAATGAATTCATTTTTTGACCTTGCTGTGAATTAAATCTAAACGTATAGAACATTGAGACAGTTTGAGTTTGGATTACGACCCAGAAATGACAATAGTTCCTTCCTTTCTGTCATAAAAACAATGTCTCCACATTTGACAACAAAATCACTTTAAGCTGGCGTATGATTAATGATCAAACAAGTCTTCCTGACTAATATTTTTGTATTTTATTAAAACTGTAGAAACCAAACAAAATAAACGTCTGCCTCCTGCTACTGGGAGACAACGATCTGTATCTATTATCAATAATGTACAAGCACGCGCGCCGTTTTTCCTGGCGTAATCCCTGTGATCTGAGTATTCCCGCCTAAAACCATCTTTAATGTTAATTACACTTAATTAACTAGTCGACATTCGACATTTAGCCTCCACATGGAGTGATTTTAGCATATTAGTGTCTCCCTGTAAGTGCCCTTGGTAATATTATGATCGAAAGTCGCCAATAAAGATTGATTAAAGCGATTAATGTTCAAAGGGGATCCCCGCGGGAGAAATTGTTTTCCAGATTTATTGTCTTGTAGACATCAATATAGTCTGTAGAAATCATCTATGAACAGCGACTCTATATAACAAAAGGCTGATTTAAAAATCCTTTGCTGACATTCGGTCAGGCATCTGACCGAACTAATTTTTGATGATCACCAATGCAAATTTCTTGTGTTTAAGTGCCAGACATTCGTAAGGATAATTTGCTTATTATTAGCTGTGGTCAGGTACTCTCCAGGAAGATTGGCTTTACAAGATTATTGTCCGGTATAATGTTCGCGGAAGAAATTATAAGCTTTTAATTACACAACTGACAGAGCTAGTAAAATCACTTAAGTTTTTAAGTCGATTTACATATTTTTTAAGCGTCACCAAAAAAAAAAAATAACGACCATCGGCACACAATACAAATAATTTTAATTATATGCATAGGCCTAGCACCCACAAAAATAGCGGTACCGTTGGAGATGTGACCAGAAAGCCCTGAAGCTCTGGGGTAAATGGTGCGAAATCCTGCACTCTGGGAGTTTCCTGTCACTAAAAGTGAATGACTAAACGGCAATTTTTAAACCTGTCCATTTGAAAACAGGCATAAAAATGTTTTTTTTTGTATTTTTCTGTTAACATAAGTTTTTTAGTACCGATTTTATTTCGAGTCATTATTTAGGTCGATATTAAAACTTTAGGTTTTGTATTGAACAAAAGAACGAATTATATAGAAAAGGTTAATATATGTTAAGGCAACCCGTTTGCCATGAAATTTAAATATAGATAGGGGTTTTCCATGTGCTATAATTATTTTTCACTTAATAACGTTGACAAGGATTGCCAGTTTTCCTACCGCAGGTCGAGCGTTTTCCCCGGGTACTCCGGCTTCCCCCCCCCCCCAATAAAAACTGGACGCCATGGTATAGCTGAAAAATTGCTGAAAGTGGCGTTAAACATCATCAAACAAACAAACAAACAAACGCTTAATTACGAAGTTGCACTCGAGATCGCAATGGTTGCTGATTTATATTGAAAGTTTATTGAAAAAATATTAGATTTATGTCGAACGTTTCACAAATTAAAAAAGTATATTCAATGAAATTCTATAACTTTTATTTCAATTTATAGCAACAAAAAAAAATACAAAACAAAACAAAAAATGACGAAGTTTTCTGTACCGGCAATTTAAAGAGGTACGGTCGAAACCGTATCTTCTGTACCGCTTGCTTCGGCAGTGTGATACTGAAACAGTGCTTTGTTACTTAAAGGTAACAAACAAGCTTAAAATAAATACGCTAAAAGAATACACGAATTATCTCCCCTGTCCCACAGAGGAATAAATTTGCTACAATTTGTAGAACGTTTTATTAAAGTTTCCTGTGCTGAAATCATCATTCTCCTCACTGTAGTAAATTGTGGCACTACGGCATTGTGACGTCATTATTCTCCTCACTGTAGTAATTGTTGCCCTACAGCATTGTGACGTCATTATTCTCCTCACTGTAGTAATTGTTGCCCTACAGCATTGTGACGTCATTATTCTCCTCACTGTAGTAATTGTTGCCCTACAGCATTGTGACGTCATTCTCACTGTAGTAATTGTCGCACTACGGCATTGTGACGTCATTATTCTCCTCACTGTAGTAATTGTTGCCCTACAGCATTGTGACGTCATTCTCCTCACTGTAGTAATTGTTGCCCTACAGCATTGTGACGTCATTATTCTCCTCACTGTAGTAATTGTTGCCCTACAGCATTGTGACGTCATTCTCCTCACTGTAGTAATTGTCGCATTTCGGCATTTTGAAATAAACATGCATGTCAGGAATTCACTTAAACCTAGCGTTGATAAGTTTGATATAGGGGCTGATTTAGGCTGTGGCCGGCCTGCCGAACCCTATATTTGCCAAAGAATGGGTAACGAAAAAAGTTCAACCGCAATAGAGCTCAGATCAATGAAGCTGGTGCTCCACTCGACCCAACCCCGGACTTCCCACCATGCATATCATTGCACCTACTGACATAACATTCTGGATTCGTTTAAGGTTGTCAACACATTTTCTACTGAAACTCTGTTTTGAGCTGAGAAAATCTTAAAATGTAACACGTTGAACCGAACTTCATTGTCTGATATCAACTACACGACATTTTGAAATTGAGGCTCAAATATGATTCATTATTTTCATCTGTATTAGTTCTCGGGAAGCGCTACTGGACCATGACAGGAAGGAAATTACTACAATTTTAATTGCATACATTAAAAAAAAGATGAAACATGACAAAATATTATAATATACGAAGCAGTAAATGTACTACATTTTACAATGAAGAAAAAGAAGACCACAATAATAAATAGGGGAAAAGGGGGGGGGGGTGTGAGCGTAGTCGAGCTATGCAAATCTCTTAGAAGGTTAGCAATTCTCTTTGAACTAAAGAAAGAGATTTCCACAATCTAACTATAGAGGGAAGATAGGATTTTGAAAATGTTTCAAGTCGACACAATGGTCGTCTGTAATGTAAACGATTTCTAAGATTAGGATGTTCAATCTCAGCTAAACATAAATTAACGTAATGTCACGTAATGTCATCACCACGCTGTATACCAATGACGTAATGATCCGTAATGTAACCACCACGCTGTATACCGATGACGTAATGATCCGTAATATCGGCACAAAGTTGTATACCGATGACGTGATGATCCGTAATGTCATCACCACGCTGTATACCAATGACGTAATTAACAGTAATGCCACCACCACGCTATATACCGATGACTTAATGATTTGTAATGTCACCACCACGCAAAGTTATGTACCGATGACGTAATGATCCGTAATGTCACCACCACGATGTATGCCAATGGAGAAGCAGAGTAAAGTGTAATTTAATCTGAAAATAATATAACTTATTTTGATTTATGGATTCCTGATTTAATCAACGTAAAACAAACAAAACATAAATTGTTGTGTGATAAATAAATGGACGCGTAAGGAAATATATGGAAACAGTTTTCTGTAAAAGGAACGTGCCCCATATTTCCAGCCTTGCTTCAAATCCAACTTTGCTACTTTATTAAAATTACTGCTTTCCGTACATTCCCTAGAGTAAATCTTATAAAGAAAATACAAATCATGACAGTATTGACTGAGGTTTTCTCCCGTTTGTTTTTGTACGAGAAGGGAGATAAGACAAACTTAAAAACAAATAACTTAAGCAAAATGACTTAGAGTTGCTTCCCATTGTATGCATTTGTTTGATAAAATTAAGAAATTTTTCAGCTTAACATAAACACTGTTAAACTACATACGAAACTCTAAGGGCGAATTTATTGATAAAAAACTGGTTCTAGTTCAGTTTCATGGTTTGAAACTAGTTTTCAAAAAAGTTTCAAACCAGTTTTGGTTTGGAGATTTTTAGTAAATTTTTCATTTACTAAATAGATGTGGCTGTTGCCATCCTTAAAACCGCCGAAACTACACCCGGAGGTGGTTTTGCAAGTTCCATTAACTAGTTTCAGTTTTACGACGATAAATTGAAAAACTGGTTCTGGTTTTAAACTCGTTTCAAACCAGTTTTCGAAATAAATGGAAGGTTTCAGAAACCTTTTCAAAACTGGAACTGGTTTCACTGCAATAAAAACGCTCCTGGACAACAGTGATAAAATCAACTTCCAAATGGTCACTTCTGGTTCACCGATAGCAATTATTTCAATTGCACCCGCGCATGGTGCTTGCATTTCTCAATTCTTAAGTTATTTTGCCCTGATCTTGCGATTGATATTCCGATTTTCTTAGAACTGACATTGCTGTTGACTAATAATAAATTCAAACAGGGATCCGTTGCACCTTTGTTGGTGGCATCTATTCAGATATTGTATGGCTATCGTTAGTTGATCGTTTTGCAAAATCCAAACCTAAAATGCGATCAGAAATATTTTTTGAGCCGTAGGTATTCCCCCGCTTGGATTTGACTTTTCACAGACATATAACTATGTGTAACTCGACGGATGTAATTGGTGGCAGTCACTGCTTCCTCGTCCGGAGCAGAGCACCCATACTTTTTATTTGGTTTGGGTTGCTCATTTTTTGGTTTGTGTTATTCTATGTAGTTACTTCTTGACTTCGCGTCTTTTTCCGTGTGTCTATGTCACTACACTATGGTTTTCGTTTTCTATTTTATTTTCTATTATGAACAGTATATTCTCAGATAGATTGAAATATCTGATAATTCTATTCATGGTGTAATTTATTTATACATGCATTTTAGAACTTTGAAAACAATTAAAAATTACGTAATCTCAAATAATGTATATATCTATTTCTTCTGAGCTGACTACTTTCAGTAACCAATGTAAACAAGATGGCGTAAGGGAGTTAGGTCAATGTTTTGTCTGTCGCAATTATTTATAATCAAATCGATTAAGATTTCAAATAAAGTATAACATAAATATATTTAAGGTTTCATTTTTTCCTATCAATATCTTAGAACCAGATTAATTGTGTACTATGTTTAGCATATTCCTGCGCTTTCCGGTCTAGGTACATTTTGAAGTCTGGATGGGTTTCGTTAACTGTTTTTTTTTGCTGCGTTAAAAATCGCAACGATTATTTCAGAGAATTATAAGGATTTAACACTGTGTTTTAGGAAATTATCAATGTGTAACCTCCGGCGACTCCCTCACAAACTTGACATAAAGTCCTTCGCAATTTTATTTAGTTTGTTTGTGAGTCGCCGAAGTTACTGTTATAATGAAAATAAAAACCCTGTTTGCTGTTAATAGAACACTGTTAACTGTTTTACAGATTTTTTTCTCTGTTATCTGTTAATTCATTTATTCACCACTTTTTAAATATAATTGAGTCTTCCTATGCAGGGAGCAATATACATAACATCCCATAATAGTTATCATGGAAACACTGATAAATGTAAGCATTTTCTCGCCATATCGCCCTTTGATGAGATTCTGCTGTTTTCTGTTTTTTCCATCTTTGAACTCACTGTTTTCTCATGTAAATTGCTGTTACCTGTTATCATTCTTTTAAATTTACTGTTATCTGTTTTGCGAAAAATGAGAAAAATATTAACATGTTAATGGATCCCCTCTAGCCCCGTACTTTAATAATAATGAATAATAATATCTTTATTTTCAAAATACACACTTAAGGGTCAAGCAAATATAATGCAAACTAGAGTAAAAAAACTGTGAGCAATGCTTACCATTGATTATACCCCGCGCTTCATGATTTCTTCAAAAATGCACGTGTTCTTACTTATGAACTTGAAACTTAATATAGTGTAGGAAGAGTTGCAGATAAAACATGGGAAACCCCATCCCTCCCTCACCTCAAAGAATAGCAATGTCTATTTTTTTTTATGTGGGAAAACCCAAATATCATTCCGATCAAAATGTTAAATATCAGGTGCACAATGGCGCTATGTGACAAAGATTCTGTTTAAGTTTCATAAAATTCCATTCAGTGGTGTAGGGGGAGTTGCACATAAGAGATGGTATCCCCTTATGTCAATGACAATGTCCATGTTATTCTATGGGAAACCCCAAATATTATTCCGATCAAAATGCTAAATATCTCCTGCACAATGGCACTAAGTGACAAGGCTTCTTTGTAAGTTTCATCAATTCCATTCAGTGGTGTAGGAGGAGTTGCACATAAAAAGATGGGTATCCCTTTAGGTCAATGACAAAGTCCATGTTTTTCTATGGGAAACCCCAAATATCATTCCGATCAAAATGTCAAATATCTCCTGCACAATGGTACTATGTGACAAGGATTCTTTGTAAGTTTCATCAATTCCATTCAGTGGTGTAGGAGGAGTTGCACATAAAAGATGGGTATCCCCTTAGGTCAATGACAGTCCATGTTTTTCTATGGGAAACCCCAAATATCATTCTGATCAAAATGTTAAATATCTCTTGCACAAAGGCACTATGTGACAAGGATTCTGTGTAAGTTTCATCAAATTCCATTCAGTGGTGTAGGAGGAGTTGCAAATAAGAGAAAGTGTAGACGGACGGACGGACGGACACCCCCATCACTATATACCCCCCGCTTTCCAAGCGGGGGTATAATGACATGTATACAAAACATCAAACCAAGATACACAATATGTATTGAAATTCTGACCAACAAGAATCCTAGCTTCGCAAAATGACAGATTGCTTTAAAAAGTTTCCTAGATATGTCAAAAGTTCAGGTTGTGGATTAAGAATAAACCTCAACTTATCCAGTGGTTGATCTTGCACAAAAGTTGGCTTACGATCATTTATATTCAAGAAGAATTCCTTTCTAATTGTCGAGTTTTTTATGATGTTATTTAAGAAATAATTCACGGAGGCTGTGGTTTATCATTGTTTTACCACGGGGTGACCATTTATGTCGTATTATTTTATCACGAGCGATGGCGAGGGATAAAATAACGACATAAATGGTCATCTCGTGGTAAAACAATGATAAATCACAGCCTCCGTGAATTATTTCTATTCTAATAAGACAATTAGAGTACATTTATAATATTTTCGTACCTATAGAAAACATCATTTCCGCCATAAACTGGCTGTTCCGTCAATGTAACACGCAATATATTGCAACGGATAATTATAGCGCGTGTCGCTATTTATAAGATTTATACGATATATACAATAGCTTTCCGGAGGGAGTTACAGTTTTGTAATCGGAACAGCCATTTAAAACACGCCCTTCTCAGCGCGTTGCTCATAGATAAATCTTTTTTTACCACAGTTGTGGTCTCAAAGCCTTTAAAGCACGTCATATTAGAATAGTAAATCTAAACTGTATATTTTTCAGAGCGGCACAGAATTATCAATCCTGGAATTATAGTCAATTGCGTGCAGAACTTATGCATATATATAGTTGGAAATACAAACATTGAAACTGATGATTGGTCTGGACAATCTGCAGCATGATGACAAATTGGCCCTTTAAAGGACCACCAGAGTTCTTTAAAAATAATCTGAATTGTGTGATGCATATTTTTAAAACCAAAATTACTATAAAGTAGTAGTTTTTTAACAACTTAATAAAATTGCTAACAAACTAAACAATACCATTCTTACATTTTCCCAAAAATGTCTTAAATTGAAATACATCACTGTATGTCTAATCAAGGCAGCTGAATAAGTGCGCATTGCAAGAGAAAAATCCATGAAAGAATTAGTAGCCAGTGATCAAGCTTTACTTTGATGTTTCTATTTTTAATTTTACTGTTCTAAACCAAATGCAATGGTACAGAGAAAGTTTAACCGATCGTTAATCAGCTGTTTTTTATGAAAGCTTATTAGGGTCATTTATGAGGGTGAAAAATAATATAAATCGTGGCCACGAATTAGTAATCCGTGACCACGAATTAGTCAATCGTGGTCACGGATTACTAATTCATGGCTACGATTTATATATTTTTTTCATCCTCATAAATGACCCGAATAAGCTTTCATAGTTTTTGTTACACTATGCTTGGAAATCATTAATAAACACGAAAAATTTACCAGACAATTGGTCCTAAAACTTTAAGACAGTTACCGGATCACTGGATATACGTGCTAATGTTGAGGACTGAATTTCAATTGATTTAATTTTGCTGTAAATAATATCTCGCATATGCAAATTGTGAGATTTTTATACTTCAAAACTTTTGTCTTTTATTCGATTGTAAGTCCATGAATGAAAAACGTATTTATCGCCAAGAAATTAGTTCGTGATTTGTTTTGTAATGTGTTGAAATGTTATCTTTGAACCAAAACATTTGTGTATGTTTGAATTGTGTTCAACTCCAATTGCAGAAAGTTTTCAGCTATCCAGTTCATATTGGATTGATTGATTGATTGATTGATTGATTGATTGATTGATTGATTGATTGATTGATTGATTGATTGATTGATTGATTGATTGGATGTCTGCTTTACGTCCAGCGAGCAGTATTTCAGCTATAATCAGGACGGGAACAAGACAAAAAATAAATCAACGGAAAATGGGGATGGGATGGGTCACAGGGAATATAATTTTGACTGCCACTGGAAAAGTATGCAGTTTTGGGAGGGCGGAAAATTTAGCCTTTTGTAGCGGCTACAATGAGCCTACTCTTTTTCGAAATCTACAAAAGGGGTCCTTATCGTGCAAGGAGCGTGGCACTCTCCAAACACGTTACCCACTACGGTCCGCGGTCAGGCTTTCCGTATTATGACCTGACAACCCCGAGGGGTCTCTCCTATCCGCCACCCGGAGACGCGCTGGGCTGCTCTGTGGGTCGAGCACTGGGAACCCTCCCAGTGTGGTCCTAGTTGTAGTACCTGGAGAAAACCCTTGACCGTTGGTATGAAAATATAGGATCTTACATTGGTACGAGTGGATTATCGGATTTCTCCAATCGAGATAATTTAATTTCCATAATTTAACTATTTAGATGGGAGAAATCCGATAATCCAAGAGTACTAATGTAAGATTCTGTTTCTCTAATTTTAAAAAGTAGTAAAATTTGCGAAATGAAGTACACATTCTCCCAACCCAAATTTTACATTCATGACTTGAATACGCGCTAAATGGAACGTGTTTTGTTTATGACGTCGTGAGTTCTTATTATGACGTTATTATTTTAAACCAATCAACTGCTGAGAACAACAAATTCACTAGTGACGAGAACTATATTTTCCACACCGGTCAAGCGGTTGAAATATTACGTCAAAGTTAGAGAAACTGGCAATCCTTGTCAATTAAAATAGCAGTTGAGCAGTTCTCACACTGAGAGTCGAATCTGCAATCTCGGTGTTCTTGAAAATTTACAGGTGTGACATTAAGACCATCCCCAATAGCAACAAAGTCTCTTACTTGCTTCTCCTTTTATGGCATTAATGAAAATTATCTACATATTAATATTATACAGGGGTGGTTGGTTTATTTGTTTGAATGATGTTTAACGTCACTTCCAGCATTTTTTCAGCTATATCATGGCGTCCAGTTTAAATTGGCAGAGGAAGCTGTAATACCCGGATAAAACCTTGATTTTCGATAAGAAAACTAGCAATCGTTGTCAATTAAGATAGGAGTCGAGCGCACCAAACCCGCAGTGAGACTTGAACCCACACTCTCATGGTTGACAAACGTGATCAATAGTCAAACTCAATAATATTGCGAATAACGCATTAATTATTGCGAATAAGCGCAAAAGTATACCAGAATGGGATGTGATGTGATTAAAGGAGGTGCGATAAAGGGGTGTGATAAACGGTGCGCGTCAAAAGTCATCACAGTTAGCTGCGGGACTACATGTATAACGGTAGCAAATTGAATTGGATTGAACTGAGTACCAGTAAAACAGGTTACCAGATTGTGTGTGTTTGCTTGTTTTTGTTTGGATGTTCTTAACGTTACTTTCAGCTATTTGTCAGCTTTATCGTGGCGTCCAATTTTATTGGGGGAGAAAGCCGGAGAACACCCAGAAAACCTCGACCTTCGGTAACCAGACTGTGTACCTTACATTTAGTGCATTATACCTTCTATGCTCTGGTTTCGTCAATACTAGTTACATGTGTACAATTTTTGTCTGTAAGCTCCAGCATAAATTAAGTTTACAATTGTAAATTATTGTTCAGATCTTTCAAGATAAAATTTTGGTATTTTTTTAAAGCAATTTAGTATCTTTACATTTACTGCGTTAAAAAGTGCACGTAAAAGCGGGGGCGTCTCAAAATGTTCTAGTTAGTGAAACAAGGAATTGGAATTGGTCATTGATATATAGTTTATTAATTTCCTAGCCCATGTAAATGCTGAGGAATGTTAAAAAGATATGCAGATCATAGAAATGTGGGTATGTTTTACTATGGCCAAAGCATTTACTACTGGTCTACCTACATGTGTCGTCTGCCCTTGGTATTTTGTAAACTTAAGACCGATGTTGGTAAAAAAATACTGGATATCTTATTTATTTTCATATAGATTATTTATACACTTTAATTGATTAATATTTACATAAAAGTACTGCGTTGGTATGAGAGGCTTAAATCCTCCATTAGAGATATATGTCTCAACCAATGGTGTGGCAGAGGTGATTGTGGTTGAATTAGGATCCTTTGCGTGGAGTTTGTATGGGACTTGTGCGTATGCTAAAAAGCTGTTAAACATTAGCATGGTTTCAAATAATGCTGCTTAAAAGAAACTCCACAAATAAGCAATATACTAGTAAACATTGTAGTGAATGTAGAAATAAAAGTTTATGATATTCTTTACGACGTTGGAGCTTTTGACAAAATACGCATGCGTTAAAGATGGATATATCGGGTAATACATCTGTCGACGATAAGCACTTCATTTTAGGTCAAATAAATTTATCAGTCGTGACATATATTATAACAATAAACATAGGCCCAGTAGACAAACAGGTACTGGACTTACACCATACAACGCATAACAGTTTTGAAACTGACACATTTTGGTACAAGGCATAAAGCATATCATAAATTATAAGGCTATTAACACAGACTGCATGTATATGATCATTGGCTTAGCATGCAGGCAACACATACTAAAGAGAGGGGGCGCAGGTTGGGGGTTTCTCCGGGTACTTCGGCATACTCCCTTAATAAAAACTGGATGCCTATACTATACAGACATAATATTGTAAGAACTACCTCAAGCCTGGTACGTTTTACTCTGACCGTGTTATACTGATCTTACCGTGTTTTACTTATCGCTATGAAGGATGTGTGATATAGCTGAAAAATTGCTGAAAGTGGCGTTAAACAACATTCAAACAAACAAACAATAAAGAAAGGGGGAAATAACTGTTTTCATATGAAAATAAAACACAGAGAGCCGTGTATGTCATCAAATATGAGTGTGCTGTCGAGAATCTAAATACAAACAGGACAAGATCTCCTTTTCCTTTCCTACTGACTAAAGGACTTGCAATAATAACGGAGGGGGGGCTAGCAGGGGCAGATCCAGAAAATTGGGCTGGGGGAATTCGGCCAGGGGTCTGGGTGGGGGGACTAGTGGGAAAAGCCCCTCTTGAAGCTGGTGAGATTCAAGCAATTGAGAGGGTGTTGAGGACTACAAATTTTAACCATTTTAGGACGTTCTGGCGTGTGTTATTACAAACCAAAAACTTAAATATTTACAAAATGTGTATCATTGTTATGACAAGATAAATAATTATACAACGTCTCCTCTAGGCCGAATTTTACTGCAGTTATAATCCGAATTTAGTTTTGTGATTTGTCGGCCTCCCCAAAAAATAAATTAAATAAATTAAAAAAATAAAAGCGAGGGTACGATTATTCGTTCTACGTCTTCTCTGCCCCCTTCTGAATCCGACAGTCTCCAAGGCAGTGCCGTGATAGAGGATCCAGCTGACGGGTTAGACACATAGGAAAAGACATGCTTTTACACCCGAGTTTGTATAAGCTGACCTCAATAATGTATCTGGCTTTGTTATATCTTCTATTTACAACTAAGATGGTAAAATGTCACGATTTCCCAAGACTCTCTCGTCGATTGTTAGTCCTTTCATCGATTTGTGCTTTTATTCTATCTCTTTTTAGGGAGGCCACTGGGCGTACACCCGGCACGCCTGTCCTTGGATCCTGACCCAAACCTTACGTTTTTTTACTCACACTAAGTACATTTACATGTTAAAACAGTACCTGTATTCACTGTCTGTATTATCTGTTATAGTTAACAAATCGTGTTTGTGTAATCTTAGAAAGGGGGGGGGGCAAGATCTTTTTTGTTAATTAGTTTTGGGCATTTTTACATGTGTGTTAACTGGTTTTTTGGAAAATGAAGCAACTGTAAACTGTTTTACAACCATTAGCTGTTATCTGTTCTTAAAAACTGACATTGCTGTTAACTGTCATAATTAAAATACAAACCATGTTTGCTGTTAATAGTATTGCCCTTCCATGAGATTCTGCTGTTATATCATTTTTCGATTTTTGAACTCATTGTTTTTCTGTTTTCTCATGTAAATTGATGTTATCTGTTATCATCATTATTTAAAATTTACTGTTATCTGTTTTGGGAAAAATAAAAAATTGTTAACCTGTTCTCCCTCTACCCCCCCCTCCCCCCTCATCTTATATACCACAATAGTAGCCTGCTGTCAATAGCTAAGTACAAGAATATTTCTCTAACAATACATTGGTCATATCCCAGCAAACAATATTAGGTAGCAACGTCGTTGAAATGTAAGGTTTTGCTTGCAGTTATACTATATATTTGTATTCAATTATTGTCATAGGCCTTAACCATTTATTGTAGATGAGTTTGAGCCAATAAAATTGTTTTTTATTTGTATATTAACTTCAAACCTAATTAAAATTCAATCTTTCCCTTGTCCCCCCCCCCCCCCACACACACACACCTTTTTTGTTACTGGTCTCTGCATTACACATTTTAATTTGATTGCGTGTATACGTTAATTTTTATGGGAAAATGTTGATGTTTTATTCAACTTTACTTAACTGAGACAAGCAATTATAAATAAAAGGAATCTCTGCCTGAAAACGAATGCTCCCTGCGATCGAAATATGGTCATATACATAAAAAAATATTTACCAAACACAACAACACAACTATATAAAAAATGAAATAAATACATCGCTAATAACCGCCTTAAAAATGCAAAGCATAGCAACTGGTGAGATCTGTCTTGAAATGTCCTGCAGCAGGCTCCACAAAAAATACAAAAATAGAATAAACCTTTTGACCGTAGAAAAGGATGTTCAATTACATGATAGAATTAATGCATTAAAATTCATTGGTATTTATTGCTAATTATTAAAAATGGATTGTTGTTTACTCAGTCTTGATTCTTGCGTTTTATGTCCTTTATATGTATATAAGTGAATATCTCTGTGATACAATTGTCATTTCGTAACAATTCAATGTTGTGCGTACTGCTATATGGCCATGATGTATCATGAAATTTCCGCACGTCCAATGATTGGCACACTTTACTCTACAAACGTTGCCATTTCTGACAATTTCAGCTACATGTGCAATTTACGTTACGTCGAATGACCATTTCCATTTTCGTTGTAAATAACTAACGTCCACTGCGTCAGGTTTATAATAGTCTGGTTCCAGGTCTATCATCTTTCAGATTATTTATACAATAGTTGCTTATATAGAGGGCATTGTCATGATATCTTGACTTGTTAGTTTTCTAAACTTTATGGCATTTTTTTTCCTCATTTGGGTTGTAAATATATTTTTTTATAAATTAAAAATAAACAGTTTTATGTTGATTGTTACTTGAGAGGGCATTACCACGACGTGATAACGCCCACGGCTTTATCACGGCGTGATAATGCCCTCACGTCAAATTACTGCAAATTAATTAATACCAGCTGACCTTGTATTATCCAATTAAAACAAACAAAATTTTACTGATATGAAATAAATTTGTTTATTCCGAAGGCATCTGAATGTGTCTGAATATTCAGTGGAATATTACGTCGGGAACCAACCTACGTCATGTCCAATCTTGTCAGGTCACCGGCTTTCAACAACATTCGATTTTGTTTACAAACGTCAATAGAATTAACCTTGATTTTTTTATTCAATTCCTCTTTCCCTTTCCAATAAAAAATCAAATTGTTGCGCCATAACTTGTTCATATTGGACACGTGCATAAATATTTAAATCTCCCGCAAAATTCCCTCACCAGGTAACAACAACAATACTGCATTATGGGATAGAAGTGCACATGTCAAGGCCGCCATTATCAGTACAGAAGAAGTTCGCGGGAAACTAAAATAAGTTAAATAAAAGTAAGTTAACATAGTTTTCATGAAACAAAATGAGTGTCGTACGAATAAACAACAAGTTATCAGCCACCACTAAACTAGTCGAAACGCAGTTTGTTCTCGGAGTTGCATTTTTCACACAGGTGACGACCAGGTCCCATGCGACATTTTTAGGAACAATGTGACCGTCAGTTACGTTTACATACCTGACGGAAAACATAATCAAATTATAATTCAAGTTATATTTAAATTTTCCGTTGAGTTATGCTTTTTAGTTTTCACTACCTTTTAATGCGACAAAGAGGACAAATTAACTGGAAACGATCCTAGTCGAAAATTAACCACATGTCCAGTACTGTTGTGTCCATGTTTTGTGAACAGAAAACCACGACGACTATTGTTCAGGTTCATATATAATAATTATAATGTGCTGCTGTGATTGTTATGTTTTGGGTATACTAATTTAGTCCCTATTCATCTTGTGTCAAAATTGGTTTTAACGTCCTCAGAAAAAGGGTTAATGCAGTCACATTTTATGCCTGGCAAGTGAAAACTGCTTATACTAATTGTTGACGTATTTTGGTTATTGTTTTTGCATGACAAATGAAAACTACTTACAGTGTATGGACCAGCTTAGATCAATTAATGTGTAAATTGAATTCATCACTATGTCCACAGATTCCCTGGGTGTTTACTGTAAGAGCCCGTCGGGCTCCTTAAAAGTTTAGCAGGGCTCACCACACTGGGCTAAGTGGGCGACAAAGTCTCGAAGTCGCTCTATTGGCTGTTATTTCCCTAAAGTCGCCTGATGGTTCACAGTAGATACTTGCATAGGTTCTGGTCCAAATAATTTACAGACTTCCAATTTATCAGTAAATGTTTAATTCCAATAAAAACGGCAAACAATATGCGTATTTAACATTTTTTCAAAGGATTTACGTTTTTCAAGTGGATTACGCGCCATTTTGTTTACCAGATGTGACTAATTACCGGACGTGAACAACAAAGAAAAGTAAAATACAACGGCCCATAATGAAAAATCGTAATTTTTTTTTTAAAGAAACACTTTCAATTTGTTTCAAACTTCAGTTCTTTCAAAGTGTATTGTATTTTAACAATTTTCTTTGATAAATATATGAGCTGCACTTGAAAGAATAAAGATAAAGAATAATGATTAACTTCATGATAAGTTCTGTAGATGGGTGTCCATTGAATCAATTTTGATCAGCACAACTTTGTCCAAGTGGAAGTGTGCTGAACAGAAGAATTATTTCTGGGTTTAGTGTAATGGTATTCTATCTATCTTCTTTGGAAATTTTGCTCAGATAAACATGGCATGTTCATAACAAACTGTTATGAATATTATGATGTATACAAGAACTTCATGAATGATCAGTGTGAGACCAAAACTGCAAAAAATTCAGACAAAAAAATAGTGTTTTTCATAATGGAAATGTACCCTCAGAATACTGCCAGAATGCATATTTTTTCACCAAAACCCTCAGAGCTTCTGCAGGGCCTTGAGCGGCCCCCATACTCCCGGCCGTAAGGACCACTGCGCAAACGCAGTGGGTCAACCGGCTCTGCCGGTTGAATGCGCACTCCCTGCAATCTTTAAGGACTCCTTGACTGGTTTAGTAGGGAGTCCTTTTGACTCCCATAGTTACTTTTCCTATTTCTACCCCTGAATCAGGGCTCGCGTTGGAGGGCGACTCGGGCGAAGAAGTCGCTTTATCGTGGTCCCACTTCGCCCTCGATCATCTTCCAAAGCGAAGTGAAGTCGCCCTATCATTTTGTAGAATCGCCTAATGTCACCTTTAAAATTTTATTCCCATTTTGGTAAGAATCGTCGTAGTTTTGATACCGCGTCATGTTTATTATGTTTACGCGCCACAAAGTCAACTGGTACCCGTTTAATTTGTATTAAGTATATAAAGCGTAGGTTTAAAATACGAGCAAAAACCAGTTCAGTGCAAAAAATATTAAACTTTCCGGAGCGGATATGAATTTGGTACCGGAGATTGCAGATAGGAAGGAAATGAGTATTGCAATGACAGAAACGTAGTAAAAAAGTATTTTGGCAGTTACTTTAAACAAATTTAAGTAAAAAATATTTTAAAATACTTTTAATAGTGAATTTTACCATTTTACATAATATAATATGTATCACAATGATGTAATTTTCTACTTCTAGTTCTTATAGTACTTCATTATAATTCAATCAATCTCCCTGTCAACCACCCAAAAGAGAAGTGACTTCTCCCTATAATTTTGACCCAGCGTGAGCCCTGTGAATAATTAAAATTTTTTTCGACTTACCTACAAAATAACTAATAAGTCATGGATTTATCAAGGATCTCGTAGGGTCCGTTATTCGGACCCATTCCCAATGCAAAATATCCTATTTTTTTCCCAATTTCTACTGCTAAAATTCCCAATGCTGCCGATTCCCAATTTATGTATCGTAATAAATTTGACAGTGTTTAAAACTGGTAAAAACATAGTTTTCTAATCAAAGTGAAACACGTATTTGAAACCGGAAATGATTTTAAGATCTCCAATAAAGAGGAAGAAATATTCGATATCTTGATCATTTTTGCGTTTGTAAAAAGGGAGCGTGGTGTTTGTCATTTAGATATATTTTTGACCTTGATTATCAAGGCTTGATTGAATGAAATAAACAAAGCGACCAGTCATGTATCATGTCGCATAAACTCGAAATATTACACCAAAAAGTTAAAATCGAAAGATGGCAGAAAATGCCAAAAAATCAAAACGTTCCTTAAACCCGAACCAAAAGCCGACGATGACGATGTTGCCCCTGAACTGGCAATTACGGACACTGTCAGTGTCAGTGTGGATCTTGCAAGTGACATTGATATTACTGCTGAAAAATGTTCTTCTGAAAGTAATAAATACGAAGACAGTTTCCCAATTAACATTTCTATTTCCAATGAATCAGATAACATCATTTCAGAACAGTCTGAAACTGAAAATACATGTACAACAAAAAATGTAGAATCAAATTCAAAATCTGACAAAAATCTTCAAACAGAGAAAAGACAGAAAAATAAAATTATGAATTGATGTTTATTTCAAAATTGTGTTCTTGTTTTTCCCAATTTCAAGCAAATGCCGATACAAATTTCCCAAACTTCCCTCGGGGTCCTTTTTCCCAAAAAAACCAGGTAAACCCATGTAAGTTTACATGTCTGATATCACCTATTTCCATAAATATTGAAAAATAAAAACAAGAGTAAACTATTAATGAAATAAATGTTTTTTATTTTGAGTTGATTTAATTATAAATGAATTGCATGGAAAACTAAAAGTAGAAAATTTATCATTGGCTTTGCGAAACATTCAATATTATTTATTTTAGGAAAATGCACTACAAGTATTTAATCATAGTTAGATAACAAAATTTCAACGTGTCTGCAAATATACTAATTTTCTTACGTTTAAATCTTTGTAATACAGATTGAAACACCGGCAGCATCCTATTTGTAATTTCAGGCATAAAGTTCATATGCATTACGGAATTTTTTTATAATTTCTTTGGTTGAACTGGTTTCTGGTCGTATTTTTATGCTATGCTTTTGTTCAAGGAAAAGTAAGACAGGAACCAGTAACAATCTGTGTTTAATGGCATTTAAAAACAATAAACATAACACGGTGACAAAAATACAAAGATTTCTTACAAAAATTTGAATAAAATAGAACGGAGTCATATACAGGCTGTTAAATATGACATGGGGACTAAACTTCAATTTTAGAGATGTACAGGAACGAAGTGGGACAATGAGAAGGCCACTTAATAGTCAAGAAACGTGAATCGTGAATATTATTGACATCAACTGATCGGAGATTTGTTCTCATTAATTTGTTAATGTTTAGCAAAAATAGGAATTTTCCACCATGTGAAACAGCCGAAATTCAGGAAATTTCAAGCAAACAAAAGTTTATTTTGCTGGTAATTGGGCCATCACCAAAAACAAAAATATTGGACCCAGGCATTTTGACACACAGGACAGACGATTTTCGCCGACTTAAACAGGGTTGCCACGCACCCGGGAAAACGGGAAAAGTCCTTGAATTTCGAAATTTGCGTTCCAGGTCGGGAAACATCAGTGAAAACGCGAAAAAACAAACAAATCCGGGAAAAATCCTTAATTTTGATCGTGATTAGTAAGTTCGCCATGAGTTGTCTTTCCCTTGCTTAAGTAAACAGTTGGCCCCATACGAAGATCGCCCTTTACATTGAAAGTAATGGAAGTTTTTGGGGCGAAATGTATGGGTCGAGATTTATAAGATTCTGAGTCTTTCCAGCGTTTGACACTAAGGAATTTGTAGAGCATGATGCGGTCGTCAAATTGATCCAGATAATATGGCGGGTTTCATGAAATCATATTTTGATTACCAGTTGAAAGGCTCAAATTTATTCCCTCCTACGCTTACTATAAACTTGAATACCATACAAGACAATTTGTTGATCCCATATTGTATATTAAAACGGTATCTGGTAAAAGCATCAAACAACTGGATTTTCTTCCACACTGACAATTGCAAATCAATACTCAGAATCCAGAACGTACGGCTGCAACAAAATCATATGATCTACCAAAGACTTCCATCCCGTACGTGTACATGAACACATAGCTTTTTCCTTATTTATTGGTCAAATCAGAGAAATAGAAAACATGTATATCATGTCTCTGGTCAAATCATGAAGACGCACAGTTTTCAGACTGAAGATTTGCGAGTGTTGTGAATTAATAAGGTAAATCTGCATTGAAAACCACTTGTAGTTTACACAAAGTCTGCATCATGTCACACTGGAAGGATGTATAGGAAAATGAATAGACATATGGAGTGAATGTGTACGTGACAAAATTATATAGCGTTAAGGATATTGGTATCTATAAATCACCTTAGAAAATCATTTGAAGTTATCCTGGAAAAATTATGAAAACCCTTGAAAAACCCTTGAAAAGTCCTTGAATTTTGTGTCAAGAAAAGAGTGGCAACCCTGCTTAAAATATATTTTGTGAATTTAAAAACCCTGCAGGCTTTGTCATTTTCCGTGGATGCTGGAAACATCTAGCAGTTTGTCTTAATACAGTTGAATGTCATGAAAGCAGACATACATTTGATACCTTAAGAAACACAAATGGCCAGCTTGCTGTAAATTTGAAGTTTCTATTCGAGTTTTCAGGACAATTTTGCTCTTTGATTATTATTGTAATTGTTTATTGCAATGTTCCTAAGGATGGCTACGTATACATATATGTAAAGGTTGGTTAACTTTTTTTCAAACTCTATGAAAACTGTTTTGAATTTGTCAGTTTAAGGTTCAGACTTGTAAATTCCATCTTGTCATTCTTGACTACTTAATCAATTTGTTGATCTATTTAAAGATAAACAGACAATTTTTGTCTCGCCTGATATGTATGGGAATCCAGTGGCGGCGGCGTAAACACTTGACATCTTGCTTCATATATCTGTAAGCCCAAGCCCTAGGTCCATCAAATTTGGTCCAGAGGTAGCTTATGATGAGTACTTGCCAGTCAGTCACCTTTCACCTGACCTTGACCTCAATTTCACAGTCCAGTGACTACGTTAAAGTTTTTGGGTTACGACAGTTCCTCTGTAACTACGCATGGTAGGATGACAATATTTGGTGTATAGGTTGCTGATGACTAGTACATGACTGTTTGGTAGGTGTCACCTGACCTTGACCTCAATTTCATGGTCCAGCGACTATGTTAAAGTTTTTGGGTAACGACAGTTCCTCTGTAACTACGCATGGTAGGATGACAATATTTGGTGTATAGGTTGCTGATGACTAGTACATGACTGTCTGGTAGGTGTCACCTGACCTTGACCTCAATTTCACGGTCCAGCAACTACGTTAAAGTTTTTGGGTTACGGCAGTTTCTATGTAACTATGCATGGTAGGATGACAATATTTGGTATATAGGTTGCTGATGAATAGTACATGACTGTCTGGTAGGTTCCACCTGACCTTGACCTCAATTTCACGGTCAAGCGACTACGTTAAAGTTTTTGGGTTATGGCTGTTCCTCTGTAACTATGCATGGTATGGTGACAATATTTGGTATACTGGCAGCTGCTGATATTTAATGCTATTTACGTAATGCTTATGACGAAATTTATTTTCGTTACTGATGCTGAATGCAGGCGAGATGTTTTCTGTGTCCACACTTGTTTTCGGTTACTGATGCGGAATGCAGGAGAGACATTTTTCTGTGTCCACACTTGTTTATTATTGTACCAAGGTTAAAAAGCAATGTTTTTATACCCCCACTTCATTGCAATCATCTTGTTCCTTCATCTGTCCGTCCAGTGCAAACTTCTGTTACAGATTTCTTGACTTTTACTAAAGGGATTGATTTCAAATTTGGTGCACAGCTTTAGCTTTAGCTTGATGAGTTGTACCATATCTCCCCTTTCCAGATCAGTCAGTTATATACTTCTTGTTTTCCGAGCCGACTTGGGCAGTTATTGCTGGTCCATGTTAACTGTATAATTCAGATTTTTTCCCATTTGTGGAGTTTACGGCATAATTTTCCCTATTAACATTTGAACAAAGGTAGGAAAATCCCTGTTTACAAACTTGTTCTTGTCCTAATTTTTGCTTGTTGATGTTTATTTAAAAAACATTAGTTACGACATATTTAAGTAAGGCCCAAATAAGAAAAAACATTTTTTTGGGTGCATAATCTGGACTTGTCCAATAATAAGTTCAGTGCCATTGTTACCTTAAATGTTTCGTCTTGTTTAACCAGTATGCCTCCATAACTGTACAATAAGGAATCAACAATCTTATGTAAAATTTGTTCTATTAACTCTAGGTATTATAAAATTTAATAGGGCAACATGTCCTGCTAATGACCCTGCTTACTTTGTTGTTAAATTCGTCTAAATAAAGGGTATATTTAAGTTTGAATAAATCAGTTCCATTCTATAAATTATATCTTGGTTGACGTAAGAATTGAGATTTGGAGTTTGGTTATTTTACCATTTATTTTCGTGTCCTATCTTGTTTCTGATTGGCTGCCATTCTGCACAACAACAATCAAGACTGAACATTGTTCTAGTTGGTTCCAAGTAACGGGGAAAATTTAACGACAGTTTTACTTATCACAGTTTACAAGATAAAGCAGAAATCACCAATTGATGCATGATAGATTCCCATACTAGGAAACCAGTGTTTATCAGCTGGTGTTGGTTTTTGTGAACCATTGAAAATGTCCCTTATCAGGAGCAATCATTAGGTTGTTATACCTGTTTGATTAGGGTTGAAAGTTTATCAAAAAAGTATATTTACTGACATTATGTATATATAACTACTTATCATTCTGTGTGTATTGTTCTAGTTGTAAAGGGAAATTTTCTGTAGTTATGGAGCATGCTGTAGGAAACACATATGTACTGGGCTTGATTACATGTTCATTGTAAATGTTAATGCGAAATTGGGCTTTAATAAAATCCTTTAATTTTTGGTATGTCAGTAGGTCCTTGGACCAAGTACATTTTGTACATTTACGAAGGTACTGCTATGGACCAATGAGATTCCTTTTTAAATAATAAAAATTTCCTTTAGCATAAACATTTATTAAGAGTAAAACACAATGAGAAAGACTGCTTTTAAATAAATGCCGCTAGGAATAGTAGCGATTTTGACAACTTTAAAATTATTGCCTGGTTGAAGTAAAGTAACATTTTATTCACTAGATTTCAACTCGGAACACAAACCATATCCATTTACAAGTTTTTGGTAAGAGTAGAAAAGTATGGTTCAATTCAAAGATCAGTACTTCGGTTCTAGAACTGTTTCGAGCTAAAAGCAAAATTAATACCCACTGTATCACTTTTACTACATGAACAGCTCTCATTTTTGCATTCCTTTGTTCACTTTTAATGAACATGCAGCTGACAATGGCTGGATACAAGTCATAATTTATCAATAATTTATTACCACATATTGAAGTCCTAGGAAATAATGGCCTCCTTACTTATTACCACTGTAACATTTTGTTAACTCTGCTGCTAAAATGAGTGATTCTAATCTCGTCGTTTTGTCACATGTTAACTCTGTTGCTAAAATGAGTGATTCTAATCTCGTCGTTTTGTCACATTTAGACCGAAAATAGCCTCTAGGAATTGAGGGAATTTTTACGAGGTAAAATTTAAGAAAGGTCTTGAAGTAATTACAAAGTTCTTGAAAGATCTCCACAGAATTTCTAGTTCTATCGCTGTAAAATATGGCTGAAAGGTCATATTCATACTAAATTAATACCGACAAAATTGAAGGCTTAGAATATACATATTAAACTTGACCAAATTTCTTTGGTCTGTTTGTACACATTTTTTATTATAAAATTGCTAGATATTTACATGAGAATTATCAAATATGTATTGTTTAAAGAAAAAAATCTTAATTCTGTAGATCAGCATTGGAAATGAGCAGTTATCAGTTTGTTCAAATATTTAATGTATGGGGGTATTGGAGGGGTACATCTCAACCTTAAATTTTATTAATATCAGTATTCTTATTATAAATACATTAAATGTCCAATCAGCCATGTAACAAATTATTAATCTGTAGTCAAGTCCCTTATCCTTGTACCCCACTTATTGATTTTTAATTTAAATGTATATTGATTTGCCCCTCTTGGGTACCCCATTCAGGTATAAATAAAAAGGGAGAAAGTGTAGAAGTTTTTCCCAGTTTTAATATAAGTATGTTGATCCATGGTTTATTTGATATTTATAGGCCTGTACTACTGAGGCATTATACGTGAGTGACGAGTCTGTCGGTATCTTACGACTAAGGAATTGATGGATTTAGGGACTTTAGATATCCACTGTTGTTGTAAGGTAGGTCATTGTTTTTAACTTTGAAATAATATTCATATTAGCAGTAGTAGCATTATGTCGTAATAAGCATGGATTGCTACCTGTGGCATGTTTTGAATTCCTTGCTAAATGTAATAAGTTTTAATGGTACAGACTTGCCACCTTTGAACGTGTTTGTTGTTTCACCAATGGCCATATAAGTAACCCATACTTGTATTAAAGTTTGGGGTTTTTTTTGTTTTTTTAATTTTTATTACAAATTTCAACATTGATTTATTTATTGCCAAAAATTTGAACAGAAAAAAAAATGTCCACCATTTAAACCAATTATGGGTCAGCAAATGTCCAACAATTTTTTTTGTTTTTTTTTTGTAGTTCAAGCAATGACTTTGTGACCAGATGTAGTTGATATAAATTTTTGATTTATAGAATGAATGGTTAAACATCTTCTTGTGCAGTAGCCATCCTTTAAAATGGGTGATTTTTAACGTGGACTTGGTCAGCATTAAAATGATTAGTCATTCTGATTAACTAATATTACTAAGTTTACACAACTTTTTAAAATTGAGAATAAACTTGATTAATTTTTATTGAATTAACAATTGAGCAGAAAAAAAAGATATTTTTAACCTTTTCTACATTTGTACAAGAACACTTCATTTATATCTGGCAGACTTCAAGTCGAGCTAAAATAAACAAAGCTATTATCTGGAACTCGAAAATGATTTTTATGGAATTTATTATATGTACATGCTTGTAGTCCATTTTTGTGACATCTAGAACTAACAAGATACAGATTTGCACAGATTTGTTTTTTAACATGTTCAGTAATTTTGCCTGATGTTCAAAAAAAGCTTTTCAGACATTTTTGTCAGAAACTTACACATGGTAACAGACATATTAAAAAACTTATATGATTTTCAGCAAAATTTACCACAATCTGTGGCTATCTAATCATGTATGTTCGTACATGTAAGTTGGTTATCTGTAACAATCTGAATATAGCTGAAAAATTGTGGACATAAAGCAACAATCCTGTAATTCAGTAGGATTTCTACAAATGCTTCTTTCAAACAATCAGCAGTTGTCCATCAAGCAGTGTCAACCTTTATTTGTAGTTACTTTTAAATTCTTATTTTAATGAAATTGTTGTCTAAAGAGAAAGCTGATGAAACAAGGGTGGGTATATTGTTACCGCTAGCATCCAGATCCATTGTGGATAAGTGTAGAACATGGTACAAATCTCCTGACCAATTCCCACTAACTGCCACCTGTGGAAGACATTTACCATGTAATACACAGATGGTCAGTTCCAGTGGTTGCATTGACACAATTAACTGAGGCTGAATAATGTTGTGTGTTGTTGGGGGGTGGGGTACCCAAAGAAAGGTTGTGTTGTGGGGGGGGGGGCACCCAGAGGAATGTTTGGTGAGGGGTGGGTACCCCAGAGGAAGGTTACATATTGGGGGAGAGGCGGTCCCAATAACAAAAGTGGCATAAATTAAACATCACAAGATAAAATAAACAATAAATTGAACGGCATTATAACAGATCAGTATTCATGAACCTGTTAAATCCTCTTAGCTGTACCTTTGTGTAAAATTTCTGTACTGTCAGGTAATTAACTATCACAAAGTATTGCAACAAAGACAGACTTTACATGCTAAAGAAACTATCAAACACATAATGAATTTGAAATTCTGTATTCTGTTTATATGTACATTGCAGAATAACCAAAAGGTTGTTAATTTTCAGTCCCAAGTAGAAAAAACATTGGGCTATATTATGAAAGCACTTGTCCATTTCATAGATAGTTTTGCTGCTTCAAACCTACCATTATTATGGTACACAAAAGCTCCTAAAAGCTTTAAATGTTTGGTATACAACAAAATCTGGATTCATTCATAACTTTATTTCCTCATGTAGAGATTATGAATTACAAAATTATAGTGCAAACAACAAAATCAAGTATTACAGTGCAAAGACAATGAATATACAAAAAGGCTGTACAAACATGTATAAATATATAAATAATACGTTTTTTTTTAAATAAGTATGATTGTTAGGAATGAATATTTCCCGCGTTAGCCACATCCATAGAGCATTTAAGAGTGTTATAATGTCCCAGAGATTGAACAACATGTAGGTGACACAGTTTCATGAATTCATAGCTATCGATGTCAGTAAACGAAACAGGTTTTCCTAGGAGAATCAAGTATAGAGTTGTTTCATCGTACTCATTCAACTCGATGAACAGTTCGAGGGGAAAATTTTCTATAATGATATCCCAAAATAGGTTCCGATGAGATAGAGTTGACTTGCAGTTGCAGCAAATGTGAGTAAAAATGTCTAGATATGGTCTGTAACAGAGAATACAATGTCCAATTGAAGAATCTGGTATTTCGGTAAGAAGTTTTGTAATAAGATAATAGTTTTTCAGATCGTGGTGCGTTTTAGCTACTTTCCAAAATGGCGCAATTTCGACATGGTTGATAACTTGAATAAACCGCTGAAAGTCACTGTCAGAATGTGTACGTTCTCTCCAGTTGAGTTCTTGAAAAGTGTTAATCGAGTTGTTCACAATAGCCTTCCATGCATGTTTGGACGGGAAACAGCCAGAAAATAAAAAGTCTTTTAGAAATCCTTGCAGGTCGTAAGAAAGTAATATCTTAAACACATCAGGTACAAAGCCATAATGAGAACGGTTAGTGTCTACTAGAAAAGAGAAAAGGCGATTGAGGAATATCTGTTTGGATTTAAAAGCATCACCTAGAGAAATCAGTTTTTGTAGAAAAAAAAGTTTTTTCTTTTCAATCGCTACAGTTATCGGGTGTAGTCCTAATAAAGCCTGACACATATCTGATCTCGTTCTCTTTTTTAAATCTAGAATCTGTTTAACTACAAGGTGTTGGAATTTATTCAGAGATGAATAGTCTGCAGATTTCAGGTTTGTCCATGCTTCACATCCGTATAGCACAGATGGTAGTACTACCGTGTTATACAGTTTTAATAATACAATCGGGTTTGCTGATTTACATCTTGTTTGTTTTATGATGTTTAACGCCACTTTCAGCAATTTTTCAGCTATATCATGGCGTCCAGTTTTTATTGGGGGAGGAAGCCGGAGTACCCGGAGAAAACCCCCGACCTGCGGTAGGAAAACTGGCAATCCTTGTCAATTAAGATTGGAGTCGAGTACACCCTGCCTGCAGTGAGAATCGAACCCGCAATCTCAGTGTTGACAGACCACGTGATCAATAGTAGACGAACTACCTTGACCACTCGGCCACCGAGGCCCCTAGTTTATTCAGGGCAAAGAAGCTATTGCGTCCTTTACGGCACGAACTTTCAGTGCGGTCGATTGATTTAAAAGAACTATTCATTTGTACACCAAGATGAGTGTACTCCTCTTCAAAGGGGATTATCTCTCCGCCTATACGCCACTGATAGTCTGGTTTACGTAAACGAGAATTAAATGAAAACATTACAATAGCGGACTTTTTCGCATTAAACCTAAATCGCCATTTGGACGCATAGTTGGCACACACGTTAAGCATATCCTGTAGCCCGGATGGAGAAAGGCTAACGCAGCAAATATCATCTGCTAACGTAGGGCAACAACTAATGACATTAAAAACACTAGTATTGTTATAAAACTGCTCTAACTCATATAACATTTGGTCAATAAAAACTAAATATAAAAGACCAGACAGCACACCGCCTTGTCTGATACCTTGTGATACTCGAAAAAATACAGAGAGTGATTGATTAGCAACTACAGCGCTAGAAGTTTCATAATGCATATCATTAATAATACACCAAATTTTACCCTTTAGACCTAAATAAAATAGTTTGTACATTAACCCTATTCGCCATACAGAATCAAAAGCCTGTTTGCTATCAAGAAACGCTACATATACTTTGCTTGACAATTCAATGTTATGGAAAATCGTTTCATGTAAATTAAAAGATGCTGTTGAGCAGCCGAGGTGTTTCTGAAATCCCTGTTGTTGGGGATTGACTGAAAATGTTACACGGTTTTTCAAAACGGCTTCGAACAACTTCAACACTGCCGATAGCAAACTTACAGGTCTGTAACTTTCCGGATTAACTTTACTTTTAGCGCCACCCTTATATATAGGAACTATTAAGCCGAGCTTCCAGGACTTTGGAATTTTGCCATGTTCAATTATACTATTAAATAGGCAACATACAGTTCTAGTTAAAGTTTTTCCGCCAAATTTCAAGTGTTCATTTTGAATTCGATCGTATCCGGGTGCCTTCCTCACTTTGAGGTTGGAGATTGCACTAGATAGTTCAACTTCAGTTATCGAACCGCCAGGTGTTTCATCGTTACCACATTTACAAGCCTTAAGAATGTTATAATACTCTATCTCTATATGTTGTTTAAAGTTATTGTCAAAAGTATCACTTTCGCTTTCTGTGTATATTTCTTCGTAGTATGACGCAAAAGCATTTGAGACAGTTTCGGGGGAATTACAGACTTGATCTTTATAGATTATTTCCGGAAACACTTTTGATTGTTTATTGGAAAAACGTTTCAGAGATTTCCAAAACATACGGATATCAAGCTCGGCATCGTGATTAAGTTCATCAAAACACTTTTGCTCATATTCTTCGCACGCAGACCTCTGCTTACGTCTAAATTCGTATTTTGCATGTTTGTAGTTACTGTAGCTTTCATGCCCCATGCCTCGCGGTCTTCCTTCGGAGATCCACTTCCTTCTCATTGTTCGTTCATATGTGTGTGCTTCCTTAACTTCGTTCGTCCAGTACGGTTTGGTATGCGGATTGAAGTCATTTTTAGGGATAACACTGTCAGAGGCATTACGCAAGATCGTCACTAGCGAATCAAAAGCAGAGTCGATATCGTTTTTTCCGTTTACTATGTCCGATGTGAGCGATTTTAACGGTTCTTCTAAACGATTTTGGTACAGTTTAATTTGGTCCTCTGAGATTTTATGCCACGACGGTAGTTTGTTGCACTTCAAAATAATATGCAGATCTCGGTCAATCTCAATTTTAACAAGAATTGGTAAGTGGTCGGACGTGGAGCTAATAACGCCCTCATCAAGGATTTTGTAACACCTCAGCTGCCTTTGAATAATCTCATCTACTAAAATATAATCTAACATCGACTGTTTAGTAATAAAAGAATATCCAGGACCTTCATATGTAAGTTTACCACCGGCATATAAAAGATTATTTCTTACAACAAAACTTGAAAGTTCATTCCCTTTTCTTAAATTTGACACTAACTTGTCTTTTTCTAATAAGCTACCATTAAGATCACCACCAATGATAACATGACCATAGTCTTTGTAATATGTATACAATGAGTCTAACGTATTTAATACAAGTGTATAATCATCTATACTATCATTAGAAGGCATATACACACCAAAAATAAACAATGATCCATAATTAAGATTCTTTAACTCAATACCTACAATTCTGTCGGAGTTAGTTTCATAAATTTCATTGACAGAAAACTGCAGGGTATCCCTGTACATAATAGCAATACCGCCTTTGCCATGGTAGGCTTTATAACCGGTTGGTAGAGAGTCTGCTTTGGCAACACAGCCAAACCCTCTTTCTAAACTATGTAAGAAATTTAATGAAGCTTCTTTTAGCTTATGTTCTGACACTATGCAAATATCACATCGGGTTACATCAATAAGCTTACTGAGGCACAGCGCAGAAGACATTATACCCCGTACATTCCAACATATAATATTAATACTACCCATCAAAATACAAATACTAGTACATACCACTAAAATACAAAGAAAGTGTAATTGGATGCTTCTTTCAAACAATCAGCAGTTGTCCATCAAGCAGTGTCAACCTTTATTTGTAGCTACTTTTAAATTCTTATTTTAATGAAATTGTTGTCTAAAGAGAAAGCTGATGAAACAAGGGTGGGTATATTGTTACCGCTAGCATCCAGATCCATTGTGGATAAGTGTAGAACATGGTACAAATCTCCTGACCAATTCCCACTAACTGCCACCTGTGGAAGACATTTACCATGTAATACACAGATGGTCAGTTCCAGTGGTTGCATTGACACAATTAACTGAGGCTGAATAATGTTGTGTGTTGTTGGGGGGTGGGGTACCCAAAGAAAGGTTGTGTTGTGGGGGGGGGGGGGGCACCCAGAGGAATGTTTGGTGAGGGGTGGGTACCCCAGAGGAAGGTTACATATTGGGGGAGAGGCGGTCCCAATAACAAAAGTGGCATAAATTAAACATCACAAGATAAAATAAACAATAAATTGAACGGCATTATAACAGATCAGTATTCATGAACCTGTTAAATCCTCTTAGCTGTACCTTTGTGTAAAATTTCTGTACTGTCAGGTAATTAACTATCACAAAGTATTGCAACAAAGACAGACTTTACATGCTAAAGAAACTATCAAACACATAATGAATTTGAAATTCTGTATTCTGTTTATATGTACATTGCAGAATAACCAAAAGGTTGTTAATTTTCAGTCCCAAGTAGAAAAAACATTGGGCTATATTATGAAAGCACTTGTCCATTTCATAGATAGTTTTGCTGCTTCAAACCTACCATTATTATGGTACACAAAAGCTCCTAAAAGCTTTAAATGTTTGGTATACAACAAAATCTGGATACATACTGCCCTGGACTATTTTCATTGGCATACTTTACAAAAATAACTTATTACATTTCATCGATTTAGAGAAGTTTCATTCAGCATGCTGTGAAATTTAATCTAATATTTTGGTATTTTATATTCAGTTAACTTGTACATGTACATGGACATTTAATACAACAAGCATGTACTTAGAATGTACAACAATATACTTCTTGGGTGCATTTTGTTTTTTTAGCACAAGTGGACCAAACAAGTATTTCTTGTGTTGAGTTAAGGTGGGCTATGTTAAGGGTCTGCAATAACAAGAAGAAAATAGATTCTCAGGGATATACACTAACTTTTTTATAATGGTTGCCACCTGGTCTCCTAACTTAAAAAATTTTGGCGCTCAGTGCAAAAGTTAGGCACCCACATTTTTTCATATTTTTTATAATAATAAGAATACACTCCCATAAATTAAAACTGTTCAATAAAATGATAGGATAGAACCAGAAGTAAAAAAAGACCATTGTGAAACAAATAATATTATGTAGTTAACAAAAAATGTACTATTAAAAGTATTTAATGATTTAAATTTACTTTTTTGAAAGTTACTGCCAAAGTACTAATTTGTATTATGTATAAATCATTGCAATACTCATTTCAACACTAGCCGCATCGCAATTGCAATCTCCGGACCGGAGTTCATACCCAATCCGGAAATTTTCGTATATTCTTTTGCTTGAACTGGTTTCCGTTATTATTGTTACTACGCTTTATGTACAAAGTAAAAGCCAGCTAACACTGTCTGGCGCTTAAAAGGGATAAATAAACAATGACGCAGAAAGAAAAATATTTAAGATTTCTTACCAATATTGAAATAAAATTGAAAGGAGACATACCGCTACTGCTCAGAATGACAGGGCAAAATTCGTGGAAACAGATATCAACCAAATCATCACAGATCGCCTCCTGGACGATCGAAAAGCAAACTTTACTCGCCCATGCAAATATTTAGTCGCCTTGGGCGACTGGGCGACTGTTAGTGTAAATCCCTGGATTCTGAGTTATAATAGCTATGTACATGAAGAATTCAGGTTAATTAAGTTTGTTTATAATTTAAACTGCAAAAACTTGCTTCCCCCCATGACAAAAATCTGAAGAATACACAATGTACAAGATCTGATTCAACATAGTACAATAGATAGACATTCTTTTTAGATGGTTAAACTTTTCAAAGTTAATTTGCTTTTCATAGATCAAATATTGATTCGTCGTTTGGCTGCCATTTTACAAATCCTGAGATACTTGTCCAATAAAACAGTTAATTGTTGTTTGATCGTACCATATCATTATTTTCTAAACTGAAATTCTCAACATTTTTAAAACAAACTAAACTGCCACTGGGCCCAGTTTCATAAAACATCTCAAATTTGAAGATTTCCTCATCTTGTCCTCAACTCAAAATTGACAAATCAGATTGCTTTTAAACTCAACTTTGAGTTTAAATCTCGGATATTTAAGGAAAATCTCAATTTGAGAAGTTTTATGAAACTAAGGTCTGAACACCTAAGCATGTCCTGTGTTCTATTTTATGTTACCAGTAAATATAGAAAGCTGCTTTTCATTTGATTTTGTTTGCTTGATTGGTTTTTAATGTCACATTCAGCATAGTATTTTTTAGCTTTATTTTATCATCATGTGTTACCCCTATTTTTCCTTGTGTCCCATCCCATTTTCATTCATCATCATTTCATGTTCATTTTATCATCCATTTCATGTTCATGGCCTGAATATAGCTGAAATATTGCTGCTCGGGCGTTAAACACCATTAATCAATCAATCAATCAGTCATCATGTGTTTAATGGGTGTAGGAAACAAAAGCAGGCAACTAATTTTCATTTTTTAATATAATTTTTCTTTTAAAATCTTCTCCAAAACCACTGAAGGGATTGCTTTGAAACTGTGCACAATTCATCAGTAAAATGTCCTCTACCAATTTGCACAAATCATGGCCTCAGACCAACCAACAAGGCTGCCATGGCTAAAAATAGAACAAGGGGGTCAAAATACAGTTTTTGGCTTATAGTTCAAAAAGTATAACAGATACAGGAAAACCAAAGAGACATTCCCTCTTCAGCATCAAAAACTCTACAAAACACTACATTGCAGATGTGTTTACCATTACGGATTTTTTGAATTATTCCGAATTTGGGTCTAAAAATACGCATCACGGAAATGCACCCGGAATTGCACAATTAACTTTCAAATGCTTTTGGTTGTGATTTTGTGACATTGTAAAGGTATTACAATATTGAATAAACATGTTTTTTATTAATGTTTGATCAATAAAATGTGAATCAGAAAGATGTTTTATAGTAAAAGACTGGAAAGAAACTCTTTTAATATTGCTCCAAGTTCGGATGTTTTATTGCAAAGTTTAAGATTACGGATAAATGTGCAAAATTACTGAAAAAAATAATAGGATTACTGGGAGTACTGCAAAGGGGTAAACACCTCTGACATTGGGTCAAAGTTGTATGACGATTCCTTGAAGGAGTTACAGCCCTTTAAATGTCGAAATTGATGATTTTTGCCATTTTTGCCTCAAAATCTTGAAAATTATTAGAACTAGAGAAAAAGTTAATATTGCTTAATTGTGCTGCTCTATGAGATCTACAAAAAATGACTAGGGTCAAGATTGTCTGATGAACCGTTTATTCCGCCCGAACCGTTTAGGAATTATTCTCCTTGTACATTTTTTTTTATCAATTTTAATTGATTTTTAAAAATCATCTCCTCTTTAACCAATAAAAGGACTGCTTTGAAACATTGCACACATCATCTTAAGGGTGTCCTTCTTATCAAAATTGTGCAAATCATGACAGCTGACTACCTACATAGCTACCTTGGCTTAAAATCGAAAAGGTGGGGGTCAAGAGAGTTTTCGGCTGGTAGTTAAAAAAGTAAAACAGGTACAGCAAATTTGAACCGAACTTCCCTTCTCCCTCTAAGCTTCAAAAGCAGCAACGTATTGTGCAATTTCCGGCACAAAGTTCATATCGCCTGCGGAATTTTTCTAAACTTCTTTCGCTTTAAACTGGTTTCCAGTATTATTTTGCTGCAACGCAGATTGTACAAGGTAAAATTCAGACGGGAATCAGCTTACACTGTTTTGTTTTTATGGCGCGTAAACACGATAAACACGTTGTGACAAAAATACGAAGGTTTCTTATTAAAATGTTAACAAAATTGAACAGCGAGTAGCTCTCCAATGGAGGCCATGAATAATACTGACCTCGATCGCCTGTTCGTATGCTTTTCTGTTGCGATTTTTGTCATAGATTGGGAAATATTTACACAAAATTTGGGAAATTTGCTCCAGGGGAAACGGCCCTAATTCGGAGGCAAATTCAAGCTAACAAAATCACTGGGCTCCTGGGAGCCTCTAGTTTTTTGAAATTTTAAGTTATATAAAAAAGTCATATGCCTTTTACAAGTCCTTTGTCATCTTCGCTAGCCAAGGGTTACGATCCGATACTGTTATCTTCACCCTTGGGGCCATAAAATCATATTTCCCGCCTAGCGACATCTAGCGGAATAAATCAGAAAACTTAAACTCTGCCCATATGAATTACATCATTTTTAGCCGATCAAAAGAAAGGTATTATGCAAGTTTTGTAAGAAGTAATGTCTGCGCCCAGTGACTTTCCAAAACTTATATGTGAATTATTCAAAATAGATTATTTTTAAACCCAAAATCAGAAGGATGCGATCAAAGCTTTAATGCAGGGAAAAGATGTATTCGTAGGGACAAGAACGGGTAGTGGAAAATCTTTAAACCTACGAATGTGTTCCGTTAACACGCTGCTATGTTTGTTTTTCAATCGCACATGTTATCAATGCGTGATCAGTAGTATCGAGCGTTCTGATTGGACGCAGCTAGACTCAGCTGGAACCAATAAATGCCGGTAGCAGACAGACCAAAAAATCCGGCTCAATCTGCCAAGGGTGAAGATAAGAGTATCGGATCGTAACCCTTGGCTAGTGAAGATGGTCCTTTGTGAAAATGTAGCCTTTAATTTTAAGAAAAATGCAGTAATTCAATACAGTATAAAAAAACTTAGATTTCTGGATGAATTTAATACCTGTCAATAACAGCATTTAAAGTGTTCTGAAAGTATGGACAAAGTGTAAAGAATATTATATTTATTGTAAATGTTATTGATTTGACATATCCAGGCCTCTACAATAACTTTGGACTTGCAAAAATTACTTGTCCAAACGAAAAACATGTCCGAAAATTTAAATGAAGGAAGTACATCATATGTAGATGTGCATGAAGAATTTTTGTCGCTGTCTGATATTATTCAGGGGAGATAATTGGACTTGAAAGTGAAAGGGGGGGGGGGGGGAACCCTTTGTGAGTGTGCTCACAGTCCACACTTGTTTTACCTGTCCTGACGACTACTGAGTTTTACTTGTCAGACAGATATTTCCACTTGTCCTGGACAATCGGTCAAACTTTATAGTTGAGCCCTAGTATCTTCCTCAAAAAATTCCAAAACACAATCTTGTAGCAAAGTATTGAAGAAATAACATTTAGTATTCTTGGTTTTAGTGGGTGGTCACTAACCAGTTGATTTCGTTAACAGCTTTTACATATACATGTATAGAACAATTTATATATTCTGGCTTACCTACTTCAAGCTATTATATCATTTATTGGAGGAGGGCCCCTATATTGTTAAGACTTGAGCCATCACATTTGTATAGAGAGGCATCTGACAGCAAATTGGTTAAGGTAGTCTGTTATTGATCATCTGCCTGTCAACACTAAGGTTGTGGGCAGGGTGAGCTTGATTATTATGATTTCATTTCACAAGCCTTCCAATAGTCGGAGGGTTTTTTTGATTGTACACGATAACAACTAGACGCCATGATATAGCTGAAATATTGCATAAATTGGGTTTAAGCAGTGTGTATAGAGGTGTACTATGGAGTGTTCAATGTTAATTTGGCTTTTAAATATTGGGGAAATGTTTTGTTTGGGTATTTTGATTTCAGGCTGACTGGAGCAGGCGGAGTGGTCATGACGGGAGCAATGCAGAGTATGAACATTTGTATTGCACTTGTCCCGGCCTTTCTGCTTGGCTTACACTGCAGGACTTCTTGGTTTCTATGGTAACAGAGTGTAAAATTGTACTTTTCCTGGCCTTTCTGCTGTTTTCATATTCCAGGACTTCTTGGTTTCCATGATAACACTGCAGAGTATAATATTGTACTTGTCTTGGCCTTTCTGCTGTACTTGCATTGCAGACTTCTTGGTTTCCATAGTAAACGTGCATAGCTGTTGTACTGGCATTGCAGGACTTCTTGGTTTCTATAGTAACAGTGCAGAGTACTGTATATTGTTATTGTCCTGGCCTATCTTCTATATTTGCACTGCAGGATTCCATGGTAACAATGCAGACTATAAATATTTGTATTGCACTTTCAGCTGTGCATCTTGGTCTCCATGGTAACAATTATGTAAAGTTTTTGGTCCTTTGAATGTGCACTTATAGATTTGGTTCATTGACATATTAATCTGCAACCTATCCTCCATGTAAATAAAATCTTAATCAATAGAAAAAAAAAACCCAAAATATTTGTGGCTTCGATTGAAGCTACATGAGTGCAGTATTCATTCAAAGTTGCCGTGCAAACTGTACCGTTCAGCTTGATTTACCTTCTATAGACCTTCTATAGATACTAGATAGAAATAAACGGTATATTTTGTAGATCTCGTCAGTCAATAGACCCATCAAAACATTACGGTATTTAAACTGTATAATACAAATACTTTACAAGAATCGTATGGTTAATTGACCTTGAATGAATACAGGGTACAATCAACTCCACATAAAGGTGTATGGAGTTATTCACTAGGCTGGATTTAGGTTTATCTTTGTAAAGAAATATATGGCTGTGATTTATACTGTTATATTAATCCATAGTCGCCTGATTAGCGAATGTGTACGATGGTGAGTAATACACCATTAAGCCATGAGGCACAGAAGTATGTTACTACTGTTTTATAATGTGGAATAGTTTTTGTTTGTTTGAATGGGTTAATTGTGACTTTTCAGGAATTTTCAGTTGCATGTATATATGGTGTCCAGTGTTTGTTTAGGGGACGAAGTATCCAGTGTAAAATCCCTCACCTTGGCAGGAACTAGTATTATTCAAGATGACTACATGCATGTACAATAAAATATAAATGCCAGGACTTGCAGTTACATATCTTACTTATACAATAGTTGCTTATATAGAGGGCATTGTCATGATATCTTGACTGCACAAGGGAGAGTGGTATTGCCTGAAACATTGATAATGCCCGAGCCAAAGGCGAGGGCATTATCAATGTTGAAGGCAATACCACTGTCCCGAGTGCTGTCAATTATCATGAAAATGCCAGCTATATAAGCAACTCTTGTATTTATTTCATTGATGAATTAAGATACTATGTAGTTTACACTGTATTATTTTATTTGTAGCTGTATGATTTGGAAGTTGGCCTGATGATATATCAACATTCTGCATTTTCACAATATACACAGTAAGTTTTCTAAACTGAATGACATTTTTTCTTTATTTATGTTGCAAATTTACATATATAAAAAACAGTTTGTGTTGCTTGTTACTGGAGAGGGCATTACCACAACGTGATAATGCCCTCACGTCAAATTACTGCAGATTTATTAATACCAGCTGACCTTGTTTTATCCAATTTAAACAAACATAATTTTACTGATATGAAATAATATAGAAATATTATCTATGAGTACGTAACTCAGAGTTCTGCCAAGTAAACAAGACACCACCACGAGATAAAAATAGTTATCAAAAAGTTTGTAATTGCCATCTTTTTGCCAAAAAAAACTGTAAACATATAACAAGTTAAAATTGACGTCTTTCAAAGCTGTAGTCATAAAGGTTTTTTTAACAATATTTATTTGTGTACTTTTATGGACAGACCATTAGAAAGAATTCAAAATCTACTTCATATATGGTAGTACACTAGTGTTTCGATGATGAAAATGTGTTGCTTTAAGGTATCCGGACCATAATTGACCACGTGATCATATTTGGTGTCCCGGATGTCCATTGTTTGTCAATTGAGCAGACCTTGGTAATGTTCGGCAAACATCGGAACTACTATTTGAGCAACTAAATTTTTTTCTCAAAACTGTTAACATTGACTCAAAGTTAAACAATATATTTACTTTGTATCATTGATTAGTAATATATTGAGTAAATAAATTTGCATTTCTTGGTCTAAAAATAAAATTAAACGGTGACGTCAATTATGGGTCGGATACCTTAACTAACAGTAATTTAGTTGATATGCTCTGTATTTTATTATTCAAGAGTCCTGTGTGTACAGCAATAAATGTAAAGATATTTTAATGGCAATTAATCCTTGGATTCATTGTTGACATTGCTGAATGAAGGAAAATCGCAGCAATTAGAGTGTGGACGAAATTTGTGTGGGTGGCCATCCCCATGTTTATACAAATACCAGTTTGTAATTCTGTATATATGCAGTTCTAGTCAATCTATGATGAATTGAAATATTAAATTACCAACCTTTATACATTATGCATAAATTAAAATAAGGAAAAAATGCAGTTCTGTATTAGTAGTTCAAGTGTTTCCTAATTGTTTGGCATGGAGTAGAACTGCCGTAGATTCATTGTTATTCCTGCTATGCAAATTTTTGTTGATTTTAGTCTGGCAAACCGTTAATTTCAATTCTTGGTTGGTTGCTCTTCAAAAAGATAAGTATCCTCAAAATATGTCTGCTGTGTGCTCGAGCATTAGCGCAGATCATTCACAAAATGATAGGTGTAAAAATGTGTTCATCATAACATGTCATGGTTTCTGTGTCCACATGTGTCCACTAAACCCTGACAAACTGAGCTAGGAAATTCCTGGGCTAGAAGTCACTATTTTGATTGGCTACATCATACCTGAATTTAGCCAATCAAAAGCTCGCTTTCATTCACGACTTGGTTAGGAGATATCCCGATGTCGATTGTAAATAAATGGATTTGTTACATAGACCATGTGAAAATCTGTGTATTTTGTACTGTATTGTTAATAGTTTGTCATTACCACATTATTTATTAGTTGCGTTACGTTTTCTTCCCACTCAAGAATGACTACAACCAAACACTTGCTTCTTTCAAGCAATTTCATTAGTTGATATTTTGAAGGATTGACGTCGTACGAAAATCTTCTAGCCTATAATCATCTTACCTTCAATCAAGCTGATTTAAGTCCATTTCTAAGCTCATTTCCATCGATACCTTGTAAATAAATGGATTTGTTACATAGACCATGTGAAAATCTGTGTATTTTGTACTGTATTGTTAATAGTTTGTCATTACCACATTATTTATTAGTTGCGTTACGTTTTCTTCCCACTCAAGAATGACTACAACCAAACACTTGCTTCTTTCAAGCAATTTCATTAGTTGATATTTTGAAGGATTGACGTCGTACGAAAATCTTCTAGCCTATAATCATCTTACCTTCAATCAAGCTGATTTAAGTCCATTTCTAAGCTCATTTCCATCGATACCCTTACATTCCTACATTTCACTTTCATTTTGAACAAAAAGTCAAGTGACAACAATGTGACTTAAATCCAATTCTTAAATTGGCTTGATTGAATGTATGATGATTATATTCCTAGAGAAAAATATCTAAAGAAGCGAATTATATATAGATCAACTGGTTGAAAATGTTTTATTTAATCTGACACGATGAAATGTGCTGACCCAGACTGGTGTCGCAAAATCTGCAGTTTTGCTTATGGAGATCTCTCTGACGTCCCATGCAAGTCGTTGGATGGCAGAGGATTCTCGGACTACCTCCACATAGGAGAGCGGCGGAAAATGCTAAAATAATTTTCAACGATCCTGACCACGGGAGCATTGTTTGACAGTTTTAGCTAAGACCACAACACTGCAGTGTCATTATGTCACTTGGTCTCTGCCCATTTGATCTTACGTGATATTGAAAGTCCTGAAATGCTGTTCATGTACATTCTATGGCTCGATTTCTGTCAAATCTATGCCCATGGTTTTTATTTCAGATACAGCCCTTATTGTTATATTATAATTATTAGGACTTCACACTATTGGCTTTTTTTATATCTATGGAATCTAAATTGTATATAGAAATATGATGGCAAAAAATGGAAGTATGTTGGAAGCAATTACGTTGCTAATATGAAAAATTGTGCTCGTTCTTCTTTGAAAAGAAAGCTTGTCATTAATGATGATAAAGAGTCCCCATTTATCAAACAATTAGGTCAAGGAATGTAAGGAAATTGAATTGTTATGAAAAGCTGTATAATTAAATGTTTTTTTTTGAGAACATTCTACTTAGAAGTTTATATGCCAATGAAAAAGCAATCCTGGTAATGAATGAGGTTTTTCTTATGTCGAGATGTATATTTAAATACTAAAATTAGTTGTCATGTTTTTAAAAGGTTAAGTGAATCTGTTCTACATGTTGTAGGTCTGAGTCTTATGTAAATACATGTATTTGTGGTACGACAATCGATAAATGCTTGTTTTGTAAGAGGCGGGTTTTTTCTCTATCTTGCAACAGCTCGTTTTTTTGCTATCTGTACAGTTCAATGTAAATTACCTACACTGAATAATTTGTCTACATTCAGGTTTCTGTATACTAGTATATTAAGGGGTTCACAGTTCCTTCAGTTTCTTTACAATATTCCTTATATAGTTGATATTGTGAGCCTTAGAAACGGGTACAATGTGAAGCTCTTCTGTGTACCAGGTAACTTGATATTTTCCCATAATGTACGAACCAGCAAACCAGAAATAAATTTTATAAAAAATGAAAACATGAAAAAAGTTTACTTCCGGTCTATCTCAGAGGTGCTTCGGTCCAGTATTGCTGGGGAAATTGGTGGATTGAATTTCCATTATTCTCTGAAAAGATTTTGTGAAGACTCATATCCATTCATGTACTTGTTAGCCGAGTTGCAACGAAGTTGAACTCGGCTATTGTTATGATGATGGCGGGCGGCTGGGTGGGCGGGTGTCAACAATTGGTTTCCAGACAATAACTCAGAAAGTTGTGAACCGATTTTAATGACACTTTAGGATATTGTTACATACCATAAGAGGAGGAACCCTATTGATTTTGGGGTAAATCTGTTCAAGGTCAAGGTCACAGCGACAGAAAAACGTTAGAAAATTTCTTGAATTAGTGGTTTCTGGACCATAACTCAAAAAGTTCTCGACCAATTTTATTGAAACTTTGGATATTATTACATACCATAAAAGGAGGAACCCTATTGATTTTGGGGGTAAATCCGTTCAAGGTCAAGGTCGCAGTGACAGAAAAACATTAGAAAATTTCTTGAATTAGTGGTTTCCGGACCATAACTCAAAAACTACATCAAGTACATATCTGAAATTTTACACAGTTCAATAGTGTTAGAAGATTCACATATTCATATTTTATGCAACTTTGAAAATTTTTTGATAAAGCTTACATTTTTCCTGCTGAAGCCCTTCCTCACTTTGTCTCCAGTTTACACATGTAATGCATGTAATAACCAATTATGTTAAATCTTAAAATGTTGACAATGAAAGTTTTGGTTAATAAGATATGGCAACTCGGCTTTGCACCCCTGTGCATATTGATTTTTTTACTTTAAAAGTTGATTTAATCAGTAAAGATTTGCTACTTTGTTGTTAAAAAAGTTACATTCATGAAGACTTCGTCCTCGACTGGAAATAGTGAAACTGAGAGGACTTAAAAAAGAGGGGCTTTTCAGCTTTTTTATTTGAACTGTTTTTTAGCAAATTGCACTTTGATTTAACCCATTTTTGGTATGTTTTTTTTTAATAAGAGAAATTATTGCGCTTACTTACCAATCCCATTTCTCAATTTGGGGTGGGGGAAAAATGGCACACTTGTTATTTTTTTTAAGACGGTACCGTACTAGATGTGTGATAGTGTGATAACAGACCATAACAAATTTTAAGGGAGCATTTATTGGGGGGAGAATTGATTATTTGAGACAAGTAATCCCTATTGATTTTTTCTTGTGACTGTCAAATTCTCAGGAGGCCATTTATCAAATATTGAATCTTTAATTTTAACAAGTTTAAACAAATTTTTGCGTGTCTCTCTACGTTTTGTATTTTAAAGACAAGAATTGGCAACGTGGAATTAATTTGATAAGCAATGGTCGATAAAAAATGGATTAAACTTATTTATATTGCTTTTAAAGTTCTAAAGGACCTGGTATGTAATAAATTTCACCATTATAGGACAATATTTGAATAATAGGAATATTTTATTCAAATTATAAACTTTTATTACGAAATTTGAGAAAAATAGAAATTAATATATAATTTAATTATACTTTGTAAGACCTTTTTTCATTGCATAATAGTTTATTTTATTCTTTTATACATTAAAATATGCACCTAAATCTGAATGTAAATAAAATTAAAAGATTATTTAGTAATGGAATAGAAAGGGTAATAGTTGACTGTCAAAGACTAGTATTAGTGCATTGAGGCATTTAATACTTGGATGTTTGGAAATTAACAGGGTCCACTGGTACATTTTTGTGATGGGATAGTGACCAGTATTTTGAGTGCCTTGAGATGTGAAATAACCATATCACAGAACAAATCCTATGTTAACAACACCATTCAGTTTTTATTTATATTTTTTCCAGATGTTTTATTTGCATTATGAGGAGGGGAAAGGGGGTGGGGGGGGGGGTTAAGGGGAATTGGAACATCATAGATGTCAGTTTCTGTTTCAATTTAATAAGCATAATTTGTAAGTCTGCTCAAATTTGATTCAGTTCGATGTAAAATAATTGTTTGCTTGCTTGTTATTATGTTAAACTATCAAGTCGCAAGGCAAAGCAAAAGAATCCGGGCATGTCAAATGTTAATTATTGGCAGGGCAGACAACTCTTGCCCCACTCTCTGTCTTCGTGTACTCGTCTATTCCAGTGAAGCTGATTAGTATTTGTGTTCACTACTACGACATTGGTGCTGCCATCTGTCAGTAGTGGGTCTTAATGCTGTAGTGAATACTATACATTTTTGTGAAATTCTGGATAAATGTATTGTTATTAAAATGGTCGCAGGTTTGAGCCTCCTTGCTTGCAGTCTTCCCGAAATGTGCCGGTCCGCCGGACCCGACCGGCAAAAAACAGCCAAATTTAACTCCGGTCCGGCAAATTTGTTAAATTTACAACAAAAATGTTAAATTGGTCCGGCAGTATTTGTGTTTACGTCCGACAACCCAAGAACTAATTTCGCGAAGACTGTGCTTGTAGGCTGTACTTGACTCCAATGTCAATGACAAGGATGGCCAGTTTTCCTGCTGAAGGTCGTGGTTCTTTCAGGGTACTCTGGCTTCCTCCCCCAATAAAAACTGGACACCATGATATAGCTGAACAATTGCTGAAAGTGGCGTAAAACATCATTCAAATAAAAAATATAATTGGTAATTGAAGTTTCATACATTTTTTTCAGAATGTGTATGTGATAAAGATTTGAAGATTTGGAACTAATGTGTAAGCGTGAGTATGTACACACGTCTTAAAATGACTTAATATTGAAGGATTACCTGTAATGGCCGTTGAGTTAGGGGTAATCTGATGGATTAACAGATTAACAGAGATTAATGGATTAACATATATCAAATAGGTTTCTACACTAATGATGGCATTGTTGAAGTGTAAATTATAAGCCATTTTCCTGACAGAAAACATAGTCCATCACAAGGGTTATATGCAGGGAATTTTTTAGGATTTTGAGGGCTTTAGTCACTTTAGCGGATGAGCCGTATAAGCATCTGCTCAGAAGCATGCATTCATTGTACTGGTGAAATATTATAGTATAAAAACTATATTCTTTCAATTGCAGTGTATAAATTAGTTTAAAAAAAATGATTATAACAAAATGTTTATAAATTTTCAAAGAATTTTAATTTTAAAACTTATTTAAAAAGCGTTTGTATATCAATCGTTTACAAGTTTTTCATTAAGGCCCGTTGTACTCTTCGTTTTCTAAGTGGTAGCCATCGGTAATTAGACGTATCTCGGATGTACACAAATGGCGCGTAATCCATTTGAAACCAGCAAAACATACGAAAAATGAGTTAAATACGCAAAAGCTTTGCAATTTTTATTTCCATTACATATTTAATCAAAAGCTGGAAGTCTGTTCATCAGTACGATCTACGACACTTTTGTTTGCGTATATTGACCAGGAGCACCACTTAATCATATTAATCGGATTACCTGTAAAAACATCGATTCGACGATTGACACCTGCTGTTTAAAACTATCGAGGTGAAACAATTAAATTTCCTGTTAATTGGCATTGGGGGTCATAAATATGTCGTTTTACACTTGGTAGAATGAATTTGTAACGAAAAATTTTAGTACTTGTTGGAAATCAGGTGACGAAATTGATTTAGAAATCTATCGTCAATTTTCAAATGATTTCGTCAATGACGAAAGTGGCGAGCGCTAAAAAATTCCCTGGTTATATGTTTATTAGTGAAATGTGAAAACAATTGTTGGGTCCTCTAACTCTACTGGGTCTAGTTTAACCTGGTTGGTTATTACTTTATGCAAAAAAAAAAGAAAGAAAAAAAGGTGACCTTGTTATATAAATAGGTAGTACAGCAGTTAATTTGCAAATTGAAATACAAATTTTCCCAACTGCAATTTTATGAAAATGACTTGAATAAGCTGTGAATGGAAGTTGTTTTGTTTACGTCATTGCTTCGAAAAAGAAGGAAGGTATACTGTTTTGCCTTTGTCCATCCATCCGTAACCAAATTTTCCATCGCAGTTTTGTAAGCGATTACAGCATGCAGAAGCCTGATATTTTATATATTGCTTCAAGCTATAGTACAATATGATGTATAGCAATGTCATGCTTCTTGGTCATCTACTTCCTTATTACGAAATACTTTTTGGCGGGGTATCACTATTGAGCATAAGCTCACAGATACACAAGTTTGTTATTTTTTTTAATGACATTATTATTTTTAAACAATCAACAGATAAGAACTACATTTTCTCTAGTGATGAGAACTATTTTTTCAACACCCATCAAGCGGTATTAATTTAGCAGAGAAGTAAAGAAATATGTGTTTTAAATAAAACGACTACATAATTTTGAGTGTGTTCACCATTTTCAGCCAATTTGTACCTACAGTACATGTATATCATAGTGTTTAGTTTCAGGTAAGTAATCTGAGTACCAGGTGAAAGACCCCGACCTTAGGCTGGATTACAGTCGTGTCTGTCACACCCTGTGCACAGTCTCAAACCCACAACTGAGTGGTGATGGAGATTATTTTTGTACATGACTGCCTAACTTAACCACTCGGCCACCAAAGCCCTGTAAAAGGTAATTAATTGTAGCACTTTCTGTGCTCAGTTCATAAAGTTCAAACAACATTTGCTACAACAGAGGCTCTAGACTAGCTGAAAAGTTGATGGCCGATATTGATTGGTCAGGGATTATTTTGGTCTGATCAGATTATCAGTATCAACTCCTGCAGTGCTGAAACGATTAAAATGCAAATAAATAAATCAAGTAAACATGTCCATACAGACGTGAGTGTAGATATTATTTTACATGCTGGTGAGATGAAATTAAAAAAATCAACTCATCAGAATTTTACAGTAGAATAAATTTGATTAAAATAAGTGGTTTATTCCAGTGTTTTAATTAAGATTACATTCCTAAATCGTCAGCGTGGATCACGAGTCCTGATTCGCTGATAAACGAGTATATTGAAGTTTAACAATTGGTATAAATATTAAATTCATGGTTGATGATGTATCGGATTATCCTAATTATATTAATTAAACTTGTAAACAATTATGACACAAATTGTTTTGTTCCACTGATCCTTTACAGAAAATTAACTCTTTGGAACGTAATAAGATACCAGATCGTTTAGGGTCTTTGTAGTGGTCGACAAAATTACTGTGAGAATTGAGAACTCGGAATTCATAAATTAAACCCCAAATAGGTTGGGTACTTGGAATTCTATTGGTCTTGTTTTTGTTGCAGTCTTATTTTCAAGTGAGCCAAAAGTCTGGAAATGAGTCAATCTGCTTGCTAGTACTGCTTGGTCATAAGGGGAGATTATTCTAGACATATTTTTACTTGCAATATGTAGTTTTAACTTTCTGTTTATTGCTGTATTCTGTTATTAAAATGAAAATATGAATTGTCATCTCTGATATTGTAACAAGTTAAAAAACCAAAATGGCTTCTTCCAGGTTTCAGTTAGTTACAGCAGTCTGCGGTCACTTAGGGGTCATCCACAATTGTCAGCCATTTTCATAAGTGTGCAAACTGCACACTTGAGGGAGGTAGTTAAGAATTGCGACATTTTTGCATACAATTTTTTTTTATCTTCAGAAATGTTTCGTTTCAAAGCATATTCAAAGCATTCAAAGCTTATTGTCAAAGCATGTCATGTATAATCCATTTCATACAGATTTCATTTCTGTTTCGTGCAATTGCATGGTGAGTTAAAAGTGTACAACTGCTAGGCAATGAAATTTGGAAGAATTTCTGTATTGGGTTTGCTAGGTAGTTAGTGATCCTCATCAAAGGAATGCTTGTAAGTGAAGGAATTAGCTGTGGGGGAGGGCATGTGATGTCATCCTAATCAATGGAATGCTTGTATTGAAAAGAATTGGCTGTGGGAGATGGTCTAAGATGAGCTCTCCATCATTGAAATGCCTGTATTTTTTAAGACCTGTTTGACGGAGAGACTAAGATGACTGAGATGTAGTTATTGGAAGACAGCCTTAAACAATTTAATCAATATTACCGGTATTTAGATATTGTGCAGAGCTGCCAACCCTTACTATTTTAGCGTAAGTCTTCTGAATCTGCTTTAAAAATACGCCTTACGAATTTAGAAGAAAAACCTATGATTTTCCTAGTCATGACTGTCATTGGTTGGCATATTAGAAAAATCTAATCATAATCATTGTAGTGTTTGAATAAATGGTAAATACTATTGAATGCGAACCAAGTGGAGCCAAAATGTCCGAAAAAAGATCCATTCACAAAAAATCTCCAGAGGATGGGGCCCTGCGGCCCGCAGATCCTTTACCTTACTATTTTTCATCTTATTGGGTTGGCAGCTTTGTTTGCTAAAAAATACATTATAGGATAAAAAATTTGTTTTATGCCCCCACGATTATAAGTTGGGGGGTTGGGGGAGACATTTTAAAGTCTGGTGTTTAACTATATCCATCCAGTTTCCCTGTACACTGTGTTTCTGGTATTTAGAGTCTGTATCATGTGCAGTGCCCTGGATTGCTATATAAATATAAAAACACTTTAATTTCTTAACAAATTACTAACTTACAAAAAGGACAATAAAAATGAAAAAAAATTGATTTATGGGCCATGGCCCCTTAATCAACATAGAGCTGGACCTAAACATTGCCTCCATGGGCCCTAAATCGACACAGTGCTAGACTTAGAAAAAAAAACGGGTGGCAAATGTAACTTCAATATTAAAAACTAATATATAGTCAACAATTGTCTATTCTATCAAACAGTCCAGTCAGACTTTGACTAGTTTACCGAGCACCACCCATTTCCAGGTTTTAGCTAAGGTTTTCTATGTAGCCTGTTTTTCTGCTGACCCTGTTGACCTCAGGTTTTACTCTCCATACGTTTTGTTCTCCATTATTAGCTCACCTAGACAGAAGGTCCATGTGAGCTTTTGATTTCACTTGGCGTCCGTGGTCTGTCGTAAACTTTTTCAAAAATGTTCTCCTCTGAAACCACTGGGCCAATTTTTTTCAAATTTGGCCACAATCATCCTTAGGGTTCCTAGTTTCAAGTTTGTACCCAGGGTGTTGATCAACAAAGATGGCCGCTGTTACTAAAAATAGAACAAGGGTGTCGACACAGGTTTTTGATCATTATCTCAAAAATTATAATAGCTATAGAGAAAACCGTTACTTCAAATTGATCAGCACATTAAGGTTTACAACAGTTGCTATTAGTATGAAGTTGTGTATTGGCTTCTTGTACAAGTTATTGCCCTTAATTGACGATTTTTGACAATATTTTTGGTATTTACAATATAACTTGAGAACTATAAGAGGTAGAGTGAAACTGTAAATGGCAAAAATGATCAGCAATAAAAGCCCTACAATTCACTTAATTGCTCTGAAATTGTCAGATGACTCCTTATAGGGATTATTGCCCTTTAATGACAATTTTTTAATGAAATTTTCCATTTTTGTCCTGTAACTTGAAAACTGGCAGCTAGATTGAAACTGTAAATTGCACAAATGATCAACAATAGAAGCCCTACATGACTCTTTATAGGAGTTATTGCCCTTTAATTATAATTTGGACAAATGAACAGTTTTTGTATTATAAATTAGTCTATAACACACCTAGAGTAAAACTGTAAAGTTCTAAATTACCCTGAAGGACAAGGCCTACAAAACCATTTAATTTTCAGAAATTGTCTAATGGCACCTTATAGGAGTTATTGTACTTAATTTTTTGAAGAAATGTCTAGTTTTTGCACAGTAACTTAATAGCTATAACGACTAGACTGAAACTGTTAATTTTAAAAATTTAAATATAGTTGGTCATTTGGGTTCCAGGGGAGCGATAACAGGCTCCTGGAAGCCTCTAGTTTAGCAAAGCACTTCTTTTATCACACTATATATAGACCTCTTGGTTTACTACGCACACGTTTTGTTCTTGGAAGGTTGGACCATATGTAAACTTTTTTTCTTGTGTGTGATTTGGACCAGGTAAAAACTTAAACATGCCTAAACAAGATAGAAATGCCTACAAAACAGGACCTAGTTTCTGAAAAAACGTGACGCTTAGAAATTATGTTGGATTTTTATACTACAGTTTTATTTGTTAAACAGATCAATAACAACAAGATTGTCTTGGTTTAACCCTTCAGATTGATCCAAGTATACACAGAGGTAATCGTTACATGCCAATGTCACAATTTTTTATGGGTGTTTGTTTTACGTGGTGGACAGAAATTTTCTACCTGTAATAATATGTATAATAAACCTGAAATATCGTTTTTTCAACTACGGCTATTGACCGGTTAATGATAAAAAAAAAACTTTTTGCCCGCCCTCTACTGACCGGTAAATGCGAGGAGGTGAATAAATCGCCGGCCTGGAGTTTCTGTCCCCTATAACTATTGACTGGCAAATGAAATGAGAATGGACAATGAGTATGGCCATTACGAATCGTTGCCCAGTACAGCTATTGTCCTGACCGACAAATTTGAAGAGGGGGGGGGGAAGTATAATCTGGCCACAACAAATATTGACCGGTAAATGTGAGGAGAGAAAAAGGGCTGGATAATTTGTCAGGTCAACAGTGTTGAGTTATTTATTTTTGCGACTGCGTTTTTCGAGGAGGGCCTAATGCCCTTTTTAGGAAAATCCCTGGTTTAGAAAAAATATTAAATATAAATCCATGTTTTTTCTTTAGTTGGTTTTGAGAAATCAAGGCCTGCTAAAATAATATCGTCAAACGTCATACAACGAATACTATGGTGTTGAACGTCAGACGGGCGCTAGGATTCATCGAACTATAATGGCCAGGTTTTTTTTGTTTATTGTTTTGATTGGGGGATATAAAATTGAAAAAAAAGAAAGAAAACTGGCGCAGATCAACATTTCAAAGCAACGTGTCTACAATATCAGTATAGAGTTGTGTACAAGTACATACAAATTTTACAGTTCGATACATTGATCTCGTCAAACATCGTGGTCACATTTCTTTAACAGCGGTAGACCGTGTTCTATTATACAGTCCTGCGAATATTTCTTGCATAGCACCAAACAGGTAGCGAGTTTATGTAAAGATGTCCCTGTTTCTGGCCTCTTTCTTGTATGGAAAAGCTGTTTGACTAAGTTTTCATTCAACTGAACAACAAACAATAGACCGTATACAACATTTACAAAAGGTCAAAAACGCCCAGTATTTTCGGTCCATTGATGTTAGTTTTAATATTGACACAGGGGGAGAGCTGTATTGATTATTATATAAAGACCCGTATCCAACGGGGTGTATTACAGATTTGTTGATGACTGTAATTCATGTATACGTTTTATGTAATGTGTAATATCGTATAACTTCAATGCCCCTTACCGACAATGTATACGTCTCGTATGTCACTGTTGTATCTGGTGAGGAATGTTCATTTTAATTTTAAAAATTGTGTGGGACAGTCTATGGAAAACTGTCTTGCTATATTTAGACCACACTTTTTTACAGTTATAATTTTGACGTTAATGTACCCTATATATTGTCGCTATTTGATCCAAAGTGGTTTACTGAACTATATTGACAGGAGATTATATATCTGTAATGGAAATATTGTCTTAGTGGTGGAACGTTCAAGTTGTTTGTTCAAATAACTCGAAAAGTGAGTGTTCTTAAAATCTGTCTGGATAGGGGTAGCGGTGGGTTTACATTTGTTGTTCCTTCCTTACTCGGAATGAATGGACGCTTATTATCTGACTATCGAAAATCTCGTACTACTTGGACAAAACTCGATAGCGTGTCCCGCGTCGTTGTATATCGATCTAGGTATTTAAAACTTGTATACCTGTGAAGTATCCCCTAGTGGGGCCTCCCAAATATGATTATGTGTACACCTGTATCGATCGGGAGCCTAAAACATTCAAATTTATAAAGGTAGGGTTAAAGGAATAATTCCCTTACTGAACAAAGACAGCTGAAGCCTGTGTTGTCAGAACTAGAGAAATAGACATACCTCGTAAAGTGTCTTTTACACCTATATCCAGGTAACCGACCTGGGAAGATTACCTATTGTTGTGTAGGATAGTGAAGCACGTGGAGTCTTACAAGGTACGTCTTTGTTGTTAAATTCTGTGAAAAGTGAACTGTATACTAAACATTTTTTATGTTTATATGAAGTTTTGGAATATATAATGAACGGAATCCGGATGAATGTACCTTGATCCAACTGACTTTAAGATTAAATAACTTGTGATCTGTATATATATTGAATATAAAAAATATTCTGTTCTTTTTATTGTGTAAAAGTTATATTCTGAAAAGGTGTATTGTGAAAAGAATAGGAAGATTAATTTTCGTTGATGCTGTTCATGGTATGGGATATCCTTGTATGACCTTTATATCTAACTGGACCAATTTCCCTCGGGTTCAATGTCGTTGTAAAATATTTTCTGTAAAAAAATCTTCCAAATATCGACACTGATCTTTCACGAGTGTTTGGGATTTTTCATATACTTTTTTAAGATTTACAATGACTGCTTTACAAATATTAGGATACTGTTACGTCGTGGTATAGTTTGAACATGTTGGGGTATCGACGAATGATCTCCGTATTAAAATAATTCCCCAGATCTGATTATCTCCCTTTATTGGCCTGGCAGCATTGTAACTGTTTGATTACAAATCGGATTTAAAAGGAATACGCCGATGATTCCGTCTTTGTTTCTAACTGTTATGATAGATAAACAGATAAACATATGACAATCAGTATTGTAACCGTAGACTGTACTGAATGTGAGATACTCCCGACTAGGGATTATGTATACCGATCTTGTGTGATTTAATCCAATAAATCAATGAGGTCCAACCTAAAGAATTTTCTACAAGTTTAAACTTCTTTTCAAGAGAAATTTGAATTTTAATTATTTGACATTTAAAAATAAGGACGGTATTTGTTTGGGATGTTTATTTAAGGAAACGTAACCTATTAAAATTAATGTCATTTTTCCATACCAACAATCACATTTAGAATACTTAAGTGTGATTTACAAACTGTTTGTTTACACGGTTTATTTATATTCATTTGTATATTTCTACCTTATTGAGACATTGAAATGTGCAGAAACGCGTCAATTGCGGTATTCTTTTTGGAGATTTGATCTTGTATTGAAGACCTGTTTTCCTTGATCTGTCGAGTTACCGACATTCGATATGTACACCCTTTGTTGTCTTGATCAATTGGTATACAATGGAGATTCGATTAATTGACAAACATTTGAGCTTCGGCTGTTTGTTTGTGAGACTTGTAACTTCTGTTGGACTCTTATATAATGGTCAAATATACACAAAGAAGTCCGAGAAGACACTTTTAACTACCCGGTTTTCTATACATTATGTCTTGCTTATCAGTGAAGAAATAAAAACGTAACTGTAATTTTTATTGTAAAAAGGAAATACGGTTTGTATTCATTGATTTTGTGTCTTATTGGTAGAAATTTGAATGCTAGTATCGTAGTTCGTTATGTTTGTCCTCGCCATATCTGGCGTGTTTACTTATACTTGTGTATACAAATATCTTCAAGTCATCTCTGTCCCGTCTTTAAACATTAAGTCTTATCTACAACAATATTCGGGTACTTGACAGGATATTGTAGATGGCTCACTTATTGAAAATCGACAGGATATTGTAGATTGCTCACTTAGTGAAAATTTGGTTTCTTATGATACGTCGTTTTAAAAGGTCGTAATAGGAATTTTTTATGACTGGTCCAAACTTTTGTAAGTACGGACAGTTATGTCAATTGTTAATCTTGATATATCTCATGTCAGTGACTGGACTATTCTATTTCGAGTGGTTTTTCTTAAATTCGCTTATTTTAATGATTTTTTTATTCATTTGGCGTTATTTTCCAGCTATATTTTTATGCAAGGAAGCAGTATTACCCTGTGAGAGTCCCGGATGTACACCATAAATAAGGCTATATTTCGGTGCCCTATATAGTTGACTTGTTGGTGTATATTGCATGTGTATTGGTTTAAAGCGTTTTACAAACAAAAACACCTTAAAGCTATTTAATTTTAAACCTTTCTTTCAATGGACGTCGAGCGCTTAAGAAATTTGAGAAGGATAAATGCTTTTGATTTTAATCTTGTATTAAGTCGTACTACTGTTGGTCAGCAATTTTCTATAAGTATCTACATTTATATAAGTAAAGTTCATATACTGCCGTGGTTTAATTGTTCAGATTTTGGACTTTCTTTGACATAATACTTTAGGTGGGTTTATTTTGTGTAGACAGGTTTAACCTTGAATTTTAGTATTCAATTAACACTTGTTAGGATTCCACGATTGGATAGAAAGAACACGGAATAAAGTGAAACAGAAGTTTATAAGCAAAGTTTATATCGCCGGAAGTGGAAAAACACTAAAGAAGTATATTTGCCTGGTTTTCATTATGCAAGTATATCCACAGCAACTTACATATTTGGAGTTGATACATTAAACTAGAGTGGTATTAATATTCCGAATTGACAAGTCACGCGCTGCTGCAATTTAATTCAACGTTCGGTTAACTGTGTTTGGATATAAACGACGGTAAAACGTTGCACAGTTGTTCTAAGCAATTCGCGCAGGTTTAAAATTAAGCTATAAAAATGGACATTGGTGTATATTTAGAATTTAGATCGGAAAGTCCGCGAGTATGTGTTGACTACCAGAACAAATGTGTGTGTTATAATGCAATCCCATCAAGAAGATTTAAGTTTTGTGTGAGACATTCAGTTGACAAATTGAAAACTTTTTGTGACGGTTTTCGTTTGAAAATGTAGATATGTAATTCTGAAGTTAAGAGTTAATTTGTGTTGAAGTATTTGTAGGATTCCAGTGGACAGTTTAGACATGCGACTTGTATTGTAGGTCTTGATAGGTGTAACAGTTCAGTGTGTTTGTGTGAATTGCACCTGTCCCGGCCTGCAGTATATAGTCGAAAACGGCTTACAGGAAACACCTGATTGTCGGCTAAGGGGAGTGATTTGTTTACATAGATGTACGAGAAATGGTGAGAAATCGTGATATTAAGTTTGGGCGAAATGTGGCATGACAAGCTTGGATACTTGACTTCAGCTATTGAATGTTTACGGCGTAATTTCCTTACGAAAATGTGATATGCACGTGTAAAAGTTCTGTGTTGCGGAAGTTCTGGGTTGCATGAAGTGGAAGTCCGGAAATTGCCACGAATATTGCCTGATTGGTCTGTGTTACGAGGTCTTTACTTTTGCATGAAGAGTTTCTAAGTGAAGTCCGTGGCTGAAGTTAGCGAAGTTCTAGATGACGTGAAGTCCGTGTCTGGACCTTGTATTACGAGAAGGTCTGTACGAGGGCAATATTTGGCTGTATTTGTTCCAATTGCACTCGTCCCGGCCTGCCTCGTGAATGAAATTCATCGATTCTTCAACATCATTGGTGCCTGCTGTGTTGTACATTAAAGAATTTTTACAAGAGGAGGAATCTATAATTAATGTCGATTAGAAATAACGATCTTGAACTCGTACCTTCTTTGTACATAAATCGTGTCCAGTCCAGAAATAAGGTTGCTATGTAGTGGATATATTGCTGATTAATTATATGATTGCTTAGCGCCTAGCTAGCAACATTCAGCTGTGGTAAAACGGGAACAAATGGACAAGAAAATCTGACTGCCACTGAAAAAGTAAGGTAAGTTCCGTTTGGGAGGTAAATGTGGTTCGTCTACTTTAAAACTATTCATAACTAGCATGTATCTTCGGCTTATTTCAGGACTTGAAGCCCTTCCAGATAATTCACTGCCTATATGGATTATTTTGTCATTTACAGTTTTTACTCAAGGCCTGTTGTGGCATCTAAAATAATGTTTATCTATCACCGTATACAAATGTGGTATTTAACGTGCAAGGAGCGTGACCCTCGACTTACATCTCACCCACTACGGTCCGCCGTCAGGCTTCCTGTGTAGTATTCTGACAGGCTCTCAACAAGAAGACATCTACTATCCTTTTACTGGGTATTAAATAAGCAGACCTGTTGGTAGATCATTCGAGTTATAGTTTCATTTGCATGTTAATTTGTAGAACGTTTTCGTCCAGGTTAAATGGTAAATACTCTGTAGAAATCCATTACGACAAAGGTTTGTATGCTTTAACTTCAGTTAATATATTTATATATGTGGGCAGACAAACATGTCTCTTTTTTAAGAAAATATGATTTGTCAAAGTGATGCTTCAAGTAGATTAGAACATACATATCGCTTCTTTCAGAGAAATAGTTTATTTCAGCATAATGGGAGTTGCCGAGCACCAGGGTGAAGATAGCGCAGGCGTGACTTTTGCAATCTGTTCTATAACCTATCAAATTGCACTCGTCCCGGCCTGCCTTGTTTTCACCGAAACAACGACATATACTAGACCCGATGTACGTCCAAGGCCATCTGGTTGCCTGTCGACAAGTGTCCGTCTCCATTTCAGCTTAGATTCAACGATTTAAACAATGGTAATATTGGAATCTCCCATTCTCAAAATATAAATACGCTTACACAAGGATGTTCTTAAAAAGAAAGAAAAGACAGTTTGATAAAAGTTCTGGCAGTCCAGAAGGAAGCTTGACTTCCAGTCTATCGATGCTCCGATTTTCTATAAAAAAACGGACATTTAAAACAAGTACCAATTTAAGTAGATAGAGTTTTAGGTTGCGCGTCTAGAAAATTTCATAGCACAATCCACATACACTCTTAAAGTAAGACAAGGTATCATGCAGATTAGGTTTGTGCTTGTTGGACACAATTAGCGCATGCCTATTAAGAATTAACAATAAATGTTGGTCTTCTTTTCCCCGAAACCTGACTGTTTTTTTATTGTGGCTCATTGCAACATTTCGCGGTTGTTTTCCATTGCGGTAGCTGAGTACAGAATAAAACCTGACTTTTTCTCAACTTTACGTTTTTGCTGACAGTGAGAATTAGTTCTAATATTAATACGATTATGCTCGCATTATAAAATCCAGATTTTGTTTCATAGGTGGATGACGCAAGTAGTATTTAAAGTCTCGGAATTTGTGAAATTATTAGGTTAACGACAATGTTTGAGACTCCAGGTATGTTTAAACATGCACAAAGCTAAAATATATTACGTAAGTTTCGAGTGGAATTCTTGTTTGTAGAATAGACCTTTAAACCAAGGCAAAAGTGATAAATGGGTCTATTACAACCGAGTGCTTGTTGACATTTGAGTGTGAAATGTTGTGTACGGGCACCTGTAATAAATAACCTGATTGGAAATTAAATTGAATGACTTGTACACATTAAATGTTCCTGGTAAGTAATGAATTGTATAGACGCTTGTTTGCACGCATTTTATTAAAATGAAATTTAAAAGTCCAATTCACCAGTAATACAAAGAACAATACAGGTACTCTATGTTAGTGTATACATGTACGTTAGTAATTATATAGAAAACATATTCTATAGAAACTTCCAAACGAGTGCAGATTTTCAAATTCGAATCAAATCTGAACTTGCTAAATACATTCAAGTTTTCTGAATGGATTTTATGTTTCCAGATGACAGCACGGTACCTGAATTACGATGAAGTCAACGCACACAATACAATTTCTTTTGGGAGATGTTACCATTGAGTTTGGGTGCAAGCATGATTATATGTGATTAAACTCCCAATAGTGTAAGATTAGGTAACACAGACACGGTACATTTATATGTTACTCATACCGGAAAGAAGGCATTACAAGGTGTAAAACTGGTTTCATTGAAACCATTACCAAAACTGTTTGGATTATCTATTCAGCTTGACAATAATGTCAGCAGACGAACACCTCTCGTACTGCCTGTTAAATAATCCGTTACTTGTTACTTTCTGGAGTATAAAGCTGTCCGTTTATAGTTCACTGGACTATGTTACTGGTTTTGTTGGACCATAAGCATGAATACAGCCTGTAATTGCATTCGCGTGTCCAACAGTTACACGTTTGTTGGGTCCAACAGTGTTGTATGTTCAACATTAATTATCATTGCTGTCCGTAGACGTCGTGCCGGCTGCTTAGATTCTCACAGTTCCGGTAATTCACACCCCCTAGTAGGTCGATATGACATCATCTCTAGTGATGGCGGCATAAATCCTCAGTTCCGGCAATGAACATCCCTTAGTAGCACCTTACAGTGCTTTGTATGTGACGTCATGTTTAGTGATGCTGGCGGAATAGATCCTCAGTTCTGCCAATTTACATCGGCATTGTAGGTCGTTACAGTGTTCTGGATATGACCCCGTATTTGGTGACATAAAAACTGCCACAAATAGCTATGAAGTATACTACAGATGTTGATACAAAACTGGGCGGTACACTTTATAAATAATAAAATCTGAAAATTTATCAAATTTTAGGAAAACTATAAAAACGTGACCAGCAGACATCTTATGCAGTTCGCCGCCACCCGGAAAGAACCAAACAACCAGTAACGTGACGGCAGGTTTGAAAAGGTTGCTGTTATATTGTACAAAAACGTAGTGTCTAGGTCGTGACTTCTGCAATATTGTGGTGCTCTTCAAATTGCACTTGTCCCGGCCTGCACGACTGCGGTTGTTCATCTTGCTGTCGGTAACAACAGAAAATGACAATTATCCAACAGTATATGGCATCACTAGGAACTGACCCGACTATCACCTGTGTATGATTTGTAGTTAAAACGTACCAGGAGAGAATCCATTTTTATATCATAGACGTAGCACTCGGAAAACAATGGTACGGTCGTGTAAGGGGCGACGACCCGTTTACCGTAAATGTTTAAATATAGATAAGGGTTTTCCATTATTATCTGTCACTAGTCCGAGAATCCTCTGCCGTCCAACGCCTTTTTTTCTTTTTTTTTCGTGGGACGTCGGAGAGCTCTCCATTAGCAAAACATCGGATTTTGCGACACCGGTCTGGGTCGGCACATTTCATCGTGTCAGATTTAATAAAACATTTTCATCCAGTTTATCTATATATAATTCGCTTCTTTAGATATTTTTCTCTAGGAATATAACCATCTTACCTTCAATCAAGCTAATTTAAGCACTGAATTTAAGTCACATTGTTGTCACGTGACCTTTTGTTCAAAATGAAAGTGAAATGTGGGTATCGATGGAAATGAGCTTAGAAATGGACTTAAATCAGCTTGATTGAAGGTAAGATGATTATATTCCTAGAGAAAAATATCTAAAGAAGCGAATTATATATAGATTAACTGGATGAAAATGTTTTATTAAATCTGACACGATGAAATGTGCCGACCCAGACCGGTGTCGCAAAATCGGCTGTTTTGCTAATGGAGAGCTCTCTGACGTCCCACGCAAAAAAAGAAAAAAAAAGCGTTGGACGGCAGAGGATTCTCGGACTAATTTGTCACTTGCAACTAAGATCGTAACGTCTTGGAATTACTTCAAGTAGTTGGACGCCAGTTGCATAAGCGCAACGGGTACACTATAGGGTACACATCCTAGGGCATGGTCCACTTAACTGTCCTGGACGTACCCGTTTGGCGTCAATGAAGGTTGGTAAGTTTTAATACAGATAGCGAGTCGCAGACCTTTTGGACTATCACGCTCCTTTGTTGAAGACATTTTTGATAGATATCGAAGTTTTAGCTACAAACATTCTCTATGTAGTTTAGTTTAAACATATTTGATTTGAAACAATTTCAAAAGGGAATTGGACACAAGTACAAAGTATATATGAAGTCCTCTCCCGTTTACAATACAATACAATAATAGCAATGAACATGTACATGTAAATACAAGTGTGATAATGATAAGGAGCAAAACAAAATAAAATAGTTAAAATAAAAATCGTGAATCATGCGTAGTGTGTGTGTGTGTGTTTGTCTGAGTTTAACTATAGTGGGAATCGTTTCGAGTGCAGGATGAATTCGAATACATGATCAAGTACTTTCAATTTATCTATTTTGGAAAGATACTTGTCACCTGTAAGAAATAATGACAAGTTGCGTGGTATTTGAGGGGACAAGATGATAGATTTTCAAATAATGTTCGCCTAATTGTCGCATATTGAGGGCATTCGAAAAAGAAATGAAGTAGAGTTTCTTGCTCTATGTAGTAGTCACAGGTGGCGCAATTTTTGTAACTAATATGCCCTTTTTAGCTCACCTGACCCAAAGGGTCAGTGTGAGCAATTCTCATCACTTTGCGTCCGTCTTCGTCGTCGTCGTCGGCCGTAAACTTTTTACATTTTAATCTTCTTCTCCACAACCACTTGGCCAATTGGAACTTAACATGGCAGGAATGTTTATTGGGTGGTTTTTAACAAAGTTTTGAGTTTTTGGTGCTGATCAAATATGAAACATGGCTGCCAGGGCAATTAATGCGTTCTGATTGGTTGAAATTCAAAAATCTTCTTCTCATAAACTGCTTGGCAGATTGATTTGAAATATTGCAGAAATGTACCTTAGATGGTCCTCTAAAAAGTTTGAGTTTTGTGCCAATCTAAAATCCAAGATGGCCGCCATCACAGGACATAGTTTAACATAGGACAGTGGGACCCTATGGGAAAAACATACAAACAACTTCTTCTCTGAAACTGTTCCACACAATAAAGCCAAATTATGAAGAAATGATTAATGGATATTTATCTTATTATTTTGAGTTTTTTGAGCCAATTGCAAATTGAACATGGCTTCCAGGGCAACTAATGGGTTCTGATTGGCTGAAATTTCAAAATTCTTCTTTTTACAAACCGCTTAGCAGATTGATTTGAAATATTGCACAAATGAACCTTAGATGGTCCTCTACAAAATTTGAGTTCTTTTTGGCGATCAAAATTCTGTGATGGCCGCCATGGTGGAACACAGCTTAACATAGGACCCTATGGGAAAACCATACAAACAGCTTCTTCTATGAAACTCAGTTCCACACAATTTAACCAAATAATGCAGAAGTGAATCTTAGATAGTAATCTTATTATTTTAAGTATGTTTCGAGCCGATAGGAAATTCAACATGGCTGCCAGAGCTGCAAATACGTTCTGACTGGCTGAGATTTTAAAATTCGTTTTCTCACAAACAGCTTGGTAGATTTTAGGATATGTGATATTGTATGGTCCTCTACCAATTTTGAGTTTTTTGTTTCGATCCAAAATACAAGATTGCTGCCACTATGGAACATCACTTAACATACTAACCTATGAAAAAACATAAAAACTGCTTCTTCTCAGAAACACTCCTACTGCTGATTGTAAATTCAACATGGCAACATTCATAGAAACAGCATCTTCATATAGACTCTTTAGCATTTAATATCAAATTTGCAAGAAAAGTCTTGTCTTAAAAAGTTTTTTTGTAAGTCAGGTGAGCGATACAGGCTCTTAAGAGCCTCTAGTTAAGATCTGGCACCTATTTTTAGGAACAAACTAATGGGTAGTGGGTATCAGTGACCGTCAAAATGTAAAGGCTTGGTTCATACCATATGCGCTACTCATTTATTGTGTGTTAATATGTGTTAATCCTGAATCATCTGAAATATTGATTGCCGGAAGTTAAGTAGCTGCTGCAAAAGTCATGTAAATCCATCTGAGATGCAAATATGAAAAATGTACATAGAAAGAGTATAGTGTACATTTAACATGCATCAGCATTCATGTTAACAAATGTCTCGAATAACAAGATATAGATTAAGATTATATTTAGTTTTCAAATGCATATTACAAACATAAACGAGTCACAAAAATTTAAAAGCGAATGAAATCAAGAAAGGTAAGCATGATCCTGACAATTTGCTTGCATGGTTAAACAAGACCGTCCTCTACGCTAACTCTTACTCGGGAGAATGGAATAGATTATAGATCACTGAACTTATATTAATTTGTTGGTAGACTTAGTATCACAAAGAGGCTTGTTTTAACAGTTCTGTTGCCCTTCAGACAAACTAAAAAGATTCGAGACGAATCATGTTGAGAAAGCTTGAAAACCACGTTATCGGATTATGACAGTCAACATTGTATAAATTACACTGCCTTGTATTAAAGGGTTCTTCTATAACACTTTCTGGGACTCGATTGACGAATGGTTAAGGTAGTACGTATACTATTGATCACGTGGTCTGTCAACACCGAGATTATACCTTTATCATCCTAGTTAATGTGTGACCCAGTAATTTCTTTCCCCGAGAAAGTAAGGTCACCCGAGATCTTTACCCGAGAAAGTAAGGTAACCCGAGGGCTTGCCCCCGAGGATGTCCTTACTTTTCGAGGGGAAATAAATCACTGGGTCACACACCAACTAGGGTGATAACTGTTATATTATATCGAATATTTAATGAAAACAATTCAATATTTGCAACATATTTTGGACAATTTAACCTTTTTCCACAGGATAAAATCCAGCTCATACAATGTAGACAGAAACATGTTAACATATACTACTGTTTTGTTTGAATGTTTTATAACGTAAATGTACATTTATCCAAACGCAAAATCTCGCAAAATCTCACGCGAGGGTGACCTTACCATGCGACCCAACTGTTACCGGTTGACCCAGCGGAATCTCATATGTCACGTGACGGCGTTTAAGCGAATCAAAATAAAGAATTCTATATGAGTATATAACATTGCAGGTTCCAATTCCACAATAAAAAAACTGAAGAACATGATATAGCTGAACAATTGCTGAAAGTGGCCATAAACAACATCCAAACAAACAAATGTATACAACTTTAAATAACATATAAAACAACTGCATCTGGGAAAAGACGGATAAAAATGTAATGCACCTTTTGGGTAACGAACGCTTATAAACCTAGCTACAGATAAGTAATATGCATGTTTATTAATACTAATTACACCCATTGTGTAGTTGTGCAGTTAACAGGAAATTATGATCGGGTATTTTTTTGTAAGGAGTTATTCCATTTTAAACTTTCTCAAAATGTTTGCATTTAACAACATGCAAGTATTTCTCCACTGTAACAACTGATCAGAATTTTATGAAACTTCTTAAGATTAAAGGACACCATACGTAGTTGTTTTGGGGCCTCGGTGGCAGAGTGGTCAAGGTAGTTCGTCTACTATTGATCACGTGGTCTGTCAACACTGAGATTGCGGGTTCGATTCTCACTCCAGGCAGGGTGTACTCGACTCCAATCTTAATTGACAAGGATTGCCAGTTTTCCTACCGCAGGTCGCGGTTTTCTCCGGGTACTCGGGCTTCCTCCCCCAATAAAAACTTGACGCCATGATATAGCTGAAAAATTGCTGAAAGTGGCGTTAAACACCATCAAACAAACAAACAAACGTAGTTGTTTTTGTAGGAGTTATGCCCTTTGACCTTCGAATGTATGAAACAACTTGTAAGCACTTCTCTTAAACTGGTGGCCGAGTGGTCAAGATAGTTCGTATACGATTGATCACATGGTCTGTCAACACTGATAATGAGGGTTCGAGTCTCACAGTGCGCTCGACTTAAATCTAAATTTACAAGGATTGGCAGTTTTCCTACGGGTACTCCGACTTCCTCCCCAATATAATAAACTGGAAGCCATAATATAGATGAAAAAATGCTGAAAATGGCGTTAAACAACATTCAAACAAACAAAATCCTCTTAAAATACTGATCAAAATTTTATTAAATGTGGTAGTAATTAGACACCATTCCGGCGGGAATTTTTTTTGGAGGAGTTGTGCCACTTTGAACCTCGTAAGCACTTTTACCCAGAAACTACTGATTACAATTTTATGGAACATGACAGGTATATGGGAGCGTGTGGGATATGTGAGCGTGCTAACTAAGGGTCTTCCTCACTATAGCGGTAATTTTGGCTTATTTCTGGGCTTTGAGTTTCAAATTACCCATCCCCATGTTACTGACTGACTTTAAATTAAACACATAATACTTAAGAAATAGATTATTGCGAGCGGGCTTTATGGGAATTAGAACATGGTCAGACCTTATATTTGTCAATATTTTATACCGAGCGATAGCGAGGTATAAAATGAAGACAAATATAAGGTCTGACCATGTTCTAATTCCCATAAAGCCCGCTCGCAATAATCTATTTCGATTCTAATATGTCTAAAAAATGTTTTAAAATTTCGAAGCGGTTCTAAGAGGACGCTTTCAGTGGTAATATTGTTTTTTTTTAAACTAATACGATATATCCCAAAACAGTATGTTAAAGCAAATAAAATTTACATAAACATATTTTCTCGTCATTTTATTGAATGTACGTACCTTTTAAACAAAAATATTGAGAAATCTTAACGAAATTGCATCGTTTCAGTTTGAAATTTTCAGTGTCAGCGTAATATGACGTCGGAATTCTAATTGTGACGTCATATTAATTCGAATGTAGAATTGTTAAAAAAATAATGTATCGGGAGTAGTTTAAATCATATAAATCTCAGAATTCAGACTAAAAATAACTAAATTATTAACAATAACAATAATTATGGATAACACAGTACAAACGGCATTTGTAAGTCAGTTTTTACATTTACACTAAACACGCAGTTTACGCATGTGCGAACTAAACTTATTGGAATTTTGACACGGCTTTGTTTACATAGCTAAAGCAGGACGTCATATTAGAATATGAGTATAATGTATAGCGTAATATAATGTGTAAAGTGTATACGCCGTACACTGGCAGGTTATATGTGTCAAGGTAGCTGGTTATATGTGTCACGGTGGGTTGTTATATGTGTCACGGTGGCAGGTTACATGTGTCAAGGTGGCAGGTTACATGTGTCACGGTGGCAGGTTATATGTGTCACGGTGGGTTGTTATATGTGTCACGGTGGCAGGTTACATGTGTCAAGGTGGCAGGTTACATGTGTCACGGTGGCAGGTTATATGTGTCACGGTGGGTTGTTATATGTGTCACGGTGGCAGGTTACATGTTTCACGGTGGCAGGTTATATGTGTCACGGTGGGTTGTTATATGTGTCACGGTGGCAGGTTACATGTGTCACGGTGGCAGGTTACATGTGTCAAGGTAGCTGGTTATATGTGTCACGGTGGGTTGTTCTATGTGTCACGGTGGGTTGTTATATGTGTCACGGTGGCAGGTTACATGTGTCACGGTGGCTGGTTATATGTGTCACGGTGGCTGGTTATATGTGTCACGGTGGCTGGTTATTGTAATTAATCTACTATAATCACTTCCTGTTAACACTGAGATTGAGGTTCAAGTATCACTGCGGGCAGTGTATGTCGATCGATCCACCTTAATTAACATGGATTTTCAACTGGTACTCCGGCTTCCTCCCCTGTATAAACTAGACGCCACGATGTCAAAACATTGCATAAGTGGTGCTAAACACCGGTCAAGCAAAGAAAAATAATGGGTAATGTGTTTAACAGTGTTGCGCTTCTTGCACGACAAAGATCTGTTTTAGATTTCAGAGAAGACATGACTTGTTGTGACCTCTAAAATAGGCTAAATTACCCCCCCCCCCCCTACTCAAAGCTATATTTTGTCCATGGCTTTCAAGATGAAGCCGCCATTTTCAAGTCACTAGCTGATTAATATTGTTAGTAAAATAGCTGTAATGGTGATTCTTGGTTAGACGAAACGCACTTCTCGCGTAGGAGATTTTAAAACCTTGGCATCTTGGTGGCATTTTATTTGCAACCACCGGGTCGGTTTCTCTACTGGTGGACTGCACGTCCCCAGTCAAGGGTATCAACAGCCCAGTAGTCGCACAAAGGCGCTGACACGAATATCATTTATTTTTTAGGGATATAGCAGTTTCATTGTCTAAATTTACTGCCCAGAAATTTCAAACATTATTCAAATTCAATTTGCAGGGTATAGATAGCTTTAGTTAGCGGCATCCTTTTTATTTGAATTTAAATATTATTTGGGTTTGAGTGCCACTGATAAGTCGAAAATTAGACTAATCGCGCGTCTGGCGTAGTAGATTTTGTAACGTTGGTATCTTTGATGATATTTTATATTGCTTACTGAGCAGTTAGTAAATAATCATTCATTAAATTAAGCAAGGCCCTACAAAGTAACCCGGATGGTAAGCAGCCATTTAATGAATCGATGTACACGAGCACTCTACCATCTTAACAGTTCATAAGCTAGCTAGCTTATCTACACAATGCAGGTTTTTAGTACCGTGAACATATTGTAGAGGATAATAGGACAAAAATTCTTCCTTTTAATTTTTATTAAAAGCAGTGCATTGCTAAAAACTACATTTTCCATTCAAATTTTGGCAAATTTCTTTCAACGTTTAAAGTTCTCTGCAATCCTTAGAATAGCTTTTTGACTGTTTCCCAACCCGCAATTTTACATGTTTGTAGGACAGTAATTTTTCACAAATTCTAAAAAGTTTATATATACATTTTTTCAAAGACATTATCGAGGCATCGGTGACTGAGTGGTTAAGGTAGTGTGTCTACCATAGATCACGTGGTCTGTCAACACTGAGGTTGCAGGTTCAAGTCTCACTGCCGAGTCTTACTGCAGGCAGGTGCGCTCGACTCCAATCGTAATTGACAAGGATTGTCAGTTTTCCTACCGAGGGTCGGTGGTTTTCTCCGGCTTACAGTGGACGCTATGCTATAGCTGAAAATTGCTGGAAGTGGCATTAAAGGGCATTCAAGCAAGCAATCAAACATCGTAACAAAATTGTTTGGCTAAACCGAATTTCGGTCGGGAAACGGCACGCGTATTCTCCGCCACACTTAATTTTTAATTAATCTCAACGGTTAATTGCTGGTATAAATGTTTTACGTCAAATACCACTTTTCCCAGCCCACTCTAACCACCGGACTGTGCCCTGGTAACTAAAGTCAATTATATGTCTTTATATTTAAGTATTCTGTAAACAATCAAGTTCGACAAGCATGCGCAATGGAAATGTTAATATAAATGATCTATTCATTGACGTTAATATTTTGCATTAAATTTACGGCCTTGAAGTTGAGAAAATAATATTTAAGAAATATGTATTTTAATAGGTCATGCCTGATTGGCATTGCTTATTAGAGAATTTGTTGTAAACGCTTTTCAAAATTTTAAGTAGTTGACCTTTCAGTATTTTGCGTTGCTTATGATATGTATAGACGAAATTGCGCGTCTGACGTAGTTTATTATATGTGGGTTTTTCAGAGGCGTAGCTAGATTCTCAAACGTAGGGCGAGGGATCTGGGCTCTGGAGGCCACCCAAGCCCTCCCCCCCTTTCCAAATTTCCCACCATTAAACTTCATATTATAGCCCCTATTGAAATGTATCGCATGTATCGCATAGATAAACGATAGTGGGAATTGAACAACAGAGAATGTTTACAAGTTGTTATAGTTGTATAATTCCCGTCTCGCATGCGAGACGGGATAAATAATCAAAAGCTAAACAGCGGAAACCAGTCGTATCTCAAGGATAACAGATAAACAATGCTGTGTCTTGATTGGCTGCTAAATCGGGAGATAGTTGCCGATTGGAAAACAAATAAGCAGAGCTAAGTTAGGGATGAAAACCCGGCATAATTACGGGGCGGTAGCAATCATAATAGGCTAAATCGGGAGACAGCTGCCGATTGGCCAACTGTCTTGTCTTGTTCAGGTAACTACCGCCGTTAGTCGGCGCACTCTATCCTCTGGATAGATATATGTGGTGCACATCATTGCATGTGTATGGTGCATATAGTCACAGTGAGAATACGAATAGCTGACGGAGTCAGGTGAACATTTATGTACAGTGTATGGGTTATAATACAGTTAGGCATCCACATATAAGTTATTTAAATGTAGAGTTATTAAACTCAGTCTACAATTACTACTTTGTCGTAAAAGCACTAAAAGCACTAAAAGCACTAAAAGGCAAGAAGCAGCATTATACGTAAAATATCAGGCACTAGTCATAAATGCACTAAAATGTTTAAATATTGTTAATCTAAAATTATACTTTCTGATTTCAAAAAGGGCATGTATAGCGGTTTCTAAAACTATAAAAGCTGCTAAAACACGATGCTCGAGTTAAAACGATAAGATGCACTTGGTGTGCGTGGAGTCAAAATAAAATTCATAGATAGATATACAAGAAGGGTATCATCACTATTGCATTTTTTCTATTAAAACACTAAAAGCATCGGATTATACATAGTTTATATATTTATAGAATCCTGCCCCCCCCCTCTTTTAACTGTCTCATTCTTTCCATATGTAGGTTATAGCACATGTTCCTGGTCAGTTCCTCCAGCTCTATATAACCTTGTTTTTTCAGCTTACTGATATACGGCTTCTGTTGGTTTGTACAGTCCAGTATGAGTTGAAGTAGGTTGTTTTGGGTGACAAACTCTTGGTAAACATCGTTTCTGAGGTTATCTAGGTAGCTTTTGATATGTCGGAGATGCCTTCTCCGAACGTTTTCCAGCTTTGGACACTTGAGAATAAAATGTTGTAGATCATCTGGCTCATCTCCGCATAGGCAGCATATAATTTTGATATAACTATCTCCATACTTTTTTCTTGTTGTATTAAACAGGTATGTTTGAGTTACAAGCTGATCTTGTGGAGAAATCCAAACTAACACGGAATCAGGTTTCTAACTTTTATTAACTGCAAACTTCTATTTACAATATGTACAGCTACTTTCACTTTCAACAATACCACATTGGATAACTGCTATTGTCACTGTCTAATCTTACAACTATTACTTGAACTTAAACTTAAACTTGAACTCCTATAAATGTTACAACCATGTCTTATATACTATTTTATAAAGAATATTGCAGAAAGTTCTTTTTCAAGTAGTTTCTATAATTATCTAAATCTTTCTTATCTAATAATAGTAACATGTAAATTCCAGAAGCTTCCAGATAAACTATAGTACAATCAACTAATTTCTAGAATAAACAATAACATCCTTGTTCTAAACAAATTATATAACAATAATAATATGGCATAATTTAAAAATAATCACAATACAGTTCGCGACAGATCTTGACTTCTGCCGCTCTTATTTTTCTATGTACATTTGTGGTTGTGACATCGGGTTTTTCTGTAATTGGAGGTATTAAAGGGTTGACTTCTTAGCTATATCTTCCTCACATTGTTGAGACCAGTATAATTTTTGTGCCTTCCTTACTTCTTTTTTCCACGTCTTTTTTTATCTAGGGTTTTTCATTAGTTCATGTATTGTCTCCATTCCACATTTCTCTAAAACTAGTTCAGCCCTTTCTGTAAAAAGTTCGTTGCTATTTCTGTTGAAGCAATGTTGTCTAATTAAGATATTATACTCTGCTGATGATGGGCATCTGATTATATTCTTAAGGAGTGACAGTATATTTTTAAGATCTATATACATCTGTATTGGAATTGCACCAACGAATCGGTTAACTGGAGGTTTTGTTTGGAAGGCCTCAACATTTTCCTCTGCATCTTTTCTGGTTGTTCTATTTCATATTGCCTACATTTCATTATTTCAAGCCCATATATCATTCCTGCTAGTCCAAACCAAACTTAAAATACTCAACAAATAAGCAGAGGTAAGTTAGTGATGAAAACCCGCATAACATTGCGGTAGCAATAATAATAGGCCGACCGCCGTTCGTTGCCACTCGAGAAAAGCCGAGCGATCACGAATAGGTTACGATAAAAAAAGAAAAAATATGCAAGATAATGGGAATTTAACTGTTTTAAAAGGAAAGTCGCATTGATTTCTGTATGTTTATCATAAAATGTGTATCATAAAACTTAAACGGAGAAAAACGGAAAAAATAAGTGAGAAAGGGAGAACAATTTTAATCTTTTCCTGCTTACTGACAAGGTTCACATCAACTATCTTACGGCGTAGAATGATGCATCTAGAGATGCTTAGCATAGTGCATGCTTCATATGCCGACTCTGACCTATATTTTGCGGTTGCCTGATTTGGCTATCTAAACATTGTGTACTTATAATGAAGTGATGTTAATAATAACACTACATAATAACATTAAAAAACAGTACGTATTTTTGTCCACGAAAAATAAAGCTTAGAGACGGCTAGCTTTTTAGGAAAGCTAATACTTGTGCTAGTTAACCTTAATATTTTTTAATTTAATACTGCATTATCGACATTTATTAGCTGATAATCCTGAAATTTCAGTTTCATCACATTTCAAATAATAAGAAGCGTATACAAAAATCAACAATTGAAAAATTTAAATTTATATAAAGTTATATTGGAACAGTCACGAAAAACAGACTTGAACTATAGTATAGTACCAGGTCGATATTGGATTCCGCTCGACTATACTGTGCAGCGGAATCGCGCAGCGGACAACAAAGTTACATATTTTAATGTAATTTTAGTACTGTCGCGATTTATCCTGACCCGAAAGTTTTTTTTAAACCAATCAAAAACGCGCCAATTTTCTATTCATGTAATAATGGTTAATATTACATTGCAGGCAATCTGGCCAAACTCGTATGTTATAATGGTAAATATCAACTCGCAGTCAATCTGGATACCTAAGTACTAGAGTAAGATTTGTGTTCAGTCGTAAGATGTAAGTAGGTCAAAGGTTAATGTGACTGATAGAAGCTTATTTTTGGACTACAGTGCAATATACAATCGTCAAACGTGATTTTTGTGTTTAAATAATAGAAAACCTTACTCTCTCCATCGTTGTGGATTGAGATAAAAACAGGTTCCCCACACCAGAACGAGTATTGGGGTCTCAGTGGTCCAGGCAGTTAGTCGACGTATTGTTCACTCAAGTGTTTAGTTCAAGCCCGTCCGACATGGTCTGCTCAACTCCTTTATTGGCCAGGATTGTCACGTTTCCTGCCATTGTTGGGAGTTTTCACTGGATGGATTTCAGAACCAATACTTAAAAGTACGTAAAGCGCGAGGTATCTTCATACTTCAGACTTCTGACTTCATACTTCTAAGTTCAAAGCTCAAACTTCAGATTTCAGACTTCTCACTTCGGACTTCATAGATCTGCTGTAAATGAACTATGTTAGTGCTACATTCTTCCAGTACATAGATAGCAGACAGGGAAAAAGACTATAAACACTATGTATGTACTTTTTGATCTGATTTCACGGAGTGAAAAATCCGGGTTATAAAATGTTGAATGGCGGGCGGGCGGGGAAAATATTTCTTAACAGTTTTTGATATGTGGAGACTTAATATACTAAATAGACGATAATAGATAGATGTGGAATAAGTGTAAACGACAAAACCAACATAAAGAAACGGCAATTTAAAAATCACTATGGAAAACAGCCAGCAGTCTTCAACATGACCATATGTCGCTGCTCGCCATCTTGCATTGGCCCAAGACTAAAAATACAATACATAAGATTCAATACAAATCCCAAAATTATCAACGAAAGACTCATTTCTGGAAATAGAACAATAAACACAAAGATGACAGGGACAAACAAAAGCTTTGACAAAGATTCCTGGTTTATACAAAGATAAATGTTTTAATTTCTAATATTTCATTGAATTTATTACATTATTATTATATTAGCTTCAACTTGCTGTCATTAATATGGAGTATGACGGATTGGAAAGGAAATATCTTAAGGTTTTGGAAAAACTTGCAATGGTGAGTTTTATGTTTTAACGTGAAGCCAATGTGAAATTCACGTTAAATTTACTTCACCAGACGTATCATGTTCATGTGCTACCAGACGTATCCTGTTCATGTGCTACCAGACGTATCACTGTTCATGTGCTACTAGAAGTATCCTGTTCAAGTGCTATTAGACGTTTCCATGTTCAAGTGCTACCAGACGTATCCCTGTTCAGGTGTAACCAGACCTATCCCTGTTCTGGTGCTACCAGACGTATCCCTGTTCAGGCGCAACCAGACGTATCCCTGTTCAGGAGCTACCAGACGTATCACTGTTCAGGAGCTACCAAACGTATCCCTGTTCAGGTGGGTGCTACCAGACGTATCCTGTTCATGTGCTACCAGAATTATCCCTGTTCAGGTGCTACCAGACGTATCCCTGTTTAAGTGCTACCAGACGTATCCCTGTTAAGGTGCTACCAGACGTATCCCTGTTCAGGTGCTACCAGACGTATACCTGTTCAGGTGCTACCAGACGTATCAATGTTCAGGCGCTACCAGACGTATCCCTGTTTAAGTGCTACCAGACTTATCCCTGTTCAGGCGCTACCAGACGTATCCCTGTTCAGGTGCTACCAGAAGTATCCCTGTTCAGGGGCTACCAGACGTATCACTGTTCAGGTGGGTGCTTCCAGACGTATCCCTGTTCAGGTGGGTGCTTCCAGACGTATCCTGTTCATGTGCTACCAGAAGTATCCCTGTTCAGGTGCTACCAGACGTATCCCTGTTTAAGTGCTACCAGACGTATCCCTGTTCAGGTGCTACCAGACGTATCCCTGTTCAGGTGCTACTAGACGTATCCATGTTCAGGTGCTACAAGACGTATCCCTGATGTAGTAGTGAGGTTTTTGTGCAGTACAAATCTTTGTAGACTTTCTGAGTCCCACGCTCTCCATGTTAATTCTAATATCTGGTCAAAAGAGAGATAAATCTGTTTAGAAAGACAACTCTGAACACATTTCGAAAGTGTCACTAAAAATGTTTATTGAATTCGTTTAAGTACTAAATTGCCAATGAAAAACTTTTTGCGGAATGTTTAGTCAACATATGACATTAATGCATTTTATATATTGCATTACGAATATAGAACCCTGTTATTCAACTTACCACATAATTTTATAACAATAGTTATGTGTTTAATTTTGTTTTGGATTCCGAGTACGAGATAAGTACCAAACTGTTAGCGACCTATATACCAGCAATTGTCATCTTACCATGCATGGTTACTGAGGAACAGACCCAATCCAGAAATCATGTACTATTCATCAACAACCTATATACCACCCTAAATCTATAACATAGCCACTATACAATGAAACTGAGGCTAATGCCAGGTTAGAGGTCACTAAATGACTGTCATGACGTCATCACAAGTTAGCGTTTGGACCAATATTGATGGATATCTGGCATATGAAGTAACATGTCAAATGTTGACGCCAGAAACCCATATACATGTATTTGTATGTTCATGTATGTGCGTATGTCTTCCCTTGAATCGTTGCAGGCGGATGGTGTCCCGCCAGAATGCCTTTGCTTCCTTCCACTGTTATAGCAAAATAAACTGACTATATATATAGATCCTGCACACATCAGTTCGTAAGATCCACGGAACAACCCCTCAATGGAGACCATAAATGGCTGGTACACACATCAGTTTGTAATTTCTACGGTCCGAACCCTCAATGGAGACCACAACTGGATGGTACACACATCAGTTTGTAAAACTTACGTACCAACCCTTCAACGGAGACCACAACTGGCTGGTACACACAAAAGTTTGTAAGATCTACGGACCAACCCCACAATAGAGACCACATCTGGCGGTTACACACATCAGTTTGTAAAATTTACGGACCAACCCCTCAAAGGAGACTACAACTGGCTGGTACACACATCAGTTTGTAAAATTTACGGACCAACCCCACAATGGGGACCACAACCGGCTGGAACACAAATCAGTTTGTAAGATCTACGGACCAACCCTTTAATTGAGACCACAACCGGCTGGAACACAAATCAGTTTGTAAGATCTACGGACCAACCCTTTAATTGAGACCACAACCGGCTGGTACACAAATCAGTTTGTAAGATCTACGGACCAACCCCACAATGGGGACTACAACTGGCTGGTACACAAATCAGTTTGTAAGATCTACGGACCAACCCTTTAATTGAGACCACAAATGACTGGTACACAAATCAGTTTGTAAGATCTACGGACCAACCCTTTAATTGAGACCACAAATGACTGGTACACAAATCAGTTTGTAAGATCTACGGACCAATCCTTTAATTGAGACCACAAATGGCTGGTACACAATCAGTTTGTAAGATCTACTGACCAACCCCTCAATGGGGACCACAACTGGCTAGTACATACATCAGTATGGTAAAATTTAAGGACCAAAACGTTATAAGTATGTTGATGCTGAGAATACTTTGAACTGGAATTAAAACTCAGAACAGTTAAATATTATTTGATTTTGTCTTCTAGTATACGAAATAATTTTGATATTTGACGTATAATTATGATATATTATGTAAAGGCGATTCGTTCACATAATAAGGATAGAGCTATGAATTTTGACGTTGGACTTACAAATGCTTACATTTTACAGCAGCACTGTTGATGTAGTACAGCGGCCTTAGAAAGTCTCCCCGTACAATCAAGTCAGTACTGTTGATGTAGTGCAGCGGCCTTAGAAAGTCTCCCTGTACAATCAAGTCAGCACTGTTGATGTAGTACAGCGGCCTTAGAAAGTCTCCCTGTACAATCAAGTCAGTACTGTTGATGTAGTGCAGCGGCCTTAGAAAGTCTCCCTGTACAATCAAGTCAGCACTGTTGATGTAGTGTAGCGACCTTAGAAAGTCTCCCTGTACAATCAAGTCAGTACTGTTGATGTAGTACAGCGGCCTTAGAAAGTCTCCCTGTACAATCAAGTCAGTACTGTTGATGTAGTACAGCGGCCTTAGAAAGTCTCCCTGTACAATCAAGTCAGTACTGTTGATGTAGTACAGCGACCTTAGAAAGTCTCCCTGTACAATCAAGTCAGCACTGTTGATGTAGTGTAGCGGCCTTAGAAAGTCTCCCTGTACAATCAAGTCAGTACTGTTGATGTAGTACAGCGGCCTTAGAAAGTCTCCCTGTACAATCAAGTCAGTACTGTTGATGTAGTACAGCGACCTTAGAAAGTCTCCCTGTACAATCAAGTCAGCACTGTTGATGTAGTGCAGCGGCCTTAGAAAGTCTCCCCGTACAATCAAGTCCACTGTTGATGTAGTGCAGCGGCCTTAGAAAGTCTCCCCGTACAATCAAGTCAGCACTGTTGATGTAGTGCAGCGGCCTTAGAAAGTCTCCCTGTACAATCAAGTCAGTACTGTTGATGTAGTGCAGCGGCCTTAGAAAGTCTCCCCGTACAATCAAGTCCACTGTTGATGTAGTGCAGCGGCCTTAGAAAGTCTCCCCGTACAATCAAGTCAGCACTGTTGATGTAGTGCAGCGGCCTTAGAAAGTCTCCCTGTACAATCAAGTCAGTACTGTTGATGTAGTACAGCGGCCTTAGAAAGTCTCCCTGTACAATCAAGTCAGCACTGTTGATGTAGTACAGCGGCCTTAGAAAGTCTCCCTGTACAATCAAGTCAGTACTGTTGATGTAGTGCAGCGACCTTAGAAAGTCTCCCCGTACAATCAAGTCAGCACTGTTGATGTAGTGCAGCGGCCTTAGAAAGTCTCCCCGTACAATCAAGTCAGTACTGTTGATGTAGTACAGCGGCCTTAGAAAGTCTCCCTGTACAATCAAGTCAGTACTGTTGATGTAGTGCAGCGGCCTTAGAAAGTCTCCCTGTACAATCAAGTCAGTACTGTTGATGTAGTACAGCGGCCTTAGAAAGTCTCCCCGTACAATCAAGTCAGTACTGTTGATGTAGTACAGCGGCCTTAGAAAGTCTCCCCGTACAATCAAGTCAGCACTGTTGATGTAGTACAGCGACCTTAGAAAGTCTCCCTGTACAATCAAGTCAGTACTGTTGATGTAGTACAGCGGCTTTAGAAAGTCTCCCTGTACAATCAAGTCAGTACTGTTGATGTAGTACAGCGACCTTAGAAAGTCTCCCCGTACAATCAAGTCAGTACTGTTGATGTAGTGCAGCGGCCTTAGAAAGTCTCCCCGTACAATCAAGTCAGCACTGTTGATGTAGTACAGCGGCCTTAGAAAGTCTCCCTGTACAATCAAGTCAGTACTGTTGATGTAGTGTAGCGGCCTTAGAAAGTCTCCCTGTCCAATCAAGTCAGTACTGTTGATGTAGTACAGCGACCTTAGAAAGTCTCCCCGTACAATCAAGTCAGTACTGTTGATGTAGTGCAGCGGCCTTAGAAAGTCTCCCTGTACAATCAAGTCAGTACTGTTGATGTAGTACAGCGGCCTTAGAAAGTCTCCCCGTACAATCAAGTCAGTACTGTTGATGTAGTGTAGCGGCCTTAGAAAGTCTCCCTGTACAATCAAGTCAGTACTGTTGATGTAGTACAGCGGCCTTAGAAAGTCTCCCCGTACAATCAAGTCAGCACTGTTGATGTAGTACAGCGACCTTAGAAAGTCTCCCTGTACAATCAAGTCAGCACTGTTGATGTAGTACAGCGGCCTAAGAAAGTCTCCCCGTACAATCAAGTCAGTACTGTTGATGTAGTACAGCGGCCTTAGAAAGTCTCCCCGTACAATCAAGTCAGTACTGTTGATGTAGTACAGCGGCCTTAGAAAGTCTCCCTGTACAATCAAGTCAGTACTGTTGATGTAGTACAGCGGCCTTAGAAAGTCTCCCTGTACAATCAAGTCAGTACTGTTGATGTAGTACAGCGGCCTTAGAAAGTCTCCCTGTACAATCAAGTCAGTACTGTTGATGTAGTACAGCGGCCTTAGAAAGTCTCCCTGTACAATCAAGTCAGTACTGTTGATGTAGTGTAGCGGCCTTAGAAAGTCTCCCTGTACAATCAAGTCAGTACTGTTGATGTAGTACAGCGGCCTTAGAAAGTCTCCCCGTACAATCAAGTCAGTACTGTTGATGTAGTACAGCGGCCTTAGAAAGTCTCCCTGTACAATCAAGTCAGTACTGTTGATGTAGTACAGCGGCCTTAGAAAGTCTCCCTGTACAATCAAGTCAGTACTGTTGATGTAGTGTAGCGGCCTTAGAAAGTCTCCCCGTACAATCAAGTCAGTACTGTTGATGTAGTGTAGCGGCCTTAGAAAGTCTCCCTGTACAATCAAGTCAGCACTGTTGATGTAGTACAGCGGCCTTAGAAAGTCTCCCCGTACAATCAAGTCAGCACTGTTGATGTAGTGCAGCGGCCTTAGAAAGTCTCCCTGTACAATCAAGTCAGTACTGTTGATGTAGTACAGCGGCCTTAGAAAGTCTCCCCGTACAACCAAGTCAGCACTGTTGATGTAGTGTAGCGACCTTAGAAAGTCTCCCCGTACAATCAAGTCAGCACTGTTGATGTAGTGCAGCGGCCTTAGAAAGTCTCCCTGTACAATCAAGTCAGCACTGTTGATGTAGTGCAGCGGCCTTAGAAAGTCTCCCTGTACAATCAAGTCAGTACTGTTGATGTAGTACAGCGGCCTTAGAAAGTCTCCCCGTACAATCAAGTCAGCACTGTTGATGTAGTGCAGCGGCCTTAGAAAGTCTCCCCGTACAATCAAGTCAGCACTGTTGATGTAGTGTAGCGGCCTTAGAAAGTCTCCCTGTACAATCAAGTCAGTACTGTTGATGTAGTGCAGCGGCCTTAGAAAGTCTCCCCGTACAATCAAGTCAGCACTGTTGATGTAGTGTAGCGGCCTTAGAAAGTCTCCCTGTACAATCAAGTCAGTACTGTTGATGTAGTGCAGCGGCCTTAGAAAGTCTCCCCGTACAATCAAGTCAGCACTGTTGATGTAGTACAGCGACCTTAGAAAGTCTCCCCGTACAATCAAGTCAGCACTGTTGATATAGTGCAGCGGCCTTAGAAAGTCTCCCTGTACAATCAAGTCAGCACTGTTGATGTAGTGCAGCGGCCTTAGAAAGTCTCCCTGTACAATCAAGTCAGTACTGTTGATGTAGTGCAGCGGCCTTAGAAAGTCTCCCTGTACAATCAAGTCAGCACTGTTGATGTAGTGCAGCGGCCTTAGAAAGTCTCCCCGTACAATCAAGTCAGTACTGTTGATGTAGTACAGCGGCCTTAGAAAGTCTCCCTGTACAATCAAGTCAGTACTGTTGATGTAGTACAGCGGCCTTAGAAAGTCTCCCCGTACAATCAAGTCAGTACTGTTGATGTAGTACAGCGGCCTTAGAAAGTCTCCCTGTACAATCAAGTCAGTACTGTTGATGTAGTACAGCGGCCTTAGAAAGTCTCCCCGTACAATCAAGTCAGTACTGTTGATGTAGTGCAGCGACCTTAGAAAGTCTCCCCGTACAATCAAGTCAGTACTGTTGATGTAGTGCAGCGACCTTAGAAAGTCTCCCCGTACAATCAAGTCAGCACTGTTGATGTAGTGCAGCGGCCTTAGAAAGTCTCCCCGTACAATCAAGTCAGTACTGTTGATGTAGTGTAGCGGCCTTAGAAAGTCTCCCTGTACAATCAAGTCCACTGTTGATGTAGTGCAGCGGCCTTAGAAAGTCTCCCTGTACAATCAAGTCAGTACTGATGATGTAGTGTAGCGGCCTTAGAAAGTCTCCCCGTACAATCAAGTCGGTACTGTTGATGTAGTACAGCGGCCTTAGAAAGTCTCCCTGTACAATCAAGTCAGTACTGTTGATGTAGTACAGCGGCCTTAGAAAGTCTCCCCGTACAATCAAGTCAGCACTGTTGATGTAGTACAGCGGCCTTAGAAAGTCTCCCCGTACAATCAAGTCAGCACTGTTGATGTAGTACAGCGGCCTTAGAAAGTCTCCCCGTACAATCAAGTCAGCACTGTTGATGTAGTACAGCGGCCTTAGAAAGTCTCCCTGTACAATCAAGTCAGTACTGTTGATGTAGTACAGCGGCCTTAGAAAGTCTCCCTGTACAATCAAGTCAGCACTGTTGATGTAGTGTAGCGGCCTTAGAAAGTCTCCCTGTACAATCAAGTCAGCACTGTTGATGTAGTACAGCGGCCTTAGAAAGTCTCCCCGTACAATCAAGTCAGCACTGTTGATGTAGTACAGCGGCCTTAGAAAGTCTCCCTGTACAATCAAGTCAGTACTGTTGATGTAGTGCAGCGGCCTTAGAAAGTCTCCCCGTACAATCAAGTCAGCACTGTTGATGTAGTGCAGCGGCCTTAGAAAGTCTCCCCGTACAATCAAGTCAGCACTGTTGATGTAGTACAGCGGCCTTAGAAAGTCTCCCCGTACAATCAAGTCAGCACTGTTGATGTAGTGCAGCGGCCTTAGAAAGTCTCCCTGTACAATCAAGTCAGTACTGTTGATGTAGTGCAGCGGCCTTAGAAAGTCTCCCCGTACAATCAAGTCAGTACTGTTGATGTAGTGCAGCGGCCTTAGAAAGTCTCCCCGTACAATCAAGTCAGCACTGTTGATGTAGTGCAGCGGCCTTAGAAAGTCTCCCCGTACAATCAAGTCAGCACTGTTGATGTAGTACAGCGGCCTTAGAAAGTCTCCCCGTACAATCAAGTCAGCACTGTTGATGTAGTGCAGCGGCCTTAGAAAGTCTCCCTGTACAATCAAGTCAGTACTGTTGATGTAGTGCAGCGGCCTTAGAAAGTCTCCCCGTACAATCAAGTCAGTACTGTTGATGTAGTGCAGCGGCCTTAGAAAGTCTCCCCGTACAATCAAGTCAGCACTGTTGATGTAGTACAGCGACCTTAGAAAGTCTCCCTGTACAATCAAGTCAGCACTGTTGATGTAGTACAGCGACCTTAGAAAGTCTCCCCGTACAATCAAGTCAGCACTGTTGATGTAGTGCAGCGACCTTAGAAAGTCTCCCTGTACAATCAAGTCAGTACTCTTGATGTAGTACAGCGGCCTTAGAAAGTCTCCCTGTACAATCAAGTCAGCACTGTTGATGTAGTACAGCGGCCTTAGAAAGTCTCCCCGTACAATCAAGTCCACTGTTGATGTAGTGCAGCGGCCTTAGAAAGTCTCCCCGTACAATCAAGTCAGTACTGTTGATGTAGTGCAGCGGCCTTAGAAAGTCTCCCTGTACAATCAAGTCAGCACTGTTGATGTAGTACAGCTGCCTTAGAAAGTCTCCCCGTACAATCAAGTCAGTACCGTTGATGTAGTGCAGCGACCTTAGAAAGTCTCCCTGTACAATCAAGTCAGCACTGTTGATGTAGTACAGCTGCCTTAGAAAGTCTCCCCGTACAATCAAGTCAGTACTGTTGATGTAGTACAGCGGCCTTAGAAAGTCTCCCCGTACAATCAAGTCAGCACTGTTGATGTAGTGCAGCGGTCTTAGAAAGTCTCCCTGTACAATCAAGTCAGTACTGTTGATGTAGTACAGCGGCCTTAGAAAGTCTCCCTGTACAATCAAGTCAGCACTGTTGATGTAGTGCAGCGGCCTTAGAAAGTCTCCCCGTACAATCAAGTCAGCACTGTTGATGTAGTGCAGCGGCCTTAGAAAGTCTCCCCGTACAATCAAGTCAGTACTGTTGATGTAGTACAGCGGCCTTAGAAAGTCTCCCTGTACAATCAAGTCAGCACTGTTGATGTAGTGCAGCGGCCTTAGAAAGTCTCCCCGTACAATCAAGTCAGTACTGTTGATGTAGTGCAGCGGCCTTAGAAAGTCTCCCTGTACAATCAAGTCAGCACTGTTGATGTAGTGCAGCGGCCTTAGAAAGTCTCCCTGTACAATCAAGTCAGCACTGTTGATGTAGTACAGCGGCCTTAGAAAGTCTCCCCGTACAATTAAGTCAGCACTGTTGATGTAGTGCAGCGGCCTTAGAAAGTCTCCCCGTACAATCAAGTCCGTACTGTTGATGTAGTGTAGCGGCCTTAGAAAGTCTCCCTGTACAATCAAGTCAGCACTGTTGATGTAGTGTAGCGACCTTAGAAAGTCTCCCTGTACAATCAAGTCAGTACTGTTGATGTAGTGTAGCGACCTTAGAAAGTCTCCCTGTACAATCAAGTCAGCACTGTTGATGTAGTGTAGCGACCTTAGAAAGTCTCCCTGTACAATCAAGTCAGTACTGTTGATGTAGTACAGCGGCCTTAGAAAGTCTCCCCGTACAATCAAGTTAGTACTGTTGATGTAGTACAGCGGCCTTAGAAAGTCTCCCCGTACAATCAAGTTAGTACTGTTGATGTAGTACAGCGGCCTTAGAAAGTCTCCCCGTACAATCAAGTCCGTACTGTTGATGTAGTGTAGCGGCCTTAGAAAGTCTCCCTGTACAATCAAGTCAGCACTGTTGATGTAGTGCAGCGGCCTTAGAAAGTCTCCCCGTACAATCAAGTCAGCACTGTTGATGTAGTACAGCGGCCTTAGAAAGTCTCCCCGTACAATCAAGTTAGTACTGTTGATGTAGTACAGCGGCCTTAGAAAGTCTCCCCGTACAATCAAGTCCGTACTGTTGATGTAGTGTAGCGGCCTTAGAAAGTCTCCCTGTACAATCAAGTCAGCACTGTTGATGTAGTGTAGCGACCTTAGAAAGTCTCCCTGTACAATCAAGTCAGTACTGTTGATGTAGTGTAGCGACCTTAGAAAGTCTCCCTGTACAATCAAGTCAGCACTGTTGATGTAGTGTAGCGACCTTAGAAAGTCTCCCTGTACAATCAAGTCAGCACTGTTGATGTAGTGTAGCGACCTTTGAAAGTCTCCCTGTACAATCAAGTCAGTACTGTTGATGTAGTACAGCGGCCTTAGAAAGTCTCCATGTACAATCAAGTCAGCACTGTTGATGTAGTGTAGCGACCTTAGAAAGTCTCCCTGTACAATCAAGTCAGTACTGTTGATGTAGTACAGCGGCCTTAGAAAGTCTCCCCGTACAATCAAGTCAGCACTGTTGATGTAGTACAGCGGCCTTAGAAAGTCTCCCCGTACAATCAAGTCAGTACTGTTGATGTAGTACAGCGGCCTTAGAAAGTCTCCCTGTACAATCAAGTCAGTACTGTTGATGTAGTGCAGCGGCCTTAGAAAGTCTCCCTGTACAATCAAGTCAGTACTGTTGATGTAGTACAGCGGCCTTAGAAAGTCTCCCTGTACAATCAAGTCAGTACTGTTGATGTAGTGCAGCGGCCTTAGAAAGTCTCCCCGTACAATCAAGTCAGTACTGTTGATGTAGTGCAGCGGCCTTAGAAAGTCTCCCCGTACAATCAAGTTAGTACTGTTGATGTAGTGCAGCGGCCTTAGAAAGTCTCCCCGTACAATCAAGTCAGTACTGTTGATGTAGTACAGCGACCTTAGAAAGTCTCCCTGTACAATCAAGTCAGTACTGTTGATGTAGTGCAGCGGCCTTAGAAAGTCTCCCCGTACAATCAAGTCAGTACTGTTGATGTAGTGCAGCGGCCTTAGAAAGTCTCCCCGTACAATCAAGTCAGTACTGTTGATGTAGTACAGCGGCCTTAGAAAGTCTCCCCGTACAATCAAGTCAGTACTGTTGATGTAGTGCAGCGACCTTAGAAAGTCTCCCTGTACAATCAAGTCAGTACTGTTGATGTAGTACAGCGGCCTTAGAAAGTCTCCCCGTACAATCAAGTTAGTACTGTTGATGTAGTGCAGCGGCCTTAGAAAGTCTCCCCGTACAATCAAGTCAGTACTGTTGATGTAGTACAGCGGCCTTAGAAAGTCTCCCTGTACAATCAAGTCAGTACTGTTGATGTAGTGCAGCGGCCTTAGAAAGTCTCCTTGTACAATCAAGTCAGTACTGTTGATGTAGTGCAGCGGCCTTAGAAAGTCTCCCTGTACAATCAAGTCAGCACTGTTGATGTAGTACAGCGGCCTTAGAAAGTCTCCCTGTACAATCAAGTCAGCACTGTTGATGTAGTACAGCGGCCTTAGAAAGTCTCCCCGTACAATCAAGTCAGTACTGTTGATGTAGTACAGCGGCCTTAGAAAGTCTCCCCGTACAATCAAGTCAGCACTGTTGATGTAGTACAGCGGCCTTAGAAAGTCTCCCTGTACAATCAAGTCAGCACTGTTGATGTAGTACAGCGGCCTTAGAAAGTCTCCCTGTACAATCAAGTCAGTACTGTTGATGTAGTACAGCGGCCTTAGAAAGTCTCCCTGTACAATCAAGTCAGTACTGTTGATGTAGTACAGCGGCCTTAGAAAGTCCCCCCGTACAATCAAGTCAGTACTGTTGATGTAGTACAGCGGCCTTAGAAAGTCTCCCCGTACAATCAAGTCAGTACTGTTGATGTAGTACAGCGGCCTTAGAAAGTCTCCCCGTACAATCAAGTCAGCACTGTTGATGTAGTACAGCGGCCTTAGAAAGTCTCCCCGTACAATCAAGTCAGTACTGTTGATGTAGTGCAGCGACCTTAGAAAGTCTCCCCGTACAATCAAGTCAGCACTGTTGATGTAGTGTAGCGGCCTTAGAAAGTCTCCCAGTACAATCAAGTCAGTACTGTTGATGTAGTACAGCGGCCTTAGAAAGTCTCCCTGTACAATCAAGTCAGTACTGTTGATGTAGTGCAGCGACCTTAGAAAGTCTCCCCGTACAATCAAGTCAGTACTGTTGATGTAGTGCAGCGGCCTTAGAAAGTCTCCCTGTACAATCAAGTCAGTACTGTTGATGTAGTACAGCGGCCTTAGAAAGTCTCCCTGTACAATCAAGTCAGCACTGTTGATGTAGTACAGCGGCCTTAGAAAGTCTCCCCGTACAATCAAGTCAGTACTGTTGATGTAGTACAGCGGCCTTAGAAAGTCTCCCCGTACAATCAAGTCAGCACTGTTGATGTAGTACAGCGGCCTTAGAAAGTCTCCCCGTACAATCAAGTCAGCACTGTTGATGTAGTACAGCGGCCTAAGAAAGTCTCCCCGTACAATCAAGTCAGTACTGTTGATGTAGTACAGCGGCCTTAGAAAGTCTCCCCGTACAATCAAGTCAGCACTGTTGATGTAGTACAGCGGCCTTAGAGAGTCTCCCCGTACAATCAAGTCAGTACTGTTGATGTAGTACAGCCGCCTTAGAGAGTCTCCCTGTACAATGAAGTCAGTACTGTTGATGTAGTACAGCGGCCTTAGAAAGTCTCCCCGTACAATCAAGTCAGTACTGTTGATGTAGTGCAGCGGCCTTAGAAAGTCTCCCCGTACAATCAAGTCAGTACTGTTGATGTAGTACAGCGGCCTTAGAAAGTCTCCCTGTACAATCAAGTCAGTACTGTTGATGTAGTACAGCGGCCTTAGAAAGTCTCCCTGTACAATCAAGTCAGTACTGTTGATGTAGTACAGCGGCCTTAGAAAGTCTCCCTGTACAATCAAGTCAGTACTGTTGATGTAGTGCAGCGGCCTTAGAAAGTCTCCCCGTACAATCAAGTCAGCACTGTTGATGTAGTACAGCGGCCTTAGAAAGTCTCCCTGTACAATCAAGTCAGTAGTGTTGATGTAGTGCAGCGGCCTTAGAAAGTCTCCCCGTACAATCAAGTCAGCACTGTTGATGTAGTACAGCGGCCTTAGAAAGTCTCCCTGTACAATCAAGTCAGTACTGTTGATGTAGTGTAGCGGCCTTAGAAAGTCTCCCTGTACAATCAAGTCAGTACTGTTGATGTAGTACAGCGGCCTTAGAAAGTCTCCCCGTACAATCAAGTCAGCACTGTTGATGTAGTACAGCGGCCTTAGAAAGTCTCCCGGTACAATCAAGTCAGTACTGTTGATGCAGTACAGCGGCCTTAGAAAGTCTCCCCGTACAATCAAGTCAGCACTGTTGATGTAGTACAGCGGCCTTAGAAAGTCTCCCCGTACAATCAAGTCAGTACTGTTGATGTAGTGCAGCGACCTTAGAAAGTCTCCCCGTACAATCAAGTCAGCACTGTTGATGTAGTACAGCGGCCTTAGAAAGTCTCCCCGTACAATCAAGTCAGCACTGTTGATGTAGTACAGCGGCCTTAGAAAGTCTCCCTGTACAATCAAGTCAGTACTGTTGATGTAGTACAGCGGCCTTAGAAAGTCTCCCTGTACAATCAAGTCAGCACTGTTGATGTAGTACAGCGGCCTTAGAAAGTCTCCCTGTACAATCAAGTCAGCACTGTTGATGTAGTACAGCGACCTTAGAAAGTCTCCCTGTACAATCAAGTCAGTACTGTTGATGTAGTACAGCGGCCTTAGAAAGTCTCCCTGTACAATCAAGTCAGCACTGTTGATGTAGTGTAGCGACCTTAGAAAGTCTCCCCGTACAATCAAGTCAGTACTGTTGATGTAGTGCAGCGGCCTTAGAAAGTCTCCCCGTACAATCAAGTCAGTACTGTTGATGTAGTGCAGCGGCCTTAGAAAGTCTCCCTGTACAATCAAGTCAGTACTGTTGATGTAGTACAGCGGCCTTAGAAAGTCTCCCCGTACAATCAAGTCAGCACTGTTGATGTAGTACAGCGGCCTTAGAAAGTCTCCCTGTACAATCAAGTCAGCACTGTTGATGTAGTACAGCGGCCTTAGAAAGTCTCCCCGTACAATCAAGTCAGTACTGTTGATGTAGTGCAGCGTCCTTAGAAAGTCTCCCTGTACAATCAAGTCAGCACTGTTGATGTAGTACAGCGGCCTTAGAAAGTCTCCCTGTACAATCAAGTCAGTACTGTTGATGTAGTGCAGCGGCCTTAGAAAGTCTCCCCGTACAATCAAGTCCACTGTTGATGTAGTACAGCGGCCTTAGAAAGTCTCCCTGTACAATCAAGTCAGTACCGTTGATGTAGTACAGCGACCTTAGAAAGTCTCCCTGTACAATCAAGTCAGCACTGTTGATGTAGTACAGCGGCCTTAGAAAGTCTCCCCGTACAATCAAGTCAGTACTGTTGATGTAGTGCAGCGGCCTTAGAAAGTCTCCCTGTACAATCAAGTCAGCACTGTTGATGTAGTGTAGCAGCCTTAGAAAGTCTGCCTGTACAATCAAGTCAGCACTGTTGATGTAGTGCAGCGGCCTTAGAAAGTCTCCCTGTACAATCAAGTCAGCACTGTTGATGTAGTACAGCGGCCTTAGAAAGTCTCCCCGTACAATCAAGTCAGTACTGTTGATGTAGTGCAGCGGCCTTAGAAAGTCTCCCTGTACAATCAAGTCAGTACTGTTGATGTAGTACAGCGGCCTTAGAAAGTCTCCCCGTACAATCAAGTCAGCACTGTTGATGTAGTACAGCGGCCTTAGAAAGTCTCCCTGTACAATCAGGTCAGCACTGTTGATGTAGTACAGCGGCCTTAGAAAGTCTCCCCGTACAATCAAGTCAGTACTGTTGATGTAGTGCAGCGGCCTTAGAAAGTCTCCCTGTACAATCAAGTCAGCACTGTTGATGTAGTACAGCGGCCTTAGAAAGTCTCCCCGTACAATCAAGTCAGTACTGTTGATGTAGTGCAGCGGCCTTAGAAAGTCTCCCCGTACAATCAAGTCCACTGTTGATGTAGTACAGCGGCCTTAGAAAGTCTCCCTGTACAATCAAGTCAGTACCGTTGATGTAGTACAGCGACCTTAGAAAGTCTCCCTGTACAATCAAGTCAGCACTGTTGATGTAGTACAGCGGCCTTAGAAAGTCTCCCCGTACAATCAAGTCAGTACTGTTGATGTAGTGCAGCGGCCTTAGAAAGTCTCCCTGTACAATCAAGTCAGCACTGTTGATGTAGTGTAGCGGCCTTAGAAAGTCTCCCTGTACAATCAAGTCAGCACTGTTGATGTAGTGCAGCGGCCTTAGAAAGTCTCCCTGTACAATCAAGTCAGCACTGTTGATGTAGTACAGCGGCCTTAGAAAGTCTCCCCGTACAATCAAGTCAGTACTGTTGATGTAGTGCAGCGGCCTTAGAAAGTCTCCCTGTACAATCAAGTCAGCACTGTTGATGTAGTACAGCGGCCTTAGAAAGTCTCCCCTTACAATCAAGTCAGTACTGTTGATGTAGTGCAGCGGCCTTAGAAAGTCTCCCCGTACAATCAAGTCAGTACTGTTGATGTAGTACAGCGGCCTTAGAAAGTCTCCCCGTACAATCAAGTCAGTACTGTTGATGTAGTGCAGCGGCCTTAGAAAGTCTCCCTGTACAATCAAGTCAGCACTGTTGATGTAGTACAGCGGCCTTAGAAAGTCTCCCCGTACAATCAAGTCAGTACTGTTGATGTAGTGCAGCGGCCTTAGAAAGTCTCCCTGTACAATCAAGTCAGCACTGTTGATGTAGTACAGCGGCCTTAGAAAGTCTCCCCGTACAATCAAGTCAGTACTGTTGATGTAGTGCAGCGGCCTTAGAAAGTCTCCCCGTACAATCAAGTCAGTACTGTTGATGTAGTACAGCGGCCTTAGAAAGTCTCCCTGTACAATGAAGTCAGTACTGTTGATGTAGTGCAGCGGCCTTAGAAAGTCTCCCTGTACAATCAAGTCAGTACTGTTGATGTAGTGCAGCGGCCTTAGAAAGTCTCCCCGTACAATCAAGTCAGTACTGTTGATGTAGTGCAGCGGCCTTAGAAAGTCTCCCCGTACAATCAAGTCAGTACTGTTGATGTAGTGTAGCGGCCTTAGAAAGTCTCCCCGTACAATCAAGTCCACTGTTGATGTAGTACAGCGGCCTTAGAAAGTCTCCCTGTACAATCAAGTCAGTACTGTTGATGTAGTACAGCGACCTTAGAAAGTCTCCCCGTACAATCAAGTCAGCACTGTTGATGTAGTGCAGCGGCCTTAGAAAGTCTCCCTGTACAATCAAGTCAGTACTGTTGATGTAGTGTAGCGGCCTTAGAAAGTCTCCCTGTACAATCAAGTCAGTACTGTTGATGTAGTACAGCGGCCTTAGAAAGTCTCCCCGTACAATCAAGTCAGCACTGTTGATGTAGTACAGCGGCCTTAGAAAGTCTCCCCGTACAATCAAGTCAGTACTGTTGATGCAGTACAGCGGCCTTAGAAAGTCTCCCCGTACAATCAAGTCAGCACTGTTGATGTAGTACAGCGGCCTTAGAAAGTCTCCCCGTACAATCAAGTCAGTACTGTTGATGTAGTGCAGCGACCTTAGAAAGTCTCCCCGTACAATCAAGTCAGCACTGTTGATGTAGTACAGCGGCCTTAGAAAGTCTCCCCGTACAATCAAGTCAGCACTGTTGATGTAGTACAGCGGCCTTAGAAAGTCTCCCTGTACAATCAAGTCAGTACTGTTGATGTAGTACAGCGGCCTTAGAAAGTCTCCCTGTACAATCAAGTCAGCACTGTTGATGTAGTACAGCGGCCTTAGAAAGTCTCCCTGTACAATCAAGTCAGCACTGTTGATGTAGTACAGCGACCTTAGAAAGTCTCCCTGTACAATCAAGTCAGTACTGTTGATGTAGTACAGCGGCCTTAGAAAGTCTCCCTGTACAATCAAGTCAGTACTGTTGATGTAGTGCAGCGGCCTTAGAAAGTCTCCCTGTACAATCAAGTCAGCACTGTTGATGTAGTGTAGCGGCCTTAGAAAGTCTCCCTGTACAATCAAGTCAGCACTGTTGATGTAGTGCAGCGGCCTTAGAAAGTCTCCCTGTACAATCAAGTCAGTACTGTTGATGTAGTACAGCGGCCTTAGAAAGTCTCCCTGTACAATCAAGTCAGTACTGTTGATGTAGTGTAGCGGCCTTAGAAAGTCTCCCTGTACAATCAAGTCAGTACTGTTGATGTAGTACAGCGGCCTTAGAAAGTCTCCCCGTACAATCAAGTCAGCACTGTTGATGTAGTACAGCGGCCTTAGAAAGTCTCCCCGTACAATCAAGTCAGTACTGTTGATGCAGTACAGCGGCCTTAGAAAGTCTCCCCGTACAATCAAGTCAGCACTGTTGATGTAGTACAGCGGCCTTAGAAAGTCTCCCCGTACAATCAAGTCAGTACTGTTGATGTAGTGCAGCGACCTTAGAAAGTCTCCCCGTACAATCAAGTCAGCACTGTTGATGTAGTACAGCGGCCTTAGAAAGTCTCCCCGTACAATCAAGTCAGCACTGTTGATGTAGTACAGCGGCCTTAGAAAGTCTCCCTGTACAATCAAGTCAGTACTGTTGATGTAGTACAGCGGCCTTAGAAAGTCTCCCTGTACAATCAAGTCAGCACTGTTGATGTAGTACAGCGGCCTTAGAAAGTCTCCCTGTACAATCAAGTCAGCACTGTTGATGTAGTACAGCGACCTTAGAAAGTCTCCCTGTACAATCAAGTCAGTACTGTTGATGTAGTGCAGCGGCCTTAGAAAGTCTCCCCGTACAATCAAGTCAGTACTGTTGATGTAGTGTAGCGGCCTTAGAAAGTCTCCCCGTACAATCAAGTCCACTGTTGATGTAGTACAGCGGCCTTAGAAAGTCTCCCTGTACAATCAAGTCAGTACTGTTGATGTAGTACAGCGACCTTAGAAAGTCTCCCCGTACAATCAAGTCAGCACTGTTGATGTAGTGCAGCGGCCTTAGAAAGTCTCCCTGTACAATCAAGTCAGTACTGTTGATGTAGTGTAGCGGCCTTAGAAAGTCTCCCTGTACAATCAAGTCAGTACTGTTGATGTAGTACAGCGGCCTTAGAAAGTCTCCCCGTACAATCAAGTCAGCACTGTTGATGTAGTACAGCGGCCTTAGAAAGTCTCCCCGTACAATCAAGTCAGTACTGTTGATGCAGTACAGCGGCCTTAGAAAGTCTCCCCGTACAATCAAGTCAGCACTGTTGATGTAGTACAGCGGCCTTAGAAAGTCTCCCCGTACAATCAAGTCAGTACTGTTGATGTAGTGCAGCGACCTTAGAAAGTCTCCCCGTACAATCAAGTCAGCACTGTTGATGTAGTACAGCGGCCTTAGAAAGTCTCCCCGTACAATCAAGTCAGCACTGTTGATGTAGTACAGCGGCCTTAGAAAGTCTCCCTGTACAATCAAGTCAGTACTGTTGATGTAGTACAGCGGCCTTAGAAAGTCTCCCTGTACAATCAAGTCAGCACTGTTGATGTAGTACAGCGGCCTTAGAAAGTCTCCCTGTACAATCAAGTCAGCACTGTTGATGTAGTACAGCGACCTTAGAAAGTCTCCCTGTACAATCAAGTCAGTACTGTTGATGTAGTACAGCGGCCTTAGAAAGTCTCCCTGTACAATCAAGTCAGTACTGTTGATGTAGTGCAGCGGCCTTAGAAAGTCTCCCTGTACAATCAAGTCAGCACTGTTGATGTAGTGTAGCGGCCTTAGAAAGTCTCCCTGTACAATCAAGTCAGCACTGTTGATGTAGTGCAGCGGCCTTAGAAAGTCTCCCTGTACAATCAAGTCAGTACTGTTGATGTAGTACAGCGGCCTTAGAAAGTCTCCCTGTACAATCAAGTCAGTACTGTTGATGTAGTGTAGCGGCCTTAGAAAGTCTCCCTGTACAATCAAGTCAGTACTGTTGATGTAGTACAGCGGCCTTAGAAAGTCTCCCCGTACAATCAAGTCAGCACTGTTGATGTAGTACAGCGGCCTTAGAAAGTCTCCCCGTACAATCAAGTCAGTACTGTTGATGCAGTACAGCGGCCTTAGAAAGTCTCCCCGTACAATCAAGTCAGCACTGTTGATGTAGTACAGCGGCCTTAGAAAGTCTCCCCGTACAATCAAGTCAGTACTGTTGATGTAGTGCAGCGACCTTAGAAAGTCTCCCCGTACAATCAAGTCAGCACTGTTGATGTAGTACAGCGGCCTTAGAAAGTCTCCCCGTACAATCAAGTCAGCACTGTTGATGTAGTACAGCGGCCTTAGAAAGTCTCCCTGTACAATCAAGTCAGTACTGTTGATGTAGTACAGCGGCCTTAGAAAGTCTCCCTGTACAATCAAGTCAGCACTGTTGATGTAGTACAGCGGCCTTAGAAAGTCTCCCTGTACAATCAAGTCAGCACTGTTGATGTAGTACAGCGACCTTAGAAAGTCTCCCTGTACAATCAAGTCAGTACTGTTGATGTAGTACAGCGGCCTTAGAAAGTCTCCCTGTACAATCAAGTCAGCACTGTTGATGTAGTGTAGCGACCTTAGAAAGTCTCCCCGTACAATCAAGTCAGTACTGTTGATGTAGTGCAGCGGCCTTAGAAAGTCTCCCCGTACAATCAAGTCAGTACTGTTGATGTAGTGCAGCGGCCTTAGAAAGTCTCCCTGTACAATCAAGTCAGTACTGTTGATGTAGTACAGCGGCCTTAGAAAGTCTCCCCGTACAATCAAGTCAGCACTGTTGATGTAGTACAGCGGCCTTAGAAAGTCTCCCTGTACAATCAAGTCAGCACTGTTGATGTAGTACAGCGGCCTTAGAAAGTCTCCCCGTACAATCAAGTCAGTACTGTTGATGTAGTGCAGCGGCCTTAGAAAGTCTCCCCGTACAATCAAGTCCACTGTTGATGTAGTACAGCGGCCTTAGAAAGTCTCCCTGTACAATCAAGTCAGTACCGTTGATGTAGTACAGCGACCTTAGAAAGTCTCCCTGTACAATCAAGTCAGCACTGTTGATGTAGTACAGCGGCCTTAGAAAGTCTCCCCGTACAATCAAGTCAGTACTGTTGATGTAGTGCAGCGGCCTTAGAAAGTCTCCCTGTACAATCAAGTCAGCACTGTTGATGTAGTGTAGCGGCCTTAGAAAGTCTCCCTGTACAATCAAGTCAGCACTGTTGATGTAGTGCAGCGGCCTTAGAAAGTCTCCCTGTACAATCAAGTCAGCACTGTTGATGTAGTACAGCGGCCTTAGAAAGTCTCCCCGTACAATCAAGTCAGCACTGTTGATGTAGTACAGCGGCCTTAGAAAGTCTCCCCGTACAATCAAGTCAGTACTGTTGATGTAGTACAGCGGCCTTAGAAAGTCTCCCTGTACAATCAAGTCAGCACTGTTGATGTAGTACAGCGGCCTTAGAAAGTCTTCCTGTACAATCAAGTCAGCACTGTTGATGTAGTACAGCGACCTTAGAAAGTCTCCCTGTACAATCAAGTCATTACTGTTGATGTAGTGCAGCGGCCTTAGAAAGTCTCCCTGTACAATCAAGTCAGCACTGTTGATGTAGTGTAGCGGCCTTAGAAAGTCTCCCTGTACAATCAAGTCAGCACTGTTGATGTAGTGCAGCGGCCTTAGAAAGTCTCCCTGTACAATCAAGTCAGCACTGTTGATGTAGTACAGCGGCCTTAGAAAGTCTCCCCGTACAATCAAGTCAGTACTGTTGATGTAGTGCAGCGGCCTTAGAAAGTCTCCCTGTACAATCAAGTCAGTACTGTTGATGTAGTACAGCGGCCTTAGAAAGTCTCCCTGTACAATCAAGTCAGCACTGTTGATGTAGTACAGCGGCCTTAGAAAGTCTCCCTGTACAATCAAGTCAGCACTGTTGATGTAGTACAGCGGCCTTAGAAAGTCTCCCCGTACAATCAAGTCAGTACTGTTGATGTAGTGCAGCGGCCTTAGAAAGTCTCCCTGTACAATCAAGTCAGCACTGTTGATGTAGTACAGCGGCCTTAGAAAGTCTCCCTGTACAATCAAGTCAGTACTGTTGATGTAGTGCAGCGGCCTTAGAAAGTCTCCCCGTACAATCAAGTCCACTGTTGATGTAGTACAGCGGCCTTAGAAAGTCTCCCTGTACAATCAAGTCAGTACCGTTGATGTAGTACAGCGACCTTAGAAAGTCTCCCTGTACAATCAAGTCAGCACTGTTGATGTAGTACAGCGGCCTTAGAAAGTCTCCCCGTACAATCAAGTCAGTACTGTTGATGTAGTGCAGCGGCCTTAGAAAGTCTCCCTGTACAATCAAGTCAGCACTGTTGATGTAGTGTAGCGGCCTTAGAAAGTCTCCCTGTACAATCAAGTCAGCACTGTTGATGTAGTGCAGCGGCCTTAGAAAGTCTCCCTGTACAATCAAGTCAGCACTGTTGATGTAGTACAGCGGCCTTAGAAAGTCTACCCGTACAATCAAGTCAGTACTGTTGATGTAGTGCAGCGGCCTTAGAAAGTCTCCCTGTACAATCAAGTCAGCACTGTTGATGTAGTACAGCGGCCTTAGAAAGTCTCCCCGTACAATCAAGTCAGTACTGTTGATGTAGTGCAGCGGCCTTAGAAAGTCTCCCCGTACAATCAAGTCAGTACTGTTGATGTAGTACAGCGGCCTTAGAAAGTCTCCCTGTACAATCAAGTCAGTACCGTTGATGTAGTACAGCGACCTTAGAAAGTCTCCCTGTACAATCAAGTCAGCACTGTTGATGTAGTACAGCGGCCTTAGAAAGTCTCCCCGTACAATCAAGTCAGTACTGTTGATGTAGTGCAGCGGCCTTAGAAAGTCTCCCTGTACAATCAAGTCAGCACTGTTGATGTAGTACAGCGGCCTTAGAAAGTCTCCCTGTACAATCAAGTTAGCACTGTTGATGTAGTACAGCGGCCTTAGAAAGTCTCCCCGTACAATCAAGTCAGTACTGTTGATGTAGTACAGCGGCCTTAGAAAGTCTCCCTGTACAATCAAGTCAGTACCGTTGATGTAGTACAGCGACCTTAGAAAGTCTCCCTGTACAATCAAGTCAGCACTGTTGATGTAGTACAGCGGCCTTAGAAAGTCTCCCCGTACAATCAAGTCAGTACTGTTGATGTAGTGCAGCGGCCTTAGAAAGTCTCCCTGTACAATCAAGTCAGCACTGTTGATGTAGTGTAGCGGCCTTAGAAAGTCTCCCTGTACAATCAAGTCAGCACTGTTGATGTAGTGCAGCGGCCTTAGAAAGTCTCCCTGTACAATCAAGTCAGCACTGTTGATGTAGTACAGCGGCCTTAGAAAGTCTCCCTGTACAATCAAGTCAGCACTGTTGATGTAGTACAGCGGCCTTAGAAAGTCTCCCCGTACAATCAAGTCAGTACTGTTGATGTAGTACAGCGGCCTTAGAAAGTCTCCCTGTACAATCAAGTCAGCACTGTTGATGTAGTACAGCGGCCTTAGAAAGTCTCCCTGTACAATCAAGTCAGCACTGTTGATGTAGTACAGCGACCTTAGAAAGTCTCCCTGTACAATCAAGTCAGTACTGTTGATGTAGTGCAGCGGCCTTAGAAAGTCTCCCTGTACAATCAAGTCAGCACTGTTGATGTAGTGTAGCGGCCTTAGAAAGTCTCCCTGTACAATCAAGTCAGCACTGTTGATGTAGTGCAGCGGCCTTAGAAAGTCTCCCTGTACAATCAAGTCAGCACTGTTGATGTAGTACAGCGGCCTTAGAAAGTCTCCCCGTACAATCAAGTCAGTACTGTTGATGTAGTGCAGCGGCCTTAGAAAATCTCCCTGTACAATCAAGTCAGTACTGTTGATGTAGTACAGCGGCCTTAGAAAGTCTCCCTGTACAATCAAGTCAGCACTGTTGATGTAGTACAGCGGCCTTAGAAAGTCTCCCTGTACAATCAAGTCAGCACTGTTGATGTAGTACAGCGGCCTTAGAAAGTCTCCCCGTACAATCAAGTCAGTACTGTTGATGTAGTGCAGCGGCCTTAGAAAGTCTCCCTGTACAATCAAGTCAGCACTGTTGATGTAGTACAGCGGCCTTAGAAAGTCTCCCTGTACAATCAAGTCAGTACTGTTGATGTAGTGCAGCGGCCTTAGAAAGTCTCCCCGTACAATCAAGTCCACTGTTGATGTAGTACAGCGGCCTTAGAAAGTCTCCCTGTACAATCAAGTCAGTACCGTTGATGTAGTACAGCGACCTTAGAAAGTCTCCCTGTACAATCAAGTCAGCACTGTTGATGTAGTACAGCGGCCTTAGAAAGTCTCCCCGTACAATCAAGTCAGTACTGTTGATGTAGTGCAGCGGCCTTAGAAAGTCTCCCTGTACAATCAAGTCAGCACTGTTGATGTAGTGTAGCGGCCTTAGAAAGTCTCCCTGTACAATCAAGTCAGCACTGTTGATGTAGTGCAGCGGCCTTAGAAAGTCTCCCTGTACAATCAAGTCAGCACTGTTGATGTAGTACAGCGGCCTTAGAAAGTCTCCCCGTACAATCAAGTCAGTACTGTTGATGTAGTGCAGCGGCCTTAGAAAGTCTCCCTGTACAATCAAGTCAGCACTGTTGATGTAGTACAGCGGCCTTAGAAAGTCTCCCCGTACAATCAAGTCAGTACTGTTGATGTAGTGCAGCGGCCTTAGAAAGTCTCCCCGTACAATCAAGTCAGTACTGTTGATGTAGTACAGCGGCCTTAGAAAGTCTCCCTGTACAATCAAGTCAGTACTGTTGATGTAGTGCAGCGGCCTTAGAAAGTCTCCCTGTACAATCAAGTCAGCACTGTTGATGTAGTACAGCGGCCTTAGAAAGTCTCCCCGTACAATCAAGTCAGTACTGTTGATGTAGTGCAGCGGCCTTAGAAAGTCTCCCTGTACAATCAAGTCAGCACTGTTGATGTAGTACAGCGGCCTTAGAAAGTCTCCCCGTACAATCAAGTCAGTACTGTTGATGTAGTGCAGCGGCCTTAGAAAGTCTCCCCGTACAATCAAGTCAGTACTGTTGATGTAGTACAGCGGCCTTAGAAAGTCTCCCTGTACAATGAAGTCAGTACTGTTGATGTAGTGCAGCGGCCTTAGAAAGTCTCCCTGTACAATCAAGTCAGTACTGTTGATGTAGTGCAGCGGCCTTAGAAAGTCTCCCCGTACAATCAAGTCAGTACTGTTGATGTAGTGCAGCGGCCTTAGAAAGTCTCCCCGTACAATCAAGTCAGTACTGTTGATGTAGTGTAGCGGCCTTAGAAAGTCTCCCTGTACAATCAAGTCCACTGTTGATGTAGTACAGCGGCCTTAGAAAGTCTCCCTGTACAATCAAGTCAGTACTGTTGATGTAGTACAGCGACCTTAGAAAGTCTCCCCGTACAATCAAGTCAGCACTGTTGATGTAGTGCAGCGGCCTTAGAAAGTCTCCCTGTACAATCAAGTCAGTACTGTTGATGTAGTGTAGCGGCCTTAGAAAGTCTCCCCGTACAATCAAGTCAGCACTGTTGATGTAGTGCAGCGACCTTAGAAAGTCTCCCTGTACAATCAAGTCAGTACTGTTGATGTAGTACAGCGGCCTTAGAAAGTCTCCCTGTACAATCAAGTCAGTACTGTTGATGTAGTACAGCGGCCTTAGAAAGTCTCCCCGTACAATCAATTCAGCACTGTTGATGTAGTGCAGCGGCCTTAGAAAGTCTCCCTGTACAATCAAGTCAGCACTGTTGATGTAGTACAGCGGCCTTAGAAAGTCTCCCTGTACAATCAAGTCAGCACTGTTGATGTAGTGTAGCGGCCTTAGAAAGTCTCCCCGTACAATCAAGTCAGCACTGTTGATGTAGTACAGCGGCCTTAGAAAGTCTCCCCGTACAATCAAGTCAGTACTGTTGATGTAGTGTAGCGGCCTTAGAAAGTCTCCCTGTACAATCAAGTCAGTACTGTTGATGTAGTACAGCGGCCTTAGAAAGTCTCCCCGTACAATCAAGTCAGCACTGTTGATGTAGTACAGCGGCCTTAGAAAGTCTCCCTGTACAATCAAGTCAGTACTGTTGATGTAGTACAGCGGCCTTAGAAAGTCTCCCCGTACAATCAAGTCAGCACTGTTGATGTAGTACAGCGGCCTTAGAAAGTCTCCCTGTACAATCAAGTCAGTACTGTTGATGTAGTACAGCGGCCTTAGAAAGTCTCCCCGTACAATCAAGTCAGCACTGTTGATGTAGTACAGCGACCTTAGAAAGTCTCCCTGTACAATCAAGTCAGTACTGTTGATGTAGTGTAGCGGCCTTAGAAAGTCTCCACGTACAATCAAGTCAGTACTGTTGATGTAGTACAGCGGCCTTAGAAAGTCTCCCCGTACAATCAAGTCAGTACTGTTGATGTAGTACAGCGGCCTTAGAAAGTCTCCCCGTACAATCAAGTCAGCACTGTTGATGTAGTACAGCGACCTTAGAAAGTCTCCCTGTACAATCAAGTCAGTACTGTTGATGTAGTGCAGCGGCCTTAGAAAGTCTCCCTGTACAATCAAGTCAGCACTGTTGATGTAGTGTAGCGGCCTTAGAAAGTCTCCCTGTACAATCAAGTCAGCACTGTTGGTGTAGTGCAGCGGCCTTAGAAAGTCTCCCTGTACAATCAAGTCAGCACTGTTGATGTAGTACAGCGGCCTTAGAAAGTCTCCCCGTACAATCAAGTCAGTACTGTTGATGTAGTGCAGCGGCCTTAGAAAATCTCCCTGTACAATCAAGTCAGTACTGTTGATGTAGTACAGCGGCCTTAGAAAGTCTCCCTGTACAATCAAGTCAGCACTGTTGATGTAGTACAGCGGCCTTAGAAAGTCTCCCTGTACAATCAAGTCAGCACTGTTGATGTAGTACAGCGGCCTTAGAAAGTCTCCCCGTACAATCAAGTCAGTACTGTTGATGTAGTGCAGCGGCCTTAGAAAGTCTCCCTGTACAATCAAGTCAGCACTGTTGATGTAGTACAGCGGCCTTAGAAAGTCTCCCTGTACAATCAAGTCAGTACTGTTGATGTAGTGCAGCGGCCTTAGAAAGTCTCCCCGTACAATCAAGTCCACTGTTGATGTAGTACAGCGGCCTTAGAAAGTCTCCCTGTACAATCAAGTCAGTACCGTTGATGTAGTACAGCGACCTTAGAAAGTCTCCCTGTACAATCAAGTCAGCACTGTTGATGTAGTACAGCGGCCTTAGAAAGTCTCCCCGTACAATCAAGTCAGTACTGTTGATGTAGTGCAGCGGCCTTAGAAAGTCTCCCTGTACAATCAAGTCAGCACTGTTGATGTAGTGTAGCGGCCTTAGAAAGTCTCCCTGTACAATCAAGTCAGCACTGTTGATGTAGTGCAGCGGCCTTAGAAAGTCTCCCTGTACAATCAAGTCAGCACTGTTGATGTAGTACAGCGGCCTTAGAAAGTCTCCCCGTACAATCAAGTCAGTACTGTTGATGTAGTGCAGCGGCCTTAGAAAGTCTCCCTGTACAATCAAGTCAGCACTGTTGATGTAGTACAGCGGCCTTAGAAAGTCTCCCCGTACAATCAAGTCAGTACTGTTGATGTAGTGCAGCGGCCTTAGAAAGTCTCCCCGTACAATCAAGTCAGTACTGTTGATGTAGTACAGCGGCCTTAGAAAGTCTCCCTGTACAATCAAGTCAGTACTGTTGATGTAGTGCAGCGGCCTTAGAAAGTCTCCCTGTACAATCAAGTCAGCACTGTTGATGTAGTACAGCGGCCTTAGAAAGTCTCCCCGTACAATCAAGTCAGTACTGTTGATGTAGTGCAGCGGCCTTAGAAAGTCTCCCTGTACAATCAAGTCAGCACTGTTGATGTAGTACAGCGGCCTTAGAAAGTCTCCCCGTACAATCAAGTCAGTACTGTTGATGTAGTGCAGCGGCCTTAGAAAGTCTCCCCGTACAATCAAGTCAGTACTGTTGATGTAGTACAGCGGCCTTAGAAAGTCTCCCTGTACAATGAAGTCAGTACTGTTGATGTAGTGCAGCGGCCTTAGAAAGTCTCCCTGTACAATCAAGTCAGTACTGTTGATGTAGTGCAGCGGCCTTAGAAAGTCTCCCCGTACAATCAAGTCAGTACTGTTGATGTAGTGCAGCGGCCTTAGAAAGTCTCCCCGTACAATCAAGTCAGTACTGTTGATGTAGTGTAGCGGCCTTAGAAAGTCTCCCTGTACAATCAAGTCCACTGTTGATGTAGTACAGCGGCCTTAGAAAGTCTCACTGTACAATCAAGTCAGTACTGTTGATGTAGTACAGCGACCTTAGAAAGTCTCCCCGTACAATCAAGTCAGCACTGTTGATGTAGTGCAGCGGCCTTAGAAAGTCTCCCTGTACAATCAAGTCAGTACTGTTGATGTAGTGTAGCGGCCTTAGAAAGTCTCCCCGTACAATCAAGTCAGCACTGTTGATGTAGTGCAGCGACCTTAGAAAGTCTCCCTGTACAATCAAGTCAGTACTGTTGATGTAGTACAGCGGCCTTAGAAAGTCTCCCTGTACAATCAAGTCAGTACTGTTGATGTAGTACAGCGGCCTTAGAAAGTCTCCCCGTACAATCAAGTCAGCACTGTTGATGTAGTGCAGCGGCCTTAGAAAGTCTCCCTGTACAATCAAGTCAGCACTGTTGATGTAGTACAGCGGCCTTAGAAAGTCTCCCCGTACAATCAAGTCAGTACTGTTGATGTAGTACAGCGGCCTTAGAAAGTCTCCCTGTACAATCAAGTCAGTACTGTTGATGTAGTACAGCGGCCTTAGAAAGTCTCCCTGTACAATCAAGTCAGTACTGTTGATGTAGTGCAGCGGCCTTAGAAAGTCTCCCCGTACAATCAAGTCAGCACTGTTGATGTAGTACAGCGGCCTTAGAAAGTCTCCCCGTACAATCAAGTCAGTACTGTTGATGTAGTGTAGCGGCCTTAGAAAGTCTCCCTGTACAATCAAGTCAGTACTGTTGATGTAGTACAGCGGCCTTAGAAAGTCTCCCCGTACAATCAAGTCAGCACTGTTGATGTAGTACAGCGGCCTTAGAAAGTCTCCCTGTACAATCAAGTCAGTACTGTTGATGTAGTACAGCGGCCTTAGAAAGTCTCCCCGTACAATCAAGTCAGCACTGTTGATGTAGTACAGCGGCCTTAGAAAGTCTCCCTGTACAATCAAGTCAGTACTGTTGATGTAGTACAGCGGCCTTAGAAAGTCTCCCCGTACAATCAAGTCAGCACTGTTGATGTAGTACAGCGACCTTAGAAAGTCTCCCTGTACAATCAAGTCAGTACTGTTGATGTAGTGTAGCGGCCTTAGAAAGTCTCCCCGTACAATCAAGTCAGTACTGTTGATGTAGTACAGCGGCCTTAGAAAGTCTCCCCGTACAATCAAGTCAGTACTGTTGATGTAGTACAGCGGCCTTAGAAAGTCTCCCTGTACAATCAAGTCAGTACTGTTGATGTAGTGTAGCGGCCTTAGAAAGTCTCCCTGTACAATCAAGTCAGCACTGTTGATGTAGTACAGCGGCCTTAGAAAGTCTCCCTGTACAATCAAGTCAGTACTGTTGATGTAGTGCAGCGGCCTTAGAAAGTCTCCCTGTACAATCAAGTCAGCACTGTTGATGTAGTGCAGCGGCCTTAGAAAGTCTCCCTGTACAATCAAGTCAGTACTGTTGATGTAGTAGAGCGGCCTTAGAAAGTCTCCCTGTACAATCAAGTCAGCACTGTTGATGTAGTACAGCGGCCTTAGAAAGTCTCCCTGTACAATCAAGTCAGCACTGTTGATGTAGTGCAGCGACCTTAGAAAGTCTCCCTGTACAATCAAGTCAGCACTGTTGATGTAGTGCAGCGACCTTAGAAAGTCTCCCTGTACAATCAAGTCAGTACTGTTGATGTAGTACAGCGACCTTAGAAAGTCTCCCTGTACAATCAAGTCAGCACTGTTGATGTAGTGCAGCGGCCTTAGAAAGTCTCCCTGTACAATCAAGTCAGTACTGTTGATGTAGTACAGCGACCTTAGAAAGTCTCCCTGTACAATCAAGTCAGCACTGTTGATGTAGTACAGCGACCTTAGAAAGTCTCCCCGTACAATCAAGTCAGTACTGTTGATGTAGTGAAGCGGCCTTAGAAAGTCTCCCTGTACAATCAAGTCAGCACTGTTGATGTAGTGCAGCGGCCTTAGAAAGTCTCCCTGTACAATCAAATCAGTACTGTTGATGTAGTGTAGCGGCCTTAGAAAGTCTCCCCGTACAATCAAGTCAGTACTGTTGATGTAGTACAGCGGCCTTAGAAAGTCTCCCTGTACAATCAAGTCAGTACTGTTGATGTAGTACAGCGGCCTTAGAAAGTCTCCCCGTACAATCAAGTCAGTACTGTTGATGTAGTGCAGCGGCCTTAGAAAGTCTCCCTGTACAATCAAGTCAGCACTGTTGATGTAGTGCAGCGGCCTTAGAAAGTCTCCCCGTACAATCAAGTCAGTACTGTTGATGTAGTGCAGCGGCCTTAGAAAGTCTCCCCGTACAATCAAGTCAGTACTGTTGATGTAGTGCAGCGGCCTTAGAAAGTCTCCCTGTACAATCTCAAGTCAGCACTGTTGATGTAGTGCAGCGGCCTTAGAAAGTCTCCCCGTACAATCAAGTCAGCACTGTTGATGTAGTGCAGCGGCCTTAGAAAGTCTCCCTGTACAATCAAGTCAGCACTGTTGATGTAGTGTAGCGACCTTAGAAAGTCTCCCCGTACAATCAAGTCAGTACTGTTGATGTAGTGCAGCGGCCTTAGAAAGTCTCCCCGTACAATCAAGTCAGTACTGTTGATGTAGTACAGCGGCCTTAGAAAGTCTCCCCGTACAATCAAGTCAGTACTGTTGATGTAGTGCAGCGGCCTTAGAAAGTCTCCCCGTACAATCAAGTCAGTACTGTTGATGTAGTACAGCGGCCTTAGAAAGTCTCCCCGTACAATCAAGTCAGCACTGTTGATGTAGTACAGCGGCCTTAGAAAGTCTCCCCGTACAATCAAGTCAGTACTGTTGATGTAGTACAGCGACCTTAGAAAGTCTCCCTGTACAATCAAGTCAGTACTGTTGATGTAGTGTAGCGGCCTTAGAAAGTCTCCCTGTACAATCAAGTCAGTACTGTTGATGTAGTACAGCGGCCTTAGAAAGTCTCCCCGTACAATCAAGTCAGTACTGTTGATGTAGTGCAGCGGCCTTAGAAAGTCTCCCCGTACAATCAAGTCAGTACTGTTGATGTAGTACAGCGGCCTTAGAAAGTCTCCCCGTACAATCAAGTCAGTACTGTTGATGTAGTACAGCGGCCTTAGAAAGTCTCCCCGTACAATCAAGTCCGTACTGATGTCAGTATAATCCTGTGTTACTTAATGAAGAACACTATATCAGGTTTATCCGCGCAATTTAAGATTTTGTGAGGGCGCGAAGCGCCCGAAATGAAATATTGATTATATGATAAGCTTGAAGTGAGATATAATAATGCATTGACCTTCAATTTTAATAAATTACAGCTCTTTAAAAAAAACACCCCTTTAAAAATAATAGGAATAACCAGGTAAACCCTGTCTGCGCATGCCGACAGGTGTCCTTGGAAAGCTCGACTCCTAAATTACTGACTTTCAATGAAGCGACACAAAACAAACATTCCAAATCATGACAATTTAATAAATAAATCTTCTCAATTACATTCTTTCATTACAAGACATATAAACATATTATGTTAATTCATTATTGTTCTGTAGAACGTCCATCAGGAATAAGATAAAACCAAATATCTGTCCACAAACGCAGAACACTCCATCTGAAAAAAGCCATGCGCCACAAACACTGTGCATTCTGGATCCTTTAAATGTCATTCCTCTATCTCTACTGCTTGTAATGAAGAAACACCAATGTAAAAGAGATGTAAAAACACTGTAAAAGAGAGAATCTGACTATAATAATGCATTACAATAATTCAATTTTATATACTGAAATGATATCAAAATGGGGTGGGCTAGGGTGGGAAATGCATTATTATATCTCACTTCAATCTTATCATATAATCAATATTTCATTTCGGGCGCTTCGCGCCCTCACAAAATCTTAAATTATATTTCTAAGATTTCCGTGAGATATAATAATGCATGTTTAAAGCCGAAAACTCACCAGCTTAAAACTTTATCTGCAAACCCACCACTGCTTTCTGTCCTGAAATAAAACTTTCTAAATGTACCAGAACTTGACCAATCAGCCATTTTTAAAATATCCTCGATACTAACACCATTTTGTAGTGCCTTACTTGTAGATACCATTCGACAGGAATGTGCTTGAAATATTGATACATCAATACCTGCATCGTGCATCAGACACTTTATCCATTTACCTACAGTTTGAGGAGATAACCCTTTATACGGTTTTTTAGTGGCCCTTAGTAAAGGATCTGGGTCTGATTTTGAGGTTGGTCTAATATGATTAGTTTGTTTTTCATATTCCACCAGACAAGAGACAGCACACAATTTCTTTATACGAAACTTTTTATATTCAACGGATCTACTTTGACAATTTTTTTGTGTTTTACTCTAACCTCGTATGTTAAATCGGATGCAATCACCTGATTTTGACATAAACCTTCTGTCTAAACGTGCAATTTCCGATACGCGTTTTGGAGCCGCAAGAGCTAGCAAAATAGCAAGCTTTTTACCCAAAATTTTCAAAGACAAATTCTTATTTGCAGGTAGTTGCTTTAAATACTTCAAAACAATATCTAAATCCCATGCAAATTGATATTTCGGTAATGGTGGATTTTTCAGTAGCATTTCCCTGAAAAGCTGCTTAACTAGGGGAATTGCCCCACAGGAACTCCTTCAATATGAGGTAAAACAGATGAAATAGCTGATCTATGAACATTAATCGCTCTGTACTGGTAACCCTTTTTGAACAGATTTGCCAGAAAGTTTAAAACAGAGGCCAGAGGGACTGAAAAGGGATCAACTTGTCTTTCAACACACCAGCAATGCCATTTCTTCCAGGCACAATCGTAAGAGGATTTTGTCCCCAACTTCCATGACCCCAACAGAAGTTCTCTAACTTCATCTGAAAATCCCTTTGAAAAATAGGATTGCCCGAGACTTTCCACCCTGCTAGGGACAATGTTTTGTTCTGGATTAAAGGATGTGGTTCTTTCTGTGGAGACAAAAGAGTTTTCTCGTTCATTGGAATCAGAACTGGGTGATCCACTAGCATTTGAAGGAGAGTAGGGTACCAGGCTTGTGCCTGCCAAGTTGGAGCTACTAAAAGTATTGTGCTCTCCTCTGACCGAATTTTGGCTAGACAGGCGCCTATAAGGCAGAAAGGAGGAAACGCGTACCCCTGAATCCCCCTCCAGTCCTGAAGCAGTGCATCTATTGCTGATCCATTCGGGTCTGGCTTCCAACTGTAGTAGGTGTTCAGTTGGGCATTTAAGCGATCTGCAAATAGATCCACATTGCAACGACCCAGCATATCATCAGACCTTTGAAAATTGACGGGTTCAGTTTCCAACTGCTGTTGTCTGTTGTATGCCTGCTTTCCCAGTCTGCAATCCAGTTGTAGGCCCCCGGAATGTATTCGGCTGTCAATGTTATTTTGTTCCCGAGGCACCAATTCCAAAATTGAGCAGTCATATCGATCAAAGGTTTTGACAGGGTCCCTCCCATTTTGTTGATATGAGCTACTGCAGTCTTGTTGTCCATCTGCAATAACACGTGCTTCCCAACCTGATTTTTTAAAAGGGACTGTACTGCTAAAAAGGCTGCTTTTAACTCTAACTGATTGATATGGAGAAGCTTCTCTCCCTCTACCCATAGACCCCCTATTCTCTGTCCATCGCTTACCGCTCCCCAGCCTCTGAGACTTGCATCGGACTGAATAATTATTTGCGGTTCTGGGTTTAATAGGGCTTTCCCATTCCATTGTTCTAGTCGTGTTATCCACCAGTTTTACTCTTGAAATTGTCTCTTGGTCTAGAGCAATGAAATAGTCGTAATGTCCCCCTTTGTGTAGTGCCTTTGTCTTCAGAATTTGAAGGCTTCGATAATGAAGGGGACCTGGAAGAACTGCTTGATTTGTTGCAGTTAGTTGCCCAATGACTTTGGCTTTGGCTTGCCGAGACTTTTTCTGTATTTAATAGAGCTAAGCAACTGTCTCTGATTTTTGTAACTTTTACCTTTGGAAGAGATAGAGTCATTAAAATAGCCTAAAAACTCCATTGTTTGTGCTGGCTGAAGAACTGACTTTTGGACGTTTATTATGAAACCTAAGCCTTCCAACAGATTTACAACCGTTGACAAATCCGACATAATTTCTAGCTTGGACTGATTCATGACCAAAATGTCGTCTAGATATACAATCAGACGTATTCCCAGTCTTCTTAATAAGGCGACTGGGACCCTCATTATCTTCGTAAAGTGGTGAGGGGCTACAGCAATTCCAAATGGAAGGGAGCAAAATTCCATTACCTTCCCCTTCCACACAAATTTTAGATATTTTCTGTGCTGTTCTGATATAGAAAGGGTTAGATATGCTTGTTTCAAGTCTATTTTTAACATCATGTCGTTCTGAACTAATAAGTCCTTTAACATGTGAATCCCTTCTATTTTGAAATGGTTGTAACTCAGAAACTGATTCAAGCCTTTTAAATTGATTACAGGTCTTTGCTCTCCCCCATTTTTGGTACTAGAAAAATATTGCTTATGAAGGAATCCGGAGTCATCACTGACTCGCAAATTGCCCTTTTCTCTAAAAGATCCAAAATTTCTTGGTCTACCAAAGAGTGTTTCTCTTTGCTGAAAACTGCGGGACTTGGAAGTTTTGTCTGAACAGGTGTTGAGACAAAATCTAACTGAATACCCTGAATCGACTGAAGAACCCATGGATCCTGAGTTATTGCTTGCCAATTTCTAAAAAAATGACGAACCCTTCCCCCAAGAGGAAAGTTTTGATTTGGATGGGGTTTCCAAGGAAGAGTTAACTTTGAAACCTTCAAGATCACATCTGAGTTTACCTTCTCTACTTCTGACTGGTCTGGTTCTGTCTGCCAGTTCGGTTCTGTCTGATGACAGAGTTGTAACTGTTGTTTCCCTGGGAAACTGTCTGTAGTGGCCTCCCTCTGTGGACTGTGCCCCGACCTCGGCCTGTAGACTGGAGGCTCTCTGCAGGCCTGTTCTGAAAAAAACTGATTAGTATTTCTATTAATTCTTTTAGAAAAAAATGATTTACCAGTTTTGTATGAGGGGACATGTAAGTCTCTAAGCAATTTATCATCTTTGCTTTGTTTTGCAAGATACTTGAGAAACTTTCTCCCAAATAAATCACCCTTAGTCTTGGCTAAGGCCTTTTTACCCTCCTTCTGATTAAGAAGGTCCAAGTTGTCGGGCATCGTCCTGCCCATAATAGCCTTCCTTCTTTCATTTTTAAAGACAAAGTGGGCATTACCCGTGAGTACGATTGCCCTTTGAACCAAATTAATAACATCTGATGGGTCCATACCATGACTCGACTTCTTAATGCGCTCAGCCTCAGACCACAAAACAGATAGGGGACCAAATGAATCTAAAATTCTGAGCTGGTTATTCACCTTGCATGCCTCAAGCTTGCCATTCCACTTTTTGCCCTTAAAATAATTTCTCTTAAAAAAACCTATCAACCTCAAGACCCTTTAAATAGTCTGAATCAGGAATAGGCCAGTTTTTTGTCATATCTTGTCTGGTTTTCTTGTCAACACCTTTAGTTGCATATTTCATCATATACTTTTGAATGTGTTTAGGTATTTTTACGTTGGACTTGTTCTTAACGGGGTTAGGATCAAACGTTTCTGATGTAGAACTATCCGAGTCTGAACTCGATATATTTCTTGTATTGTCTGAATCACTACTTGATTCATTATTAGACTGTTCAGATTCCGTAACCCTTCGCTTGAATGACTTACCGGAAACTTCTGTCCGTTTCCGTTTCTTAGTTTTATTGTTATTAATAGGAGGTTTGGTCCATAGGCGTCTAGTTTCCTCCTCAGTACGGTCCGTAATAGACGTCGACTCGTCATTAGAAGCCATAGCTTCCTCCTCATGAAGTGAAAGGTCCTCTGACCTATCTACCGAATGGCCATTGCGGCCTGTACCATCCGCCAAAGCGGACGTACATTCGTTCTCGATATTAACCCCATCGGGAATATCAACAACAGAAGATAATTGCCTAGGCGTAACCTTACCCGGAGGAATATCTACCAATTGAGCACTTGCCATATCAAGTAAATCCAAATAATCAAAATTATCTTAAGAAAAAATTTCGACTGTTCACGTAGCGAGCTGAATTGAAAGTCAGTAATTTAGGAGTCGAGCTTTCCAAGGACACCTGTCGGCATGCGCAGACAGGGTTTACCTGGTTATTCCTATTATTTTTTAAGGGGTGTTTTTTTTAAAGAGCTGTAATTTATTAAATTGAAGGTCAATGCATTATTATATCTCACGGAAATCTTAGAAATATAATCTTGTTTGGGGTTTGTCCCGTCTAGCTCTATCGGTAGTGTCGACGTTATGTGGCTAGACGCTGTCGCCGTACGGGTTCGATTCCCATCGTAGGCCACCATTCCTTTATTTAAATGAGTTCAAGGTAGTGTGTTTACTGTGCTCTAAACATTGTACTACATAGTATACGCTCGTCTTATTGTTGATTCCAATTTATATAGAGTTTTGGACATATCTGGCTGTTTACTTTCAGTTTTAATTTTTGAAGTCGTTGTACAATTTTTGAAACTTTTTTTGTTACTACGCTAACATTTCGTTGAACTCTTCAAGACATTGTTGTACGATTACGGCGAACTGTGGGGGATGTTACTCAAATTTGCTTTTCATTGAATTCTATTTCAGTCATGTTTATAAACAATAGTCTAATATGACGTGCTTCAAACGTTTTGAAACCACACTCTTGGTAAAAAAATGATTTACGTATGATCAACACACGAGGAGGGCTGTTTCAATTACAAAACCTTAACTCCCACCGGAAAGCTCTGGTTTATGACGTTTTAATCTAATGCGCTATAATTATCCGTTGCAATATATTGTGTGTTACATTGGCGGAACAGCCAGTTTGTGGCAAAAATTGTGTTTAGGTGGGTAAATAACGTAATGTACCGTAATCGTCTTAGCATAGCAATAATTCACGGAGGCTGGTTTATCATTGTTTTACAATGGGATGGCAATTTATGTCGTTATTTTATAAAATAATACGACATAAATGGCCATCCCGTTGTAAAACTCGCTCGGGATAAAATAATGCGACATAATGGCCACCCCGTTGTAAAACAATGATAAACCACAGCCTCCGTGAATTATTTCTTAATTTACATCCGATTGAAATATAAATGTGATCAGATACAAATGACAGAAACATATGATTAAGATTGTGCGAAAGTATGAACAATAATGTCTTTAAGAATACGATGAACGCATGCGCAATAACGACAAAATTCAATGCAAATAACAGCTTCCTCTTTTTGTGAACAAATAACCTTATATAGTCTAGGGATATCGATCACATCATATAAGAAGCAATGCATGCTGGTCATTCTTAGAACATAGGTCACATATAAACCTTAAGAATAAAGTCACCAATTAGATCAAAGAATCATATGTTAAATCATAGAACACATTCTAGTTCTTATCATCAATATAACTGACAAGGATTGTCAGTTTTCCTCACCCGATAAAAATCTGGACGCCATGATAAACATGTAGCTGAAAAATTGCAGAAAGTGGTGTTAAACAACATTAAAACAAACAAAACATTTCTTATCATAAATATCCACATCGTTGGGTCATATTAAAACAACTTATATATATATATATATATATATATATATATATATATATATATATATATATATAGTACCATTTCTACTTTTCTACTTCAATAAACTAACAAAGCCATAGATGTGGAGTGTCATTTCCCCTTTATTCACTGTTGATTATTTTCCATATACTTATATATTAACTTGAAACTTTGGTGCAGCTTGACAATATCTAGCAACATGAAATGTAAAACAAAGCTGGATTGTTCGTGGATTTTGTCAGCAATGAATTGCAAAAAGCTCTAAAGGCATGTCTGTACATCCCCAACATAAAAAAGCTGTGTCCCAGTATATTCCACGCGACGTATGACCATACTTTGTCCTTTGTACTTGTCATAGTCACATTCATTGATAGAGCCTCCACGATCGCCCTTCCTTTATCTACATGACCTTGACCTATAACTGACAAAAAGTGCAGATAGTAAATCATCACTCTTGGATGAATGCATATTGGCACAGAATCTTCATCCCAAAGCAACTTGATTTTATTTAACACTGGCGGCACACTGTCAAGCTTACATATGACAAAGTCGAATGTCAACAGTTGTTGGACCTTTTGTGTCAACGTTAATGGTTCTGATAAATTAAGGTAAAAGCTATACTCCATAAGATCAGTTTCTTCTGGTCCACAAGAACCGATATACATCACATGAACCCGATAAGATTGCAGGGCGCTCTTCAACGTTTCTTCTGCTTCTCGCATCTTTCGCTCTTGGAGAAGCCTCAAGGCTGTGCATATCATACCAGAACAAACGTCTGGACTTAAAGCAGTAATATTGTTAAATGTCACCAAGCGATGTGAAGCTTCACGCTGGTATATTAAATCGTGTGTAGCAGAATTATCTTTTGTCGTTAAGAACTGCATTTGGATATTCTGGAGTTTGAACGTCAGCAAGTTTAATGCGAAATCTAGAATTTCCTTTCCGTGACCTTCAACGCAAATTTCCCGGAAACGTTGCAAAAGGTTACCGGCATCAACTTCCGTTGTGACATAGGAGTTAATATCCATGTACAACGACTGCAAAGCTCGAAAGGACACCATGTCCTTGTAAAAGGGTGGACCTATATTTGGGTGACGGGAAAAGCGAAGAAAACTTGTGACGTCATGTTTTACCTCTTCCCATACACTCTTCAATCCCGAGAGCGCTTTACAGTTGAGAAATTCACTCCAGTGCCATTTTATCATCATTTGAAGCGTCTCTTTAACTGCGATATGCTGCTCGGCATCTTCAAATTTACCTTGCAGTATGTTGTTACTTGGTACAACATAATGTGGCATTGCCTTTGCTGATGCAAACGAGTACAGTTTAGACAGACATCTGACTAGACACTCAATCAAACTCTCCTCGGTCCAAAGTTCTGCAGGCTCAGTCTCCGTAATCCAAAACATCATGGTTTTCAGAGTATATGAACTGATCTGATCTGGTGCAATATGATCGATGTGCTGCTTCAAAAGCATTTTTAACAATACGTAGCATTTGCATACGGTGTCATTAAAGCTCCAGACTAATTCTCTTTCTAGCAAGGCATATGATACTCGCCACTCAGTGGTTTGTACCTCTGAGGTTTTGTCCCCCACTGGAACTAAATGACAGCCTCTTGTACAATTGTTAATAATGTTTTCCGGAGGCCAATTACATGCTATATGCCTGGAAAGAAAAGCATCAGCCTCCTTTGGAAGAAAATTGCAAGGCAAACAAAATGCAAAGTCGGAATCAAACATAATTTTTCCAACTCTGCTATCGAAAGACACACAAGGACCGTGAACGTGAAAAGATGACACAGAATGAGCTGACGAAGATTCTGTATTGCTAGACACAGATAAACGCAGCCTTTCGGTAAGTTTTCTACTTGACAAAAAGTAATATTTATCTTCTTTGATACAAAGTTTCTCTTTTCCGCCAAGGGAAATAAATAAATCATTTTCCTTATTTTTGCCAATTCCTTCTCGAAGAAGCCTTAACCTTGTATAGCAAGGCCTCGTTCCGTCTTGAATCATCAAAAACACATGGTTGTTGTCGAGGCATGGAATTGATTCATGCGTCTGTGTGACTGTAACGTTTGGAAACCCAACCATTACGTCCCTGTCACTTCCGGAAACATCAGTGCCTTCCGTATTACTTCCAGTATTAAACAGTGGTTGGTTCCCTCTTTCACTGTTTTCAACATGCTCGCGAATTTTTACTATCCACGAAGTTGTTTGAAGTTTGTGTTTTGAATAACCTTTGCACTCCAGTTCTTTTGAAATTCTAATAGAAGCGTCAGCCAACTCTTGTTTGTCAGTATTCATTGCCTAAAATTTACAATGATAAGTTTTAGCATTTGTAACTCTAGACTAATAACGGTCGTTCAAAGCGTTCGAAGGGCCTCGGGGCCGAGTGGATAAGGTAGTTCGTCTACTTTTGATGTTGCGGGTTGGAGTCTCAATGCGGGCATGGTGTACTCGACTCCAATCTTAATTGACAAGGATTGCCAGTTTTCCGAAGGTCGGGGGTTTTCTCCGGTACTCCGGCTTCCTCCCCCAATAAAAACTGGACGTCATTATATAGCTGAATAATTGCTGAACACGGCTTTAAACAATATTCAAACAAACAACCAAACAAACAGCGTTCGATCACATTCTATTCGTAGAAACTACGCAGCTTTATTGCGCATTGAAAGATTTAAAATTATATTGCAAACGGATGTTCATTACACTAAAAAAATCATCCTCACAAGTCAGGGTTTCTGTGTCCACGAACATGTGGACACAGAAACTCTGACTTGTGAGGATTTAAAAAAATATGCCGCATACAAATCTGGAACTGTAAAAACCCCTTGCAAGGTCAATTGTCACAATTTACATATGGGGGCATTTAGCATCTATTGTCACATTGTTGTTCATGTTTTATGTTTATCCCGTTTTCCTTTTTCTATCAATTACTTATAAAATTCATTTCTTGAAATTATTTCATGAAATAATTGAAATAAAATAATGAAATTTCTGAAAATAAAAAATAAATGGATTGATATACTAGTAAAACGTTCATTTTCTTATATAAAAATTTATTTTCTGAAAACAAAAAGGCAAAAGATTTCGTATGAACAAAACCCCGAATGTTTTTAAAATCATTTATCGTTATACAATAAAGTTTATATTATTTCGATTTTACTTCATTACTAGGGAAGGATTCTTTATCAAAAGGGGCCTCGGTGGCCGAGTGGTTAAGGTAGTTCGTTTACTATTGATCACGTGGTCTGTCAACACTGAAATTGCGGGTTCGATTTTCACTGCAGGCAGGGTGTACACGACTCCAATCTTAATTGACAAGAACTGCCAATTTTCCTACCAAGGTCGTGGGTTTTCTTCCGGGTGCTCCGGCTTCCTCAACCAATAAAAAACTGGACGCCATGATATAGCTGAAAACTTGCTGAAAGTGGCGTTAAACACCATTCAAACAAAAACAAACAAACTTATTATAAAAAACAATGGATATCTATAAATAGTGAATACAAACATTTGATCGGCAATAAGTTTTATAATCATAAACAGAATTATTTGTTTACAACCTGATAAATAAAAGGAATGCTACAAAGAAAATCCGATACAATAACTGGACGCTAAACAATGTACATTTTGAAATTAAATAAAAGACGGTGAGTGTCTGCACTTTCTACAGTTTGAACAAAAAAGAAAGGCTCCCTGGTGGTAATTAGAGCTCCCTGGTAGTTATTAGAGCTCCCTGGTAGTAATAAAGGCTCCCTGTTGGTAATTAGAGCCCCCTGGTAGTAATAAAGGCTCCATGTTAGTAATAAAGGCTCCCTAGTAATAATTAAAATCTTACCAGCTTGGTTCGTGTCAGTATTGTCGTCATATGGGTTCTCACGTCAAACGTTGCACTTATAAATAAATCCTCGAACAAAACCCGGAAGCATATTAAGATTTTTACCTGAACAAGACATACCTTTCTCAAACCACGTGTTCAATCTAGATAAACTTACTGACGTTATTTGACAAAATTATCACAGTTTTGTTTTCTCTGTAGAATCAATCAAGCGGTTTGAATCAGAACCCAATTCTTGAAAGTACATGATATTTAAAACTAAATTACAACATTTATTATAAATGGTTGAAATTATTTTTGGACCAAAGACATTGCAGTTTTTTAAATTCATCTTTGACTAATGTTTCGTGTCTGAATATGTTTTTAAGGTCGAAATGCTAAATATTTTTGACCGAATAGTCAATAAAGTACAGTACACGAAATTTATTTTTCTTGGTCTTATAGATCATTGACTAAACATAATTCAATCAATCATGTTTGCATGCGATGAAATAACACAACACAATAGTAGAAAAAAAAGTAACCCTGCAGAGAAGTAACCCCAAGTTTTTGATTCAAAACCATCCCGCTGTGGTCATCATTATTAATTAACATACACAAGGCTAATCTGTAGCAAGATTATAGGTGTTACACCACGGGGTAATAATTCTCTGTCTGTCTTTTCCTCCACGGATCCATGTGCACGTGACAATGAGCTTGGTTTGTTATACACTGGATAGACCGTCCTCCTCGGATCCCAGTCCACCTGACAATGTGCCAGGTTTGTTATACACTGGATAGACCGTCCTCCACGGTTCCCAGTCCACCTGACAATGTGCCTGGTTTGTTATACACTGGATAGACCGTCCTCCTCGGATCCCAGTCCACCTGACAATGTGCCAGGTTTGTTATACACTGGATAGACCGTCCTCCCCGGATCCCAGTCCACCTGACAATGTGCCAGGTTTGTTATACACTGGATAGACCGTCCTCCACGGTTCCCAGTCCACCTGACAATGTGCCTGGTTTGTTATACAATGGATAGACCGCCCTCCTCGGATCCCAGTCCACCTGACAATGTGCCAGGTTTGTTATACACTGGATAGACCGTCCTCCCCGGATCCCAGTCTACACCTGACAATGTGCCAGGTTTGTTATGGACTGGATAGACCGTCCTCCCCGGATCCCAGTCTACACCTGACAATTTGCCTGGTTTGTTATACACTGGATAGACCGTCCTCCACGGTTCCCAGTCCACCTGACAATGTGCCTGGTTGTTATACACTGGATAGACCGTCCTCCACGGTTCCCAGTCCACCTGACAATGTGCCTGGTTTGTTATACACTGGATAGACCGTCCTCCACGGTTCCCAGTCCACCTGACAATGTGCCTGGTTTGTTATACACTGGATAGACCGTCCTCCACGGTTCCAAGTGCACCTGACAATTTGCCTGGTTTGTTATACACTGGATAGTCCGTCCTCCACGGTCCCCAGTGCACCTGACAATGTGCCTGGTTTGTTATACACTGTATAGACCGTCCTCCACGGTTCCCAGTCCACCTGACAATGTGCCTGGTTGTTATACACTGGATAGACCGTCCTCCACGGTTCCCAGTCCACCTGACAATGTGCCTGGTTTGTTATACACTGGATAGACCGTCCTCCCCGGATCCCAGTCCACCTGACAATGTGCCAGGTTTGTTATACACTGGATAGACCGTCCTCCACGGTTCCCAGTCCACCTGACAATGTGCCTGGTTTGTTATACCATGGATAAACCGTCCCCGGATCCCAGTCCACCTGACAATGTGCCAGGTTTGTTATACACTGGATAGACCGTCCTCCCCGGATCCCAGTCCACCTGACAATGTGCCAGGTTTGTTATACACTGGATAGACCGTCCTCCACGGTTCCCAGTCCACCTGACAATGTGCCTGGTATGTTATACAATGGATAGACCGTCCTCCTCGGATCCCAGTCCACCTGACAATGTGCCAGGTTTGTTATACACTGGATAGACCGTCCTCCACGGTTCCCAGTCCACCTGACAATGTGCCTGGTTGTTATACACTGGATAGACCGTCCTCCCCGGATCCCAGTCTACACCTGACAATGTGCCAGGTTTGTTATGGACTGGATAGACCGTCCTCCCCGGATCCCAGTCTACACCTGACAATTTGCCTGGTTTGTTGTACACTGGATAGACCGTCCTCCACGGTTCCAAGTCCACCTGACAATGTGCCTGGTTGTTATACACTGGATAGACCGTCCTCCACGGTTCCCAGTCCACCTGACAATGTGCCTGGTTTGTTATACACTGGATAGACCGTCCTCCACGGTTCCCAGTGCACCTGACAATTTGCCTGGTTGGTTATACACTGGATAGACCGTCCTCCACGGTTCCCAGTGCACCTGACAATGTGCCTGGTTTGTTATACACTGGATAGACCGTCCTCCACGGTTCCCAGTCCACCTGACAATGTGCCTGGTTGTTATACACTGGATAGACCGTCCTCCACGGTTCCCAGTCCACCTGACAATGTACCTGGTTTGTTATACACTGGATAGACCGTCCTCCACGGTTCCCAGTCCACCTGACAATGTGCCTGGTTTGTTATACACTGGATAGACCGTCCTCCCCGGATCCCAGTCCACCTGACAATGTGCCAGGTTTGTTATACACTGGATAGACCGTCCTCCACGGTTCCCAGTCCACCTGACAATGTGCCTGGTATGTTATACCATGGATAAACCGTCCCCGGATCCCAGTCCACCTGACAATGTGCCAGGTTTGTTATACACCGGATAGACCGTCCTCCTCGGATCCCAGTCCACCTGACAATGTGCCAGGTTTGTTATACACTGGATAGACCGTCCTCCACGGATCCCAGTCCACCTGACAATGTGTCAGTTTTGTTATACACTGGATAGACCGTCCCCGGATCCCAGTCCACCTGACAATGTGCCAGGTTTGTTATACACCGGATAGACCGTCCTCCTCGGATCCCAGTCCACCTGACAATGTGCCAGGTTTGTTATACACCGGATAGACCGTCCTCCTCGGATCCCAGTCCACCTGACAATGTGCCAGGTTTGTTATACACTGGATAGACCGTCCTCCACGGTTCCCAGTCCACCTGACAATGTGTCAGGTTTGTTCTACACTGGATAGACCGTCCCCGGATCCCAGTCCACCTGACAATTTGCCTGGTTTGTTATACACCGGATAGACCGTCCTCCTCGGATCCCAGTCCATCTGACAATGTGCCAGGTTTGTTATACACTGGATAGACCGTCCTCCACGGTTCCCAGTCCACCTGACAATGTGCCTGGTTTGTTATGGACTGGATAGACCGTCCTCCTCGGTTCCCAGTCCACTTGACAATGTGCCTGGTTTGTTATACACTGGATAGACCGTCCCCGGATCCCTGTCCACCTGAAAATGTGCCTGGTTTGTTATACACTGGATAGACCGTCCTACCCGGATCCCAGTCCTTCTGACAATGTGCTTGGTTTGTTATACACTGGATAGACCGTCCTCCTCGGATCCCAGTCCACCTGACAATGTGCCAGGTTTGTTATACACTGGATAGACCATCCTCTGATCCCAGTCCACCTGACAATGTGCCTGGTTTGTTATGGACTGGATAGACCGTCCTCCTCGGTTCCCAGTCCACTTGACAATGTGCCTGGTTTGTTATACACTGGATAGACCGTCCCCGGATCCCTGTCCACCTGAAAATGTGCCTGGTTTGTTGTACACTGGATAGACCGTCCTCCACGGTTCCCAGTTTACCTGACAATGTGCCTGGTTTGTTATACAATGGATAGATCGTCATCCACGGTTCCCAGTCCACCTGACAATGTGCTTGGTTTGTTATGGACTGGATAGACCGTCCCCGGATCCCAGTCCACCTGACAATGTGCCTGGTTTGTTATACACTGGATAGACCGTCCTCCCCGGATCCCAGTCCACCTGACAATTTGCCTGGTTTGTTATACACTGGATAGACTGTCCTCCACGGATCCCAGTCCACCGGACAATGTGCCAGGTTTGTTATACACTGAATAGACCGTCATCCACAGTTCCCAGTCCACCTGATAATGTGCCTGGTTTGTTATACACTGGATAGACCGTCCTCCTCGGATCCTAGTCCACCTGACAATGTGCCTGGTTTGTTATACACTGGATAGACCGTCCTCCTCGGATCCCAGTCCACTTGACAATGTGCCTGGTTTGTTATACACTGGATAGACTGTCCTCCACGGTTCCCAGTCCACCTGACAATGTGCCTGGTTTGGTATAGACTGGATAGACCGTTCTCATCGGTTCCAAGTCCACCTGACAATGTGCCTGGTTTTTTATAGACTGGATAGACCGTTCTCATCGGTTCCCAGTCCACCTGACAATGTGCCAGGTTTGTTATACACTGGATAGACCGTCCTCCTCGGTTCCCAGTCCATCTGACAATGTGCCTGGTTTGTTATACACTGGATAGACCGTCATCCACGGTTCCCAGTCCACCTGACAATGTGCTTGGTTTGTTATACACTGGATAGACCGTCCTGCACGGTTTCCAGTCCACCTGACAATGTGCTTGGTTTGTTATACAATGGATAGACCGTCCTCCTCGGTTCCCAGTCCACCTGACAATGTGCCAGGTTTGTTATACACTGGATAGACCGTCATCCACAGTTCCCACTCCACCTGACAATGTGCCTGGTTTGTTATACACTGGATAGACCGTCCTCCTCGGATCCCAGTCCACCTGACAATGTGCCTGGTTTGTTATAGACTGGATAGACCGTCCTCCACGGTTCCCAGTCCACCTGACAATGTGCCTGGTTTGTTATAGACTGGATAGACCGTCCTCCACGGTTCCCAGTCCACCTGACAATGTGCCTGGTTTGTTATACACTGGATAGACCGTCCTCCTCGGATCCCAGTCCTCCTGACAATGTGTCTGGTTTGTTATACACTGGATAGACCGTCCTACTCGGATCCCAGTCCACCTGACAATGTGCCAGGTTTGTTATACACTGGATAGACCGTCATCCACAGTTCCCAGTCCACCTGACAATGTGCCTGGTTTGTTATATACTGGATAGACTGTCCTCCACGGATCCCAGTCCACCGGACAATGTGCCAGGTTTGTTATACACTGGATAGACCGTCATCCACAGTTCCCAGTCCACCTGACAATGTGCCTGGTTTGTTATACACTAAATAGACCGTCCTCCTCGGATCCCAGTCCACTTGACAATGTGCCTGGTTTGTTATACACTGGATAGACTGTCCTTCACGGTTCCCAGTCACCTGACAATGTGCCTGGTTTGTTATAGACTGGATAGACCGTTCTCATCGGTTCCCAGTCCACCTGACAATGTGCCTGGTTTGTTATAGACTGGATAGACCGTCCTCATCGGTTCCCAGTCCATCTGACAATGTGCCTGGTTTGTTATACACTGGATAGACCGTCCTCGGATCCCAGTCCACCTGACAATGTGCCTGGTTTGTTATACACTGGATAGACCGTCCTCCTCAGATCCCAGTCCACCTGACAATGTGCCTGGTTTGTTATACACTGGATAGACCGTCCTCCTCAGTTTCCCAGTCCACCTGACAATGTGCCTGGTTTGTTATACACAGGATAGACCGTCCTCCTCAGTTTCCCAGTCCACCTGACAATGTGCCTTGTTTGTTATACACTGGATACACCGTCCTCCTCAGTTTCCCAGTCCACCTGACAATGTGCCTGGTTTGTTATACACTGGATAGACCGTCCTCCTCGGATCCCTGTCCACCTGACAATGTGCCTTGTTTGTTATACACTGGATAGACTGTCCTCCTCGGATCCCAGTCCACCTGACAATGTGCCTTGTTTGTTATACACTGGATAGACCGTCCTCCTCGGATCCCTGTCCACCTGACAATGTGCCTTGTTTGTTATACACTGGATAGACCGTCCTCCTCGGATCCCAGTCCACCTGACAATGTGCCTTGTTTGTTATACACTGGATAGACCGTCCTCCTCGGATCCCTGTCCACCTGACAATGTGCCTTGTTTGTTATACACTGGATAGACCGTCCTCCTCGGATCCCAGTCCACCTGACAATGTGCCTTGTTTGTTATACACTGGATAGACCGTCCTCCTCGGATCCCTGTCCACCTGACAATGTGCTTGGTTTGTTATACACTGGATAGACTGTCCTCCACGGATCCCTGTCCACCTGACAATGTGCCTTGTTTGTTATACACTGGATAGACTGTCCTCCACGGATCCCTGTGCACAGGACAATGTGCCTTGTTTGTTATACACTGGATAGACCGTCCTCCACGGTTCCCAGTGCACCTGACAATTTGCCTGGTTTGTTATACACTGGATAGACCGTCCTCCTCGGATCCCTGTTCACCTGACAATGTGCTTGGTTTGTTATACACTGGATAGACTGTCCTCCACGGATCCCTGTCCACCTGACAATGTGCCTTGTTTGTTATACACTGGAAAGACTGTCCTCCACGGATCCCTGTGCACAGGACAATGTGCCTTGTTTGTTATACACTGGATAGACCGTCCTCCTCGGATCCCAGTCCACCTGACAATGTGCCTTGTTTGTTATACACTGGATAGACCGTCCTCCTCGGATCCCTGTGCACAGGACAATGTGCCTTGTTTGTTATACACTGGATAGACCGTCCTCCTCGGATCCCTGTGCACCTGACAATGTGCCTGGTTTGTTATACACTGGATAGACCGTCCTCCTCGGATCCCAGTCCACCTGACAATGTGCCTGGTTTGTTATACACTGGATAGACCGTCCTCCTCGGATCCCAGTCCACCGGACAATGTGCCAGGTTTGTTATACTCTGGATAGACCGTCATCCACGGTTCCCAGTCCACCTGACAATGTGCTTGGTTTGTTATACACTGGATAGACCGTCCTCCTCGGATCCCAGTCCACCTGACAATGTGCCTGGTTTGTTATAGACTGGATAGACCGTCCTCCACGGTTCCCAGTCCACCTGACAATGTGCCTGGTTTGTTATAGTCTGGATAGACCGTCCTCCACGGTTCCCAGTCCACCTGACAATGTGCCTGGTTTGTTATACACTGGATAGACCGTCCTCCTCGGATCCCAGTCCACCTGACAATGTGTCTGGTTTGTTATACACTGGATAGACCGTCCTACTCGGATCCCAGTCCACCTGACAATGTGCCAGGTTTGTTATACACTGGATAGACCGTCATCCACAGTTCCCAGTCCACCTGACAATGTGCCTGGTTTGTTATATACTGGATAGACTGTCCTCCACGGATCCCAGTCCACCTGACAATGTGCCTGGTTTGTTATACACTGGATAGACCGTCATCCACAGTTCCCAGTCCACCTGACAATGTGCCTGGTTTGTTATACACTAAATAGACCGTCCTCCTCGGATCCCAGTCCACTTGACAATGTGCCTGGTTTGTTATACACTGGATAGACTGTCCTTCACGGTTCCCAGTCACCTGACAATGTGCCTGGTTTGTTATAGACTGGATAGACCGTTCTCATCGGTTCCCAGTCCACCTGACAATGTGCCTTGTTTGTTATACACTGGATACACCGTCCTCCTCGGATCCCAGTCCACCTGACAATGTGCCTTGTTTGTTATACACTGGATACACCGTCCTCCTCGGATCCCAGTCAACCTGACAATGTGCCTTGTTTGTTATACACTGGATACACCGTCCTCCTCGGATCCCAGTCCACCTGACAATGTGCCTTGTTTGTTATACACTGGATACACCGTCCTCCTCGGATCCCAGTCCACCTGACAATGTGCCTGGTTTGTTATACACTGGATACACCGTCCTCCTCGGATCCCAGTCCACCTGACAATGTGCCTTGTTTGTTATACACTGGATACACCGTCCTCCTCGGATCCCAGTCCACCTGACAATGTGCCTGGTTTGTTATACACTGGATACACCGTCCTCCTCGGATCCCAGTCCACCTGACAATGTGCTTGGTTTGTTATACACTGGATAGACTGTCCTCCACGGATCCCTGTCCACCTGACAATGTGCCTGGTTTGTTATACCATGGATAAACCGTCCCCGGATCCCAGTCCACCTGACAATGTGCCAGGTTTGTTATACACTGGATAGACCGTCATCCACAGTTCCCAGTCCACCTGACAATGTGCCTGGTTTGTTATACACTAAATAGACCGTCCTCCTCGGATCCCAGTCCACTTGACAATGTGCCTTGTTTGTTATAGACTGGATAGACTGTCCTTCACGGTTCCCAGTCACCTGACAATGTGCCTGGTTTGTTATAGACTGGATAGACCGTTCTCATCGGTTCCCAGTCCACCTGACAATGTGCCTTGTTTGTTATACACTGGATACACCGTCCTCCTCGGATCCCAGTCCACCTGACAATGTGCCTTGTTTGTTATACACTGGATACACCGTCCTCCTCGGATCCCAGTCCACCTGACAATGTGCCTTGTTTGTTATACACTGGATACACCGTCCTCCTCGGATCCCAGTCAACCTGACAATGTGCCTTGTTTGTTATACACTGGATACACCGTCCTCCTCGGATCCCAGTCCACCTGACAATGTGCCTTGTTTGTTATACACTGGATACACCGTCCTCCTCGGATCCCAGTCCACCTGACAATGTGCCTGGTTTGTTATACACTGGATACACCGTCCTCCTCGGATCCCAGTCCACCTGACAATGTGCTTGGTTTGTTATAGACTGGATAGACCGTCCTCCTCGGATCCCAGTCCACCTGACAATGTGCCTTGTTTGTTATACACTGGATACACCGTCCTCCTCGGATACCTGTGCACCTGACAATGTGCCTGGTTTGTTATACACTGGATAGACCGTCATCCACGGTTCCCAGTCCACCTGACAATGTGCTTGGTTTGTTATAGACTGGATAGACCGTCCTCCTCGGATCCCAGTCCACCTGACAATGTGCCTGGTTTGTTATAGACTGGATACACCGTCCTCCTCGGATCCCTGTCCACCTGACAATGTGCCAGGTTTGTTATACACTGGATACACCGTCCTCCTCGGATCCCAGTCCACCTGACAATGTGCCTGGTTTGTTATAGACTGGATACACCGTCCTCCTCGGATCCCTGTCCACCTGACAATGTGCCAGGTTTGTTATACAATGGATAGACCGTTCTCCTCGGTTCCCAGTCCACCTGACAATGTGCCTGGTTTGTTATAGACTGGATACACCGTCCTCCTCGGATCCCTGTCCACCTGACAATGTGCCTTGTTTGTTATACAATGGATAGACCGTTCTCCTCGGTTCCCAGTCCACCTGACAATGTGCCTGGTTTGTTATAGACTGGATACACCGTCCTCCTCGGATCCCTGTCCACCTGACAATGTGCCTGGTTTGTTATAGACTGGATACACCGTCCTCCTCGGATCCCAGTCCACCTGACAATGTGCCTTGTTTGTTGTACACTGGATACACCGTCCTCCTCGGATCCCAGTCCACCTGACAATGTGCCTGGTTTGTTATACACTGGATACACCGTCATCCTCGGATCCCAGTCCACCTGACAATGTGCCTTGTTTGTTGTACACTGGATACACCGTCCTCCTCGGATACCAGTCCACCTGACAATGTGCCTTGTTTATTATACACTGGATACACCGTCCTCCTCGGATCCCTGTCCACCTGACAATGTGCCTGGTTTGTTATAGACTGGATACACCGTCCTCCTCGGATCCCAGTCCACCTGACAATGTGCCTTGTTTGTTATACACTGGATACACCGTCCTCCTCGGATCCCAGTCCACCTGACAATGTGCCTTGTTTGTTGTACACTGGATACACCGTCCTCCTCGGATCCCAGTCCACCTGACAATGTGCCTGGTTTGTTATAGACTGGATACACCGTCCTCCTCGGATCCCAGTCCACCTGACAATGTGCCTTGTTTGTTGTACACTGGATACACCGTCCTCCTCGGATACCAGTCCACCTGACAATGTGCCTTGTTTGTTATACACTGGATACACCGTCCTCCTCGGATCCCTGTCCACCTGACAATGTGCCTGGTTTGTTATACACTGGATACACCGTCCTCCTCGGATCCCTGTCCACCTGACAATGTGCCTGGTTTGTTATACACTGGATAGACCGTCCTCCTCGGATCCCTGTGCACCTGACAATGTGCCTGGTTTGTTATACACTGGATAGACCGTCCTCCTCGGATCCCTGTGCAACTGACAATGTGCCAGGTTTGTTATACACTGGATAGACCGTCCTCCTCGGATCCCTGTGCACCTGACAATGTGCCTTGTTTGTTATACACTGGATAGACCGTCCTCCTCGGATCCCTGTGCACCTGACAATGTGCCAGGTTTGTTATACACTGGATAGACCGTCCTCCTCGGATACCAGTCCACCTGACAATGTGCCTGGTTTGTTATAGACTGGATACACCGTCCTCCTCGGATCCCTGTCCACCTGACAATGTGCCTGGTTTGTTATACACTGGATAGACCGTACTCCTCGGATACCAGTCCACCTGACAATGTGCCTTGTTTGTTATACACTGGATAGACCGTCCTCCTCGGATCCCTGTGCACCTGACAATGTGCCAGGTTTGTTATACACTGGATAGACCGTCCTCCTCGGATACCAGTCCACCTGACAATGTGCCTTGTTTGTTATACACTGGATACACCGTCCTCCTCGGATCCCAGTCCACCTGACAATGTGCCTGGTTTGTTATAGACTGGATACACCGTCCTCCTCGGATCCCAGTCCACCTGACAATGTGCCTGGTTTGTTATACACTGGATACACCGTCCTCCTCGGATCCCAGTCCACCTGACAATGTGCCTGGTTTGTTATAGACTGGATACACCGTCCTCCTCGGATCCCTGTCCACCTGACAATGTGCCTGGTTTGTTATAGACTGGATACACCGTCCTCCTCGGATCCCAGTCCACCTGACAATGTGCCTGGTTTGTTATACACTGGATACACCGTCCTCCTCGGATCCCAGTCCACCTGACAATGTGCCTGGTTTGTTATACACTGGATACACCGTCCTCCTCGGATCCCTGGGCACAGGACAATGTGCCTGGTTTGTTATACACTGGATACACCGTCCTCCTCGGCTCCCAGTCCACCTGACAATGTGCCTGGTTTGTTATACACTGGATACACCGTCCTCCTCGGATCCCTGTGCACAGGACAATGTGCCTGGTTTGTTATACACTGGATACACCGTCCTCCTCGGATCCCTGTGCACAGGACAATGTGCCTGGTTTGTTATACACTGGATACACCGTCCTCCTCGGATCCCTGTGCACAGGACAATGTGCCTGGTTTGTTATACACTGGATACACCGTCCTCCTCGGATCCCTGTGCACAGGACAATGTGCCTGGTTTGTTATACACTGGATACACCGTCCTCCTCGGATCCCTGTGCACAGGACAATGTGCCTGGTTTGTTATACACTGGATACACCGTCCTCCTCGGATCCCTGTGCACAGGACAATGTGCCTGGTTTGTTATACACTGGATACACCGTCCTCCTCGGATCCCTGTGCAGAGGACAATGTGCCTGGTTTGTTATACACTGGATACACCGTCCTCCTCGGATCCCTGTGCACAGGACAATGTGCCTTGTTTGTTATACACTGGATACACCGTCCTCCTCGGATCCCAGTCCACCTGACAATGTGCCTGGTTTGTTATAGACTGGATACACCGTCCTCCTCGGATCCCAGTCCACCTGACAATGTGCCTGGTTTGTTATAGACTGGATACACCGTCCTCCTCGGATCCCTGTGCACAGGACAATGTGCCTGGTTTGTTATACACTGGATACACCGTCCTCCTCGGATCCCTGTGCACAGGACAATGTGCCTGGTTTGTTATAGACTGGATACACCGTCCTCCTCGGATCCCTGTGCACAGGACAATGTGCCTGGTTTGTTATACACTGGATACACCGTCCTCCTCGGATCCCTGTGCACAGGACAATGTGCCTGGTTTGTTATACACTGGATACACCGTCCTCCTCGGATCCCTGTGCACAGGACAATGTGCCTGGTTTGTTATACACTGGATACACCGTCCTCCTCGGATCCCTGTGCAGAGGACAATGTGCCTTGTTTGTTATACAATGGATAGACCGTCCTCCTCGGATCCCAGTCCACCCGACAATGTGCCTGGTTTGTTATACACTGGATACACCGTCCTCCTCGGATCCCTGTCCACCTGACAATGTGCCTGGTTTGTTATAGACTGGATACACCGTCCTCCTCGGATCCCTGTCCACCTGACAATGTGCCTGGTTTGTTATACACTGGATACACCGTCCTCCTCGGATCCCAGTCCACCTGACAATGTGCCTGGTTTGTTATACACTGGATACACCGTCCTCCTCGGATCCCTGTGCACAGGACAATGTGCCTGGTTTGTTATACACTGGATACACCGTCCTCCTCGGCTCCCAGTCCACCTGACAATGTGCCTGGTTTGTTATAGACTGGATACACCGTCCTCCTCGGATCCCTGTCCACCTGACAATGTGCCTGGTTTGTTATAGACTGGATACACCGTCCTCCTCGGATCCCAGTCCACCTGACAATGTGCCTGGTTTGTTATACACTGGATACACCGTCCTCCTCGGATCCCAGTCCACCTGACAATGTGCCTGGTTTGTTATACACTGGATACACCGTCCTCCTCGGATCCCTGTGCACAGGACAATGTGCCTGGTTTGTTATACACTGGATACACCGTCCTCCTCGGCTCCCAGTCCACCTGACAATGTGCCTGGTTTGTTATACACTGGATACACCGTCCTCCTCGGATCCCTGTGCACAGGACAATGTGCCTGGTTTGTTATACACTGGATACACCGTCCTCCTCGGATCCCTGTGCACAGGACAATGTGCCTGGTTTGTTATACACTGGATACACCGTCCTCCTCGGATCCCTGTGCACAGGACAATGTGCCTGGTTTGTTATACACTGGATACACCGTCCTCCTCGGATCCCTGTGCACAGGACAATGTGCCTGGTTTGTTATACACTGGATACACCGTCCTCCTCGGATCCCTGTGCACAGGACAATGTGCCTGGTTTGTTATACACTGGATACACCGTCCTCCTCGGATCCCTGTGCAGAGGACAATGTGCCTGGTTTGTTATAGACTGGATACACCGTCCTCCTCGGATCCCTGTGCACAGGACAATGTGCCTGGTTTGTTATACACTGGATACACCGTCCTCCTCGGATCCCTGTGCACAGGACAATGTGCCTGGTTTGTTATAGACTGGATACACCGTCCTCCTCGGATCCCTGTGCACAGGACAATGTGCCTGGTTTGTTATACACTGGATACACCGTCCTCCTCGGATCCCTGTGCACAGGACAATGTGCCTGGTTTGTTATACACTGGATACACCGTCCTCCTCGGATCCCTGTGCACAGGACAATGTGCCTGGTTTGTTATACACTGGATACACCGTCCTCCTCGGATCCCTGTGCAGAGGACAATGTGCCTTGTTTGTTATACAATGGATAGACCGTCCTCCTCGGATCCCAGTCCACCCGACAATGTGCCTGGTTTGTTATACACTGGATACACCGTCCTCCTCGGATCCCTGTCCACCTGACAATGTGCCTGGTTTGTTATACACTGGATACACCGTCCTCCTCGGATCCCAGTCCACCCGACAATGTGCCTGGTTTGTTATACACTGGATACACCGTCCTCCTCGGATCCCTGTGCAGAGGACAATGTGCCTGGTTTGTTATACAATGGATAGACCGTCCTCCTCGGATCCCAGTCCACCCGACAATGTGCCTTGTTTGTTATACACTGGATACACCGTCCTCCTCGGATCCCAGTCGACCCGACAATGTGCCTGGTTTGTTATACACTGGATACACCGTCCTCCTCGGATCCCTGTGCAGAGGACAATGTGCCTGGTTTGTTATACAATGGATAGACCGTCCTCCTCGGATCCCAGTCCACCCGACAATGTGCCTTGTTTGTTATACACTGGATACACCGTCCTCCTCGGATCCCAGTCCACCCGACAATGTGCCTGGTTTGTTATACACTGGATACACCGTCCTCCTCGGATCCCAGTCCACCCGACAATGTGCCTGGTTTGTTATACACTGGATACACCGTCCTACTCGGATCCCTGTCCACCCGACAATGTGCCTTGTTTGTTATACACTGGATAGACCGTCCTCCTCGGATCCCTGTCCACCTGACAATGTGCCTTGTTTGTTATACACTGGATAGACCGTCCTCCTCGGATCCCTGTCCACCTGACAATGTGCCTGGTTTGTTATACACTGGATACACCGTCCTACTCGGATCCCTGTGCAGAGGACAATGTGCCTGGTTTGTTATACAATGGATAGACCGTCCTCCTCGGATCCCAGTCCACCCGACAATGTGCCTTGTTTGTTATACACTGGATACACCGTCCTCCTCGGATCCCAGTCCACCCGACAATGTGCCTGGTTTGTTATACACTGGATACACCGTCCTCCTCGGATCCCAGTCCACCCGACAATGTGCCTGGTTTGTTATACACTGGATACACCGTCCTCCTCGGATCCCTGTGCAGAGGACAATGTGCCTGGTTTGTTATACAATGGATAGACCGTCCTCCTCGGATCCCAGTCCACCCGACAATGTGCCTTGTTTGTTATACACTGGATACACCGTCCTCCTCGGATCCCAGTCCACCCGACAATGTGCCTGGTTTGTTATACACTGGATACACCGTCCTCCTCGGATCCCAGTCCACCCGACAATGTGCCTGGTTTGTTATACACTGGATACACCGTCCTACTCGGATCCCTGTCCACCCGACAATGTGCCTGGTTTGTTATACACTGGATACACCGTCCTACTCGGATCCCTGTCCACCCGACAATGTGCCTTGTTTGTTATACACTGGATAGACCGTCCTCCTCGGATCCCTGTCCACCTGACAATGTGCCTGGTTTGTTATACACTGGATACACCGTCCTACTCGGATCCCTGTCCACCCGACAATGTGCCTTGTTTGTTATACACTGGATAGACCGTCCTCCTCGGATCCCTGTCCACCTGACAATGTGCCTGGTTTGTTATACACTGGATACACCGTCCTACTCGGATCCCTGTCCACCTGACAATGTGCCTGGTTTGTTATACACTGGATACACCGTCCTACTCGGATCCCTGTCCACCTGACAATGTGCCTGGTTTGTTATACACTGGATACACCGTCCTCCTCGGATCCCTGTGCACAGGACAATGTGCCTGGTTTGTTATACACTGGATAGACCGTCCTCCTCGGATCCCTGTGCACAGGACAATGTGCCTGGTTTGTTATACACTGGATAGACCGTCCTCCTCGGATCCCAGTCGACCCGACAATGTGCCTGGTTTGTTATACACTGGATACACCGTCCTCCTCGGATCCCTGTGCACAGGACAATCTGTTTGTGTATATCAAGTTGTGAAGGTAATTAGAAGTATTGTGGATTTAATTTGAGGATTTCATGGCATCGACTGGTCATTTTACGTTCACAAATTGAGTTGAATCAAGGAGAAAAGGATAATTTGTGACCATAACATGACCAGTTGATGTTGGGAAATGTTCAAATACATTATGGTTGTCTTCATTATACTGGAAGAAAGTGTCACAACTGTTTAAAAAAATACATCTTATTTAACTGAAAATCCCATCTGCACTTGAATAACATTCGTGGATCCAAGGAAAGGTGTACCGGGCATACGCTCCCCCCCCCCCCCCCCCGCCCCCACCCTAAAAAAAAAAAAAAGAGAGAGAGAACGAGAGTGTACAACGAGAGAAAAGGAAAAGGAGGAATGAGAAAATGAGTAAACACGTCTGAATGGCTACCAAATGCTTAGATTCCCGGAGCTTCCGGACCTGCTGGGGTCCTGAGCGGCCCACAGACCCCTCTACGAACTTTTACGCCTCCCTTACACAAATTCCTGGATCCACCCCTGAATAAACAGCCCACACTGCCGCACAGCATTGTTCATTGTAATAATTTACAGGGTCTAATCAAAACTATACGCTTTGGAATTTAGTATTGTAGGACTCTTAACATCAGTGGGTTGTGACTATAAATAACTTCTCAACATACTTTGTACTTTATTATTCAATACAGTAGTTCTCACGACAGAAACAAAAACATTGTTTTCACAACTAAATGATAAATATTTTGTTCAGTAATGCCCTAAGGCCTTTATGTTTGTAAAACTAAATGATAAATTTAATGTTCAGTAATGCCCTAAGGCCTTTATGTTTGTAAAACTAAATGATAAATTTAATGTCCAGTAATGCCCTAAGGCCTTTATGTTTGCAAAACTAAATGATAAATTTAATGTCCAGTAATGCCCTAAGGCCTTTATGTTTGCAAAACTAAATGATAAACATAATGTTCAGTAATGCTCTTCATGTTTGTAAAACTAAATGATAAACATAATGTTCAGTAATGCCCTAAGTCTTTATGTTTGTAAAACTAAATGATAAACCTAATGTTCAGTAATGTCCTAAGGCCTTTATGTTTGTAAAACTAAATGATAAACATAATGTTCAGTTAAACAGTCAAATTTCAGTAGCTCGAACTAGGATCGCTTGAACACCTATGAAAGTACGGAACTTTCTCCTGATAATCAATGTTAAAATGCTTCAATTTCTAGAAAACTCAAACTAAATTAGCAGTTTTTATTGCTTAAATCTATTGTAAAACCCATGAATGACTCAAACTAAAATTATCGACCGCTTAGGTCATTACAGGTGTGAAAATCGAAGCCATACCTGTAGAAGGTCATGCTTAATCTTTAATGATATAAACCCTAATAATTATGTCTTTACAACCAAACGGTCATCAATTTGTATTTATTTATGCCTTTGTCTGTAAATTAAATGAATTGAGGTCTTTGACATGCTTAGGTAATTAAATAATACCTATTAAAAAACCTCATCACAAGGCCAGGTTTCCAGAACTCCTGATTTTTTTATTGGCAGCGTCTAGTTCGAGCCACTGAAGTTCAACTGTATATTATAATTAATATTAACAATACATTGAAATGGTAATTTGTTCTGATTTTGGGACAGTAAAATTGCCCTTATACAATAAAACATCCCCGATACAATAAAATCTCCCTTATACAATAAAACCTCCCTGATACAACAAAATCTCCTTTACACAATAAAACCTCCCTGATACAATAAAACCTCCCTCATACAATAAAGCCTCCCTTATACAATAAAATCTCCCTTATCGTTTCATCTTCAATAGATATCAGTTGCGAAATGAAATAGAAATTGGAAGACGACAATCTAGGAGAGACAACTGCAATTTGTCTCATTGTTTCAAAAATATGCTATTATCAAAATAATTACAACAAGCAATATTCCATATATAAAATAAACTTGCATGTTGTGAATTCTAGCTGATAGTTACAACCTTTTAGCTTATCATATGTTGGACGAAGGTTGCTTCCAATGGCACATATTTTGACCTTTACAGCAAAATGGTGCTTCTGATATTATACTGTGTTTTATTTAAACTACTAGATAAAATGGACTATTCACTCTACACAAGTGAGGTAGTAAAAGTCAAATTAAAATAAAAAATGACAAAGAAAAAGACTAGCACACCAAATAAAGAAAAATAAAATGTCACAGAAGTTAAAAATTCATGTCGCACATTGTACAATTTACAGAACAGAAAATACAACTAGACAGATCAATGTAAAAACTAGGACTGTAAATTATATTGGTGTAAATTCATCTTACAGGCCAATCTTAAAAATAGTCGATTTGCAATTAAACAAGAAAAAGAGTTTGATAGCTTTTTTCCACAATCTACTAAATATGTTAATATTACAAAGATGGTAACAGTATCTCAAAGAGCCAGAATGAAATTTTTTGGTTATAGCAGAATTTTGCCATTAGGCAAGAAAGTGATTTTATTGGGTGGCCTTTATGTAAATAAAATAAAAATTTGAATACACACAAAGACCCAAACACCCAGAACAAATAAACAAATTTAAAATGGCAGTGTTAATCAACAGATTGAACCAGTAAGAATTTAACCAGCATCTCCTAAACATATATTTCTGACAAATTTGTGACAAATAAAATCAGAAAACCCCAACACCTAAATATAAAAGAGTTTGTTAGCAAATAGCATCAGTAAAGATCTCAGCCATAGTGTCACAATAATATCTAGTGATCTCATTAGGTAATGTCTTCCATGATTTACTGTACGATTCAAATAATTCTAGGAGACAACATCTTGCTCGTGGAGACCTCCTGAAAAATAAATAGAATTGGTTTTATAATCATTTATCTTGAGTGGCTCTATTTATTGTTCATGGTGACAGGTGGATGTGGAATTACCCAGAAATCAAATTTACTTGATTCAGCCTTACCCAGATCAAATTACAAATTTACTTTTTGTGGCCTTACCCAGCTCAAATTACAATTTACCCAGCTCAAACAAGTGTGGACTGTGAGCACGCTCACAAAGGGATACCACCGCTTTGCTTCAAGTCCAATTATCTCCCCTGAATAATATCTGACAGCGACGAAAATTCTTCATGCACATCTACATATGATGTACTTCCTTCATGTAAAGTTTCATCAAAATCTGTCAAACAGTTTAGGAGGAGTTGCGCTTAGGAGGTCACTCACTGAATACTATATTTTTAAAGTCTAAGTCCAATTATCTCCCCTGAATAATATCCTACAGCGACGAAAATTCTTCATGCACATCTACATATGATGTACTTCCTTCATGTAAAGTTTCATCAAAATCTGTCAAGCGGTTTAGGAGGAGAAGCGCTTACAAGGGATGTGGACAGGCGGACAGACAGACAGACAGGGTGATTCCTATATAGGAATCACCCTGTCTGTCTATACTCCCCAAACTAGTTTGCGGGGGGTATAATTACAATTTTAATCAGTGTGTCTTTACCCTAATTACAAATTTAATAATAAACCTAAGTGAGCACCCTCGATTACCCCTCTCCCCTAAATACCTATCAAGTTCCATAAAATTGGGATAATTTATTTCTTACATTTCTGATCAGTAGTTAAAGAGGGGAAGCGCTTGCATACATATATTTTGAAACATTTCTTAGTTGAAAGGGGCATAACACCACAACTCCTACAAAAAATATCTGATCATAACTTCGTGTTGATATGCACAACTGCATACAGTGTCCTTCATTCCTACCAAAAAATTCGATAAAATTCTTAAAAGTAGTTAAAAGTGTAGTGCTTACAATATAATATCGAAAATAAAAATCTTGAGTCAAGTAAGGAAATGTGCTACTAGTACATGTATTTGTGGATTGAATAGAGTTTTAGACTTGTAGACCATATGAACTTAGTTAGGGTTAAAGGTCATCCTTATAAGCAATGGAAATTATTGTATAAGCGAATATAAAACTGCGCGAAATATTAGGACAAATGATAGAGATATTAATTATGATTACGAACTGCGAAAATTAAATTATGCCAAAATAAACTCGCACAGTTTTTTAACAAAATGCTAAATTTTCCCCACACGAAAAAACCACTTATACGGTAATATGATCTTTACTTTATATTGTGTATCAACAATGTAACAGTCTTTTATCATTTCAAATATACTTACCCATCCTTTATTATTTTTGTTCGTATTTTCTCCATTAAATCTGCCATTTTTTTCTCATCGTGAGCTTCTAATTCTTTACCTATACTCTGTACCTGGAAAAATCAAGATAAAACACTGTATGTAACATGTATCCAGCTTTTGTATTACTACAGAGTTTTATGTATCATTAAAATTTCATGGAAACCATTTCCAGAAAATTACAAGGATCCAATATGGCACATACAATTTTTTTCACATTTAAATGATGTTTAAGGAAACTTTCAGAAATTTGTCAGTTATATCATGGTGTCCAGATTTATTAAGGATGGAAGCAGTGAAAACCTGACCTTCAGTAGGAAGACTGACAATCCTTGTCAATTTAAACCGGATTTGAACACACTTTGCCTGTGTTGATGTAATAACAGATGATTAGCTGCCTTTAACACTCTTCCACAGAGGTCTCTATTTTAAATTAGGCAGCCATTCATTCAATGAAATCTTTTGTTTAAAATAAACAATTATTCTGTGAATAAACTCCATTAACAGCCAACTCTAACTGAATCAGAGATTAGGCCAAAATAAAATATGTGTGTGTTCACTACTACAATGGGAGGCAACTCTAAATGAATGAGAGCTCAGGCCAAAATAAAATATGTGTGTGTTCACTACTACAATGGGAGGCAACTCTAACTGAATGAGAGCACAGGCCAAAATAAAATATGTGTGTGTTCACGACTACAATGGGAGGCAACTCTAAATGAATGAGAGCTCAGGCCAAAATAAAATATGTGTGTGTTCACTACTACAATGGGAGGCAACTCTAACTGAATGAGAGCTCAGGCCAAAATAAAATATCATGTGTGTGTTCACTACTACAATGGGAGGCAACTCTAAATGAATGAGAGCTCAGGCCAAAATAAAATATGTGTGTGTTCACTACTACAATGGGAGGCAACTCTAACTGAATGAGAGCACAGGCCAAAATAAAATATGTGTGTGTTCACGACTACAATGGGAGGCAACTCTAAATGAATGAGAGCTCAGGCCAAAATAAAATATGTGTGTGTTCACTACTACAATGGGAGGCAACTCTAACTGAATGAGAGCTCAGGGCAAAACAAAATATGTGTGTGTTCACTACTACAATGGGAGGCAACTCTAACTGAATGAGAGCTCAGGCCAAAATAAAATATGTGTGTGTTCACTACTACAATGGGAGGCAACTCTAACTGAATGAGAGCTCAGGCCAAAATAAAATATGTGTGTGTTCACAACTACAATGGGAGGCAACTCTAACTGAATGAGAGCTCAGGCCAAAATAAAATATAGGTGTGTTCCCTACTACATGTATGTATGCTAGAAATTGAATGGGTCGGGTAGGTATGGAAATTATTTTATTTTTCTAATTGTCCCTGTAAAAACTTAACATTTGTTAATTTTAATCATGATACAGATTCCAAAATGTATTAAATAGAAAAAAAATAGTAACAATGGTGCTAATCTAAACACAGAGACAGGGAAAAGTTCACCAAAGAACCACCAGTCGAAAAGTCAAACGTTAATGAGCAATTCATAGAAAAAAAAAATTCTAATGCATGTATGTGAAACTAGAGGCTCCCAGGAGCCTGTATCGCTCACCTGAACCTGAAACCAAACAACCCTTTTTTATCCAGCTTTTCTTTGCTATAAGGAATTGCCCAACACTTCTGCAAAAATCATTAATTTTGACCTTTTAAGGGAAATAACTCCTAGGAGGATCTTTTGAAGGTTAGAGGGAGAAGGGAGGTTCACTTCAAATGTGCTGTACCTGTTATACTTTTTTAACTATCAGTCGAAAACTCTCTCAACACCCCCCCCCCCCCCCTTTTTTTCATTTTTTCTATTTTAATCCAATGTAGCTATGTAGGTAGTCAGGTGTCATAATTTGCACAATTTTGGTAGAGGACATCCTAAAGATGATGTGTGCAAAGCAGTCCTTTCATTGGTTTAAGAGGAGAAGATTTTTTAAAATCAGGTAAAATTGATTAAAAAAATGTTCAAGGAGAATAATTCCTAAACGGTACATCAGACAATCTTGACCCTTTAGTCATTTTTGTAGCCCTCATAGAGCAGAACAATTAAGCAATGCTAACTTTTTCTCTAGTTCTAATAATTTTCAAAAATAATCAATTTCGACAATTAAAGGGCAATAACTCCTATAAGGAGTCATCATACAACTTCAACCCAATGGAGTGTTTCGTAGAGCTTTTGATGCAGGTGAAGGCATGTCTCTTCGGATTTCCTGTATCTGTTACACTTTTTTAAATATAAGCCAAAAACTGTATTTTACCCCCCCCCCATCCTATTTTTAGCCATGGTGCCTTGGTGGTCATGTTGGTTAATCTGCAGCCATGGTAGGTGCAAACTTAGTTGAGGACATTTGACAGATGATGTGTACAAAGTTTCAAAGCAGTACTTTCAGTTGTTTCAGAGGAGAAGATTTTAAAAAATTAATTAAAACCGATTAAAAAAAACAGTTCAAGGGGAATAACTCTTAAACGGTTAATCAGACAATCTTGACCCTTAAGTCATTTTTGTAGCCCTCATAGAGCAGAACAATTAAGCAATGCTAACTTTTTCTCTAGTTCTAATAATTTTCAAGATTTTGAGGCAAAAATGTCAAAAATAATCAATTTCGACAATTAAAGGGCAATAACTCCTATAAGGAGTCATCATACAACTTCAACCCAATGGAGTGTTTTGTAGAGCTTTTGATGCAGATGAAGGCATGTCTCTTCAGTTTTCCTGTATCTGTTACACTTTTTAAATATAAGCCAAAAACTGTATTTTACCGCCCCCCCCCCCCCCCCCCCAAATCCTATTTTTAGCCATGGTGGCCATGTTGGTTAATCTGCAGCTATGGTAGGTGCAAACTTGGTTGAGGACATTTGACAGATGATGTGTACAAAGTTTCAAAGCAGTACTTTCAGTTGTTTCAGAGGAGAAGATTTTAAAAAATCAATTAAAACCGATTAAAAAAAACAGTTCAAGGGGAATAACTCTTAAAAGGTTAATCAGACAATCTTGACCCTTAAGTCATTTTTGTAGCCCTCATAGAGCAGAACAATTAAGCAATGCTAACTTTTTCTCTAGTTCTAATAATTTTCAAGATTTTGAGGCAAAAATGGCAAAAATCATCAATTTTGACAATTAAAGGGCAATAACTCCTACAAGGAGTCATCATACAACTTTGACCCAATGGAGTGTTTTGTAGAGCTTTAGATGCTGAAGAAGGAAGGTCTGTTCGGTTTTCCTGTATCTGTTATACTTTTTGAACTATAAGCAAAAAACTGTATTTTGACACCTCTTCTATTTTTAGCCATGGCGGCCATGTTGGTTGGTCTGAGGCCATGATTTGGGCAAACTTGGTAGAGGGCATTTTACTGATGATGTATGCAAAGTTTCAAAGCAATCCCTTCAGTGGTTTTGGAGGAGAAGATTTTTGAAGAAAGTTAACGACGACGACGACGACGACGACGACGACGACGACGGACGACGACGGACGCCAAGTGATGGCAATAGCTCACCTGACCCTTCGGGTCAGGTGAGCTAACAAAAAATCAGACCCATCCCATCAAACTTGGAAAACGCACCCCCCTCTCACCCCTGCAGAGCACTTTTTTTATTATTAAATATTGTACATTTGTACTTCTGTATTACGAAGAATACTTATGTTGTTTCCCAGGGACTATATTAAGAAAAAAACCAAAATTTAATCTGTCAAAGGATCAAGATGTAGAGTAATGAAACAACGGGCTCACAGACAACCAAGCAGGCAATCAATGACAGTCACAATGTAGACCATGGAAACAAGGGGCCCAGAGACAACCAAGCAGGCAATCAACGACAGTCACAATGTAGACCATGGAAACAAGGGGCCCAGAGACAGCCAATTAGGCAATCAAGGACAGCCAAATGTAGATTATGGAAACAAGGGGCCCAGAGACAGCCAATTAGGCTATCAAGGACAGCCAAATGTAGATTATGGAAACAAGGGGCCCAGAGACAGCCAATTAGGCTATCAAGGACAGCCAAATGTAGATTATGGAAACAAGGGGCCCAGAGACAGCCAATTAGGCTATCAAGGACAGCCAAATGTAGATTATGGAAACAAGGGGCCCAGAGACAGCCAATTAGGCTATCAAGGACAGCTAAATGTAGATTATGGAAACAAGGGGCCCAGAGACAGCCAATTAGGCTATCAAGGACAGCCAAATGTAGATTATGGAAACAAGGGGCCCAGAGACAGCCAATTAGGCTATCAAGGACAGCCAAATGTAGATTATGGAAACAAGGGGCCCAGAGACAGCCAATTAGGCTATCAAGGACAGCCAAATGTAGACCATGGAAACAAGGGGCCCAGAGACAGCCAATTAGGCTATCAAGGACAGCCAAATGTAGATTATGGAAACAAGGGGCCCAGAGACAGCCAATTAGGCTATCAAGGACAGCCAAATGTAGACCATGGAAACAAGGGGCCCAGAGACAGCCAATTAGGCTATCAAGGACAGCCAAATGTAGATTATGGAAACAAGGGGCCCAGAGACAGCCAATTAGGCTATCAAGGACAGCCAAATGTAGACCATGGAAACAAGGGGCCCAGAGACAGCCAATTAGGCTATCAAGGACAGCCAAATGTAGATTATGGAAACAAGGGGCCCAGAGACAGCCAATTAGGCTATCAAGGACAGCCAAATGTAGATTATGGAAACAAGGGGCCCAGAGACAGCCAATTAGGCTATCAAGGACAGCCAATTAGGCTATCAAGGACAGCCAAATGTAGACCATGGAAACAAGGGGCCCAGAGACAGCCAATTAGGCTATCAAGGACAGCCAAATGTAGATTATGGAAACAAGGGGCCCAGAGACAGCCAATTAGGCTATCAAGGACAGCCAAATGTAGATTATGGACACAAGGGGCCCAGAGACAGCCAATTAGGCTATCAAGGACAGCCAAATGTAGATTATGGAAACAAGGGGCCCAGAGACAGCCAATTAGGCTATCAAGGACAGCCAAATGTAGATTATGGAAACAAGGGGCCCAGAGACAGCCAATTAGGCTATCAAGGACAGCCAAATGTAGATTATGGAAACAAGGGGCCCAGAGACAGCCAATTAGGCTATCAAGGACAGCCAAATGTAGATTATGGAAACAAGGGGCCCAGAGACAGCCAATTAGGCTATCAAGGACAGCCAAATGTAGATTATGGAAACAAGGGGCCCAGAGACAGCCAATTAGGCTATCAAGGACAGCCAAATGTAGATTATGGAAACAAGGGGCCCAGAGACAGCCAATTAGGCTATCAAGGACAGCCAAATGTAGATTATGGAAACAAGGGGCCCAGAGACAGCCAATTAGGCTATCAAGGACAGCCAAATGTAGACCATGGAAACAAGGGGCCCAGAGACAGCCAATTAGGCTATCAAGGACATCCAAATGTAGATTATGGAAACAAGGGACCCAGAGACAGCCAATTAGGCTATCAAGGACAGCCAAATGTAGACCATGGAAACAAGGGGCCCAGAGACAGCCAATTAGGCTATCAAGGACAGCCAAATGAAATAAATTCAAACAAAACATTGCAGCGTATATGGAATTTTTATACAAGTTTATTTGTAGGAGCCTTAGAGACCAGGTAAAATGTCGAGACAATAATTTCTTGCCTGTTTCTTCTGACAATGTACAAATATTACATTTTTTTTCTTTGAAAAATACACTTTATACTTAAATTAGCATGAGAAAGACCATTCCAAGATGATTTCTGGGTTGTACATTTGCAGCATAATCTGGAGATAAAATGACATAACCAATATCATGTTTAACCCGATGCAATGAACCAGAACAGAGCCATTTTTCATAAAACATCGTAAATTTGAGGATTTCCTCAACTCAAATATTGACCAATCAGATTGCTGGAAAATTCAAATTTGAGGTGTAACAGGAGGCTTATCTGCGTTCTAGCAGGTAGTAGGTATATAGCCAATCAAAATCGACTGAGCTAACGGAGTACTTCTTTAGCTCACTTGGTTAGAGGACTGGCTGGCAATACTGAGATCGCGAGTTCGATCCCCGGTAGTGACAATGTCGTAATTTCATGATCTACCGTTACAGAGGAAAAACTCAAGGATTTGAGGAAAATCTCAATTTGAGAAGTTTATGAAACTAAGGCCAGAATACTTAATGTTGCTGAATTGATTGATTGGTTAGTGTTTAATGTCCTGCAAGCAAAATTTCAGATATATTCAAAAACATGCAAAATTGTAAGTGATGACAAAGGAACCAAGAGTATTTTGGCTATAACCAAATAAAGCAACAATTTATTTGTATATCCAGGGTTCACCACAGGCTATTCAAGGGTGGTGCTCCTCCACTCTTGAATTTGTTTCCTCCACCCTTGAATTTTGAGCTCCATAATAAAGTTTGACTTTATTCCTAAAACAATGAAGTTTTTAAGTACAAAAATACATGTATATTGTGACTGGCAGCAACAACACAAGTGGGAAAACAAAAACAAAGACTGATAACACTATTATATATAAATAAATGTCAATATAATTATTTATGAGTAAGGAAATGGATCATCGTCCGACTTGCACCACCCTTGGATTTTGAGCTGTGGTGATCCCTGATATTTGTACCTTCATTTAACAGCAAATTTCTTTATCACAGAACAAAAACAAAACCAAGCATGACATGATCACATAAACAAACATGAGCAAAGAGAGATAACTCTTATAATTACATGACATGATCACTTAAACAAACATGAGCAAAGAGAGATAACTCTTATAATTACATGACATGATCACATAAACAAACATGAGCAAAGAGAGATAACCTTTTAAATTTACAATGAATACACTACTGTGGTTAGCATCATGTACAAAGAGAGATAACTCTTATAATTTACATGACATGATCACTTAAACAAACATGAGCAAAGAGAAATAACCTTTTAAATTTACAATGAATACACTACTGTGGTTAGCATCATGTACAAAGAGAGATAACTCTTATAATTTACACTGACAAAACTAAGATAACACTTTACCTGTAGTAGAATACATTCATAGTCATCGTCTGAGGAATTCTCATCATTTATTATGGTATAAATACAATCATATATAGGACCAGATAATACAACAAAGGGTTCTCCTTTCACTGTTCTCATGTTTCCAAATACTTGGCATAAAAATGTCAAAAATCCTAAGAATTTTGATGGAGACTTCTCTCGGATACTATCCTTCTCTGAAATAAAAAAAAAGGTACTAAAATAATATTTATTATTCATTGAGACATTTTGCTGTTCTAATTTTACTGCTTTGCAGTTGCAATGTTTTATATTCTAAGGTTTTTAATATATGTCAATGGTCTGAGCTGGATTTAGCATTTTTTTTTTTATTTTAGAGATAAAATAATATATCTTCAAGATTTTAATTATTCAGTCTTATTGTTAAGTTGGATTTTATTAATTACATAATAGACTATGTTGCCTTTGTGCTTGACTGATACTATATGATTTGCTTTTTCACATGCTATTGGAGTCAGACATGTGCAGTGCCCTTGGAAGACTAATGTGCATGGGCATAACAAGTACATCCTGCCCCTCCCATTTATCACTATTGGGTGTCAATGTGTCCTTATACATAACAAGTATAACCTGCCCCTCCCATTTATCACTATTGGGTGTCGATGTGTCCTTATGCATAACAAGTACAACCTGCCCCTCCCATTTATCACTATTGGGTGTCGGTGTGTCCTTATGCATAACAAGTACAACCTGCCCCTCCCATTTATCACTATTGGGTGTCGGTGTGTCCTTATGCATAACAAGTATAACCTGCCCCTCCCATTTATCACTATTGGGTGTCGGTGTGTCCTTATGCATAACAAGTATAACCTGCCCCTCCCATTTATCACTATTGGGTGTCGGTGTGTCCTTATGCATAACAAGTACAACCTGCCCCTCCCATTTATCACTATTGGGTGTCGGTGTGTCCTTATGCATAACAAGTACAACCTGCCCCTCCCATTTATCACTATTGGGTGTCGGTGTGTCCTTATACATAACCAGGGCTCACCACACTGGGCGAAGTGGGCGACAAAGTCGCCCCACTATGACCTGAAGTCGCCCTAAGGCGCCTCAAAAGCGAAGTCGACGTCGCCCTGTCATTTCCCTTAAGTCGCCCGATGGTTCGCATAAGATACTTGTAAATCTGGTTCAAATACTTCACTCTGACTACCAATTTATCAGTGAATGTGTAATTCCAATAAAAAACGGCAAACAATATGCGTATTTAACATATTTTCAAACGATTTACGTCTTTCAAATGTATTACGCGCCATTTGTTTATTTACCGGATGTGACTAATTACCGGAAGTGAACTACGAAGAAAAGTAATGTACAACGGCCCATAATTAAAAATCGTAATATTTTTGATAAACAAACACTTTTAATTGGTTTCAAACTTCAGTTCTTTCAAAGAGAATGTACTTTAACAATTTTCTTTGATAAGTATTTGAGCTTTACTTGAAAGAATAAAGATGTATAGTAATTATTGACATCATGATAAGTTCTGTAGATGGGTGTCCCGGTGAAGCAATTTGGATCAGTACAACTTTGATAAATGATAAAGGTTATGTGCTGTTTGATATTGCATACCATGAATAATAATGAAAAAGAAAGAAAAAACTGAATCTAAGTGTGTTATGGTTTTAAAACACAAGAGAAATAATCCTGGAAATTGATGTAAATAATGAAAAATGTATGTAACTACTGCGAAATTACTTATTTGTACGGTCCCCCTGACTTCTCCCTAGTGTCTCCTGAAGTCTCCCTATCAGGGCCTGACTTCTCCCTGTTTTGCTGCCAGGGAGAAGTCACTTCTCCCTACTTTTTTAGAGTGTGGTGACCCCTGCATAACAAGTACAACCTGCCCCTCCCATTTATCACTATTGGGTGTCAGTGTGTCCTTATGCATAACAAGTACAACCTGCCCCTCCCATTTATCACTATTGGGTGTCGGTGTGTCCTTATGCATAACAAGTACAACCTGCCCCTCCCATTTATCACTATTGGGTGTCGGTGTGTCCTTATACATAACAAGTACAACCTGCCCCTCCCATTTATCACTATTGGGTGTCAGTGTGTCCTTATACATAACAAGTACAACCTGCCCCTCCCATTTATCACTATAGGGTGTCGGTGTGTCCTTATACATAACAAGTACAACCTGCCCCACCCATTTATCACTATTGGGTGTCTGTGTGTCCTTATGCATAACAAGTACAACCTGCCCCTCCCATTTATCACTATTGGGTGTCTGTGTGTCCTTATACATAACAAGTACAACCTGCCCCTCCCATTTATCACTATTGGGTGTCGGTGTGTCCTTATACATAACAAGTACAACCTGCCCCTCCCATTTATCACTATTGGGTGTCGGTGTGTCCTTATGCATAACAAGTACAACCTGCCCCTCCCATTTATCACTATTGGGTGTCGGTGTGTCCTTATACATAACAAGTACAACCTGCCCCTCCCATTTATCACTATTGGGTGTCGGTGTGTCCTTATACATAACAAGTACAACCTGCTGCCCCTCCCATTTATCACTATTGGGTGTCGACGTGTCCTTATACATAACAAGTACAACCTGCCCCTCCCATTTATCACTATTGGGTGTCGATGTGTCCTTATGCATAACAAGTACAACCTGCCCCTCCCATTTATCACTATTGGGTGTCGGTGTGTCCTTATGCATAACAAGTACAACCTGCCCCTCCCATTTATCACTATTGGGTGTCGGTGTGTCCTTATACATAACAAGTACAACCTGCCCCTCCCATTTATCACTATTGGGTGTCGGTGTGTCCTTATCCATAACAAGTACAACCTGCCCCTCCCATTTATCACTATTGGGTGTCAGTGTGTCCTTATGCATAACAAGTACAACCTGCCCCTCCCATTTATCACTATTGGGTGTCGATGTGTCCTTATACATAACAAGTATAACCTGCCCCTCCCATTTATCACTATTGGGTGTCGGTGTGTCCCTATACATAACAAGTACAACCTGCCCCTCCCATTTATCACTATTGGGTGTCAGTGTGTCCTTATACATAACAAGTACAACCTGCCCCTCCCATTTATCACTATTGGGTGTTGATGTGTCCTTATGCATAACAAGTACAACCTGCCCCTCCCATTTATCACTATTGGGTGTCGGTGTGTCCTTATACATAACAAGTACAACCTGCCCCTCCCATTTATCACTATTGGGTGTCTGTGTGTCCTTATGCATAACAAGTATAACCTGCCCCTCCCATTTATCACTATTGGGTGTCTGTGTGTCCTTATGCATAACAAGTATAACCTGCCCGTCCCATTTATCACTATTGGGTGTCGGTGTGTCCTTATGTTTCCCTCTATTTTCAAGTATAGATAGAGGAAGGTCTTAGAAAGTATCCATTTAATATTGAATAACTCTATGGGAGCTGGTAAAGCACAAGGTAAAGCATGAAAAAAGAATGCCATGCTAAACATGATTGGTTCATAATGATTATTGAAGGACTTTTATGAAATGTTTGTGAGTTGGTCTTGTTGATATACCGATAAATCCATTGAAACGGTGTTCAATCCTTATAATTCTTCAAAATTTGCTTTAAGAATTAAATTTTCCTATTAAGGTATTCTCAATTCCATGTTTCTTGTGTATTTTGGTAGCAGGGATAGTCGACCATGTTTCTTGTGTATTTTGGTAGAAGGGATCGTCGACCATGTTTCTTGTGTATTTTGGTAGCAGGGATTGTCGACCATGTTTCTTGTGTATTTTGGTAGCAGGGATCGTCGACATAACATATGAATATTTTGTTGACTTTTACGTACCAAATGTTATTAAAAAATAATCTTTTGATTTTAATACAACTTAAAGCTATGACTTTATTTTCTTTATCAAACACAAGAATAGTTTTAAATTGAACAAATCATTAACGTCAATTTATCATACAAATAATCTGTAATCGCCGTCAATATTGAATGCCGCCATCTTTGTTTACATTGGTTACGCTAAAAATAGTTGGTCAAGGTCATTTATCCAAAAATAAATTGAGTCAACATCATTTATCAAAAAATATCGTTAAAAACCTCAACCGGAAGTAATCTTGACCAATCAAATAAACATATTTCTAAATATGCAAATCATATTAGAATTATATATATATATTAACCCTGTATTTCTGATGTTTCAGAAATCCGCTGGATAGATATATTATATGGTTGTCACAATACTTATATAATTTACTTCCTGTGACTGTATGACAAGTAACTTTGTCATCCTATATAATATATACAAAATGCTGAATTAGATTACTGTCATATTAATACGTATTGGTTACGAAAATTCCATCGTCACACGCTAGTACACATGTACACCCCGGTTAATAAAGCTATATTTTTATATAGCGTATTTGGCTGAGGGGTCTAGACCGCTGGACATAGTGCAGGCGAATTGGTGCCACAGTGTCACAACGGTGTGAGTTCGAATCCCGCTGAGGGAAAGCAAAAAATTTGACAGTGTTAAAAATCTAATTCAAACAGTGTTGGGCTTAATTCGTAGACATATATATAAATAAACTACTGAAACAGTTTTATTGTTTTAATTTTTTGCCTTTCTTTTTAAAGTTTATGGTTTTCCTAGTTTTGATACTTCAACAGCTGGTCTTTCTTTTGAGGATAAAATAACATTTACAAACATCCAAAGATTACGTATTAACATTTACATGTAGTCAATCAGTTTCACAGTCCAAATTGTAACGGCCAACCACAATAGAATATGTTGTAATCAGGACGGCAAACAAAGAACCTCCATTCTTTTTTGTTTGCCCTCATGATTACATCCTCTCGTGGTTGACCATTACAATTTTGACTATAAAACTGATTGACAAAATGTTTATACGCAGTCGTTGGATGTTTGTAAATAGGCTATTTATCCTCAATTTTAACCAAACCAGTTTTCAGGGGGACATGCAGATTGATATTTGTGTTTCCAAACATTGGACCACTTTGAAAATGAAAACAGTTCCAGAAGCTTTCCCGGTATTACTGGAAGTTTAAAAAACGTACGGAAAAAATTTTGAAATTGAAACCCCTCCCCCAATAGTGCACTTTGCAAACTCGTGAAAAATGTTGACAATTATGGATAACCCATAAATAGCTATGGTTTCACAGCTACTATTTGACAGGTGTCTTTTTTGTTTGGGTGGGGCTTACACTAAGGGAAGTTGGTTGATTATACCATAGCTAAGCCCCGCCTACTTACCTTGTATTTAAATGGAAATTTTTAACAGGTGACATGAAGCAGTGGTTTAACAAGAAACGTCGCATGTTAAAGAATGATTTTGCCAACATACAGATTAAGTGTGATTAATCCATAAAAAGATCAAAGGAAAAATGCTGTATTATGTTACAAAATATATTTACCTTTATAATCTACCTGTACCAGGGACAACATGACATTTCTAAACTTTGTGCCACCAACTTCTATATTAGCCAGCCTATCACATAAGCATGCTCCACTTTTACCAAATTCTCTGTCTACTATACAGCGTTTATATATGGCACCTGCAACTTCTTTCAGGTCTGAGGAGGAAGTTACCGATTCTGCCATTCTCTGTATCTATAAAAGACATGTTTGATAAGTGGAATATATCTTATTACAATGTTACCTTCTAAGGCCTTGGTGGCTGAGTGGCTATTGTAGTTAGTCATTTAAACTAACAAATAACATATATATGATGGCTGTTTCACAATAAACGTGACAAAAGTTTAACATTTTCATAAGAAATTAAGAACTATTTCCTCAACATCTTTATAGTTATTTTTTGGATGTGCCAACAGATCAAATTCAAAAATGTATATTTGAGTAATCTTGTCGAGTTTCGAAAATATTATAATTGAACTATAAGAGGGGAGCCTTTATCAGCAGTAAAATGCTATTGATACCATTTTTAGTGCTAAACTAAGTAAATGCATAGCAGATTTAAAGAGGAGATGTATCACTGATCCAGTCTTCAACTTTAGCCTGATCGGACTAGTTGCAAGGATCATCACATTGTGAAAAAAAATTATATATATTGTAGTCATACAGACATTAACATTTTGATTAATATTTCATACTTCAAATATTTCAAAAAGATTTTGTGTGTTTTCATTTTTTAAAAATGTTTTGTGCATTTCAATATGGATTTAAACCGTATGTTTACTTATATGATGAGCTAATTACCAGCAGTGACAAAATAGACAAAGAAGAGTACAACAACTGTGTTCTCCTGGTACTCTGGCTTCCTCTCTCAATAAAAACTGGATGCCATGATATAGCTGAGAAATTAATGAAAGTGGCTATAAACATCATTTAAACAAACAACATACCTTACTTTCATCAATTTAACGGCAGTGAGTAAAGTTAAAACATCTAGAGCCGAATAAATTAATTTCTGGAGCATTTAAATTAACAATAACTGTATGTTTATATAAATACTTGATCCACGTCTTCTTCCTCTGGATCTAACGTCAAGGTCTGGATCAGCCTGTCGAGATCTTCAAGTACACTGGAATTACATACTGTCTCCTTACCATTGCTTTCTTCCTGAAGATATATACATTGGAAATCTGGTCATTAAATTAAAAACAAAACAGCCTTAAGCTACTGTAGTTGTGTAAGCAGACAAAATAGAGGTCAACAGTCATGACAATATTACCTGACAGCTTGGTGACGTAGCCAAAGATTACACAGAAGAGAGGTCAACAGTCAGGACAATATTACCTGACAGCTAGGTGGCGTAGCCAAAGATTTCACAGAAGACAGGTCAACAGTCAGGACAATATTACCCCACAGCTAGGTGGCATAGCCAAAGATTACACAGAAGAGAAGTCAACAGTCAGGACAATATTACCTGACAGCTAGGTGGCGTAGCCAAAGATTACACAGAAGAGAGGTCAACAGTCAGGACAATATTACCCGACAGCTAGGTGGCGTGACAATATTACCTGACAGGTGGCATGACAATATTACCCGACAGCTAGGTGGCGTGACAATATTACCTGACAGGTGGCATGACAATATTACCCGACAGCTAGGTGGCACACCAAAGATTTCACATTATTTTCAATATTTTTTTCACTAAACCTATCACTGCAATTTGCAAAATGCTTATCCTGAAACACATGGGTAAAATATTTCTTGAAGGTGGTATCTGAAACAAGCAACACATTTTTATTACAAATTGCACGTATACCTTTTCCAATTAACACCAATCACCTGTACAGGAAACTTCTTAGTGGGTTATTCTTTGTATCATATCTATATGTAATCACTCAATTACCTTAAACTGATAACTGTCAACCTATTGAAATTTGTGCTCACACACATCTGAGACAAATAATTTACCAGTAATAATAAACATTTATGACATTTATACATATATTTGTTGACACCACAATAAAATCAATATTATCAAACCCGCAGCCAGGTGCAGTATCTTGCATCCGGTGAACAGATAGTTAATTTTCTTGGGGAAATTTATACTAATAATTTATTGACAGCTTATTAACCACCGTTCATTAGTTAACACCTTTTGTGTTTACTTATAAATTAAGAGTTTTTAAATGCACACTTTTATTCGACAAAAGTTTGCAAAGTCTGTTTATCTAATACATATTTTAATATCCCTTTTAATTTAATGTGGTTTTCATGTAGGTGCCAATCAACTGTTTATTGAAGGTATAGTGTGTCATTTATGTTTTGGCTTGTATACCAAGTACAGTATTACATTTAAACTAGAGTTATCAAACATGTTACTGGTAGGTGGCGCACATATGGAAAGACGTGAATTTATAACATAAATATAAATACTTGAATATAAAACTAAGTTACTAGTTAGCATGGATGAAGCACAATACCAGTACTCGATATATTCACTAACAAGTCTTCTAGTCATCTTTAACTTTTATCTCTTTTGTACCGACATGCACCTGCCAGTACATGTAATACCCAAAAGGGGAGTCGAGCAGTATTTACAGATAGATAGGGGTAGTACTTAAATACGCCTGCATACGACTGCCGTAATAGAAGTACGCCTGCAGAAAAAAAGTATACGCCTGCCATCATATTTATACATTATATTAATTTTTTATGGTGTATTATGATGTAAAATTAGTTTTAGAATGAATATAATGTATTTTTTTAGTTTTCAATAAAAGTTTTGAGGAATAACAGGCCATTCATTGTAACGGTGAATTGACAACATGGTATAACGTGCAAGCGTAGTCTATTCAGAAAATATGTTTGGTCAGGGACAGTCTATACTAAGTATAGACTGTCCCTGGTTTGGTTAAAAGATGGAAATTGAATTTCCAATATATTAAAAATAAACGAATTTGAATTTGAATTTGAAATTGAAATTGAAATATCAGGTTTAAAAAATGATTTGGTACCCATGTTTCACTATATGAAATTGCAACTGTAGACCAAAGAATATGAACAAGGTTTTTTGTCCTCTTAGAATTTCTAGGTGAAAATGTTCTTATTATAATTCCAATAGAATTTTCAAAAACACCATTAACTGCTGGATAAAGAGCTCGAATTGATTTGCCAATGACATTTGAAGCATCATGAATGACAAAAGCTCGATGGGGTGCAGTTAAAGGAACAGGCTTGCAATGATTCATAAAAAGTATCACTAACAATTAAGAGTCAGTCCGTCATGTTTATGGTCGTCAATGTAAAAAGCCCTATTCAAAATTATTTCAATAGATGTACGGTACCTTAATTCAGTAGCTAATTTTTCGGTTTTTGAAATTCCAAGGGATATAGCATTAAAAAGACAATTGCCATTCCCTGTTGTCTCCACTGGCCAAAAATCCGAATTGTTACCCAAAAGAGTGGTCGCTATACTGTCAGAGATCCTAATTATTCTAATTACATCAAATTCCTTTGAAGTTGAAATTATCTCACTTCTGAACATAAATCATAACCTGTCATTTTAATTGGATTAATTGGATTAGCGGTAATTTAACAATTGTTAATTATGGTGAGTAAAAATCAAGCATGACTTAATGATTGGATTACATTTCTTACACATTAATGTAAATCAGTAAAATTGGATTTAGCATAGGGGTAAGTTGAATTTTATATAATTTTATACAATAAATGAATTAATAAATAAATAGTCAAAATGTGGGATTGCATAAACTTATTTGATATAAGATATTTTGTTCAGTGCACATACGCGGTATATACGCGCGTCCATACGGACATGACTTAACATAAGGTATTCGCTGAAAAAGGATAACAAATAAATAAAATACCTTTTTTAAGGTTCAAACTGATTTGTTTTACTATTTAAAGTTATTTCTTGGTGAAATATAAGTCACAAATAGTGGCAGGCGTACACTTTTTTACTGCAGGCGTACATTTATTACGGCAGGCGTATGCAGGCGTATTTAAGTAGGACCGGATAGATAGATATAAGCCTAAATCTGTGCTCCAAGACTCCTACAGTAGTTGAATACAAGTGTGTATGAGAGTTAAAAATTACCAAGGAAATCTTAGATAAAACATCTCGTGTTCAATTAAAATGGAAAATGTGTCACTCTTTGTTTAAAACCCTTTCTTGTGATTTAAATAACTGAAATATCGATAGATGTAAATTTGTATGTGTTCATCGATTTTCTTTCATTTTTTCGCAGTTTGTTTACATTTACTGTTGGTTCGGATTGTGCATCGCCTCCTCCTCCTGGCTTTGACAGGGATTGTGTCCCTAATAAACCTCGTCCTCTTCCTCTCCCCCGTCCTAAGCTAGTCATCTTCAGAAAATATGTGCAAAAATAGCAGAAATGCACACGATAAATTTTATTTTTGCCTGCAAACCATTGAAAGTAAAGAAATGAAATAGGACAAGGATATGATTATTTTCCGTATGCATTTATTATAACAATAAAATGGAACCAAATAATAGTAAGTATAACGTAAATTTAGAGTCGGATAATATATACATAGTAAAAAATATAACATAAGCTCTTTTGAGCTCTTAAATCAAAATATTAACTAAGTGTTTGAGTAATTACATGTTGATACGATGACGTAACTCAGGACTTCTTGTGGTTTCTGTTTCCTTCCATTCGATTCAAAGGTGTATCAAGACATTATTGTGAATATGTTGATAAATCATCTCAAGAGATCTTTAAAGATTGCCGGAAGCTCATTTTACCGAAATCCTCACCTAAAAAAATAAAGATAAAGAATCTTTAATATTTTGGTGGTACAGAAAATGGTGCTTTTTCTCAAAACAGATAACGCTAATTTAAAACAGCAATATACATGTGCACATTGAGAAATAAAGTTATGGAGGGGAGAAATATACATCAACAAGTGTTTTCTTTGAAGCAACTATTATGTGATCTTAATAAACCAACACATAACAGAGCAAAAATCTGTAACACATTAGTTTTGACAATTAAGCTGATCTATTAAAAGCAATCATGGTTTTTTTATTAACAACATTGTCAACTTTTAGGAAAACAGATAACCGCTAATGTCATGATTAAAAAAAAACCAGTTAACATAATTGTAAAAAGGTCAAAAACACATTAAAAGAATGCACCCCCCAAATCAGGATATCAACGAATTCTTCTTCTTTGCCGTAAACTCCTCAAAAAGTTGCAGTAGAAAAAAAAACTGAATTTCTAATAACAAACATACACGAAACATAGACTCCGGCTATCTTTCCAGATACCTCTATCACGACTGCTATTTCGACAACACTCTTTCATTGCTCGAATCGTACGAAACTGGAAGTCTATCACTGGGCAATACCAGGAACAGTCTATCACTGGGCATTGGGTGAAGTCAGCTGTGTCAGTAATACAACACTGGAACAGTCTATCACTGGGCAATGGGTGAAGTCAGCTGTATCAGCAATACAACACTGGAACAGTCTATCACTGGGCAATGGGTGAAGTCAGCTGTGTCAGCAATACAACACTGGAACAGTCTATCACTGGGCAATGGGTGAAGTCAGCTGTGTCAGCAATACAACACTGGAACAGTCTATCACTGGGCAATGGGTGAAGTCAGCTGTGTCAGCAATACAACACTGGAACAGTCTATCACTGGGCAATGGGTGAAGTCAGCTGTGTCAGCAATACAAACTGCACAGTCTATCACTGGGCAATGGGTGAAGTCAGCTGTGTCAGCAATACAACACTTGAACAGTCTATCACTGGGCAATTGGTGAAGTCAGCTGTGTCAGCAATACAAACTGGAACAGTCGATCACTGGGCAATGGGTGAAGTCAGCTGTGTCAGCAATACAAGCTGGAACAGTCTATCACAGGGCAATGGGTGAAGTCAGCTGTGTCAGCAATACAACACTGGAACAGTCTATCACTGGGCAATGGGTGAAGTCAGCTGTGTCAGCAATACAACACTGGAACAGTCTATCACTGGGCAATGCCATGAGTGATGTCAGCTGTGTCAGCAATGCAACACTGATCACAAGCTGTATTGTAAAAACATTGAAATATAAATATTTTAATCAAGTTATTTCTATGGAACGCCAAATTAACATATATTCAATTAATTGTACCTATCTTCAAATATTGAAGATATCTTCAATTGAATTATACCTATCTTCAATTCAATTATAGATATCTTCAATTCAATTATACCTATCTTCAATTCAATTGTACCTAGGTACAATTCAGCACAATTAAAGATATCTTCAATTCAATTGAACCTATCTTCAATCGAATTGAACCTATCTTCAATTGAATTAAACCTATCTTCAATTCAATTGTGCCTAGGTATCTTCAATTGCACTTAATCAAATTTGTATTATAATAAAATTCAATTGAAGATAGGTGTAATTCAATTGAAGATAGGTGTAATTGAATTGAAGATATCTTCAAATGAATTGAAGATATCTTCAAATGAATTGGAGATATCTCCAAATGAATTATGGAGATGTTGGAATTAGACCTATCTTCAAGTGAATTAAAGATATCTTCAATTCAATTGAAGATAGGTGTAATTGAATTGAAGATATCTTCAAATGAATTGAAGATATCTTCAAATGAATTGAAGATATCTTCAAATGAATCAATTAAATTGCACCTAGGTATAATTCATTTGAAGATAGGTTCAATTGATATGAAGATATCTTTAATTATTTGAAGATAGGTACAATTGAATTGAAGATATCTTCAATTTATTTGAAGATATCTTCAAATGATTGAAGATATCTTCAATTATTTGAAGATAGGTACAATTAATTGAATATATGTTAATTTGGCGTTCCATACTTCTGGTCTCGGAATATAATGGCGGCTTATCCCGTAATGAACTGCTACTCCGTCAATAATGACATGTCAAATGTTGTGTTGTATTAAAAAAACCCCAAATACTCTAACGACACAAAGGAGTTGAAAAAAAGTGTAATGTTTTGCTTCTGGCTTGTATACCTGTCAATTAAATTATTTTTGACAAGATAAATACAAGGTGGTAGAGTTATGTCGTCGCTACTTTACTTTTTTAAACAAATCGTACATTTGTTTAAAAAAGTAAAGTAGCGAAAGAACAACAAATGAACTAGTTTGTTGGTATGATCGGATCAGTGTTTAGATATACATTAACGGTTTTGGGTTTTCATTGTGCCTTGACAATGATTTTTTTGCATAATCGTTTTTTGTAAATATGTACTTAAGCTAGGAAAAATGCTCATTTGCCTTTTTATATGGCTAGTTCATTATCCAATGTATGTATTTGCACATATTTGGATTTTGAAATGTTGGTTTCGCATATTAACTTTCAAACCTGCACTAGAATATGACATATATAAATTGTTGTTAGATTATGGAAATAATGGTAAAAAGAATTGGGTTTAAATGATTATGTAGGTTTTAATGACTTGTGGATTTTGCAGGATCTTGACTAGTGTTTTTTATATCATTTTGCAATCGTGATTGTCAGAACTAGACGAATGTACTATATTCAGTGGCGGATCCAGGGGGGGGGGCGTAGGGGCGTACGCCCCCTTTAAAAAAAGGAAATGAAAAAAGAGGGTAACAACCAGCGCCAAAGGCAAAAATGTAATCCACAATCGTCCTCGCCATAAGATAATTCATTAACGGTACTAATTCGTTTATTATTATATCTCTGTTAATTTGTATATACTGTACCAAAAAAGTTTACTGAACACTATAAAAACCTTGTTCGTGGCCTTCCTTTTCCGATATCCTCTTTCCCCCCCCCCCCTTTCGAAAATCCTGTATCCGCCCCTGATATTTAATATGTATAAGCGATTTAAATAAAATTTTGTATGAAAATCATCTGATTTTGATATTGAATTACGACTGTAAACCAAAATAAGAAGTGGAACTCCAAAGTCTTTTGTAGAAACAGGTGGATAAAAGAATATTGATAGAACAATATAATTTGTTTATCATGTACTATGTTGTAGAGGATGAGTATCATGTTGTTTTAGCATGTCCAACTTATAGATCTTATAGGTAAACGTTATTAACCAAAATATTACTGTTAATGGTTAGATTGTCTGAAACAGTATGGATGGTTACTAGTTCATAAAGAAAACTCACAACTAAAGTATGTATATTTAAAATTTCGCTTGGAAACTTAGATATCAAAGTATTTTGTATTTATTTATGTAATCCGTTGTTTTCCCTAAATAATATTTATAGAATGTATCTTATTCTTGCAATATATGTTTATTCATCTTCCTTGTCTAAAAAATATTTGCGTTGGAAAATATGTTCAGTGAATGTGCTACGATGATTGATGGATACCCTTATTACTGACTAGTGGTATATGATACCCATCCATTTTTATTAACTAAGCAACTCACATACTACAGTAATGGAAGCGGGAGGTTTAGTATGCCATAAAACCTGACTTAACCC